>CAEMYA010000915.1:28727-44208 GCA_903131615.1 Diplodus sargus | reverse complement strand
TGACTCACAGACAGTCTGAAGACTGTAAATACTCACATTTATGACTCCACATGATCTTTGAAACCCACTTGAGAAGCCGTCTGACAGCATCTCCCACCCTGCAGTGAGTAATAATCATTATTATGACGTGACTGTAAGTTATGTTACTTGATAATATGATAAAGTGTAGAAGAAGACAGCAGAGGTTCTGTATGTATGTGACTGTTCTAAATGTTCATAACATTTAATACTCAGTGAAAGTTATGTATTAATAACCACTAGAATAATGTGATGATTAGTTCAAACTTACATCTTTTTAAAAGAGAACTTTCCCTCTTTTAACTCTTCAGTGTGACCATCTCGTCCGTCACTCTCAGTAGAGACACAATGCTGATTTTCCACAGAGACTCTGGAAGGAAGAAACAGGCTGTGTTGAGCCACAAGATCTGGATCAGGACTAATGCAGGAAAAAGACAACAGATCTTGTGCTGTGACTGTACAACATGTTAATGAATACAGTCACATTTAAATGTTAATACAAGCTGACCTGAGAGAAGACTGTCCTTTAAAATAAGGGTTGGAATCTTTTGACTGATCGCTCCTGAAGGACACACTGGATGTAGTTGATTCTTCATTGTCTCTGGTTAGAAGGGAATAGAAATATAATAAACTGTATACTAATATCATAAGCTCTGTGTGTGTGTGTGTGTGTGTGTGTGTGTGTGTGTGTGTGTGTGTGTGTGTCAAATGTAAATGGATGTATGTTGATAAAAACTTACCTGGGAGGAGAAAGTCTTTTTAATAAATACATTCTGAGGATTCTTAACCTGTCAGAACAAAACAAACATGAGCTCTTTTCAGACAGAGATTCCACAACACTGAGCCAGAGACAGTAACTACAACAACACAACAGTGAAAGACGACAAACACATGTGAGTTCAAGTGTTTTGCTCTAAATCTGGTCACATAATCATCAGCAGTAACTACAGGAGCTGCCCGGCTCTCACTGCTGGAGACAGACGCTGTTTTTAGAAGAAATGTGATGAAGAGTCGCTCAGACAGATTTTGTGTTTAGTAAATTCTGTATTTTTGTCCTCATATAAGCTGCTGAAGACACGAGCTGCTACCACATTACTGTTGTTTGGTCCTGTCACGTGTCTTTGTGGGTTGAAGTGTGGAACATTTCTCTTTTATTTGATGAGTGAAGGATCTGTTGAGCTGTCAGGCTGAACGCCATCAGACCGACACACTCCTGACCTGCACTGCTGCCAGTTTATCATTCACACACATTGTCTCTCCTCTGTTGCTGCTCTGATTCTACGTCTGCTGGAGGATCAGAGGAGGAACGAAGCCGTTCACACAAACGGTGAGGCGGAATAAAGGTGCAAATGAAAAGACAGTGTGAATATAAATGGGGCTGCAGATACTTGAAATATGAAGTAACAAAATATTGACTTACTTTTGTTTTTAAGCCACCTGATTGAACACCTGACCCGTTTCTCTCCCTGGGTTCCATGACTTTTGAACGTTCTGGTCTCTGCAGTTCTGGTCTGTAACACAACACACACAGCGTGATGACTAAAGATGGTGGAGAGACTTTGCTTCAGACTTGTGTAAAGTAAGTTAATATTAACTTACTCTTCCTCACTTTCTCCAGGACTTGGTGTCCATTCTCAGTCACGTTCAGTCTGATCCAGAGATCTTTATGTGACATCAGAGTTGGTCTGCTGTCCTCCTTCCTCACTGGAATAAGATGAAACGTCATCTTACTTCTATGACTTCAACAAAAGACAAAATTCTGACCTGTTCTTTTGTTTGATTTATAAATAAATGACATAACAGAATAAATGGATGATACAATAATGTTTAAAAATAATCTCAGTCACATTTTCTGTAGCTGGATGGTAAAAAAAAAACTGCATCACAGATCAAATTGAAAATAAAGTGAACTGCTTTCATCAAATCTCCAAAAACCAGCTGTCAATAAATAAACTTCTTTTGCTATAAAATGTTCTTGTTGCTCCAACTCAGAACTAAACAGGCAGACCTTCAACAGAATAAACAACACGGTAACCACTTCCTTATTTTGTTTAAGAGTTGTCACAAAAGTGGAAGTGAAACATTTATTCAAGTCCTAACTTCTAAACAGAGTTTACAGCCTCATGCAGCTTCTCTGCTCACTTTACACTCCTGTAAGATTCCTCTTCTATGAATTAATGTTGTCAACTTCAGTGAAAGTTCCAAATAAACTTTTTCAGCAGTATTTCACACAAAACTTCTACTCTTGAAATTCAATAAATTCACTCTTAAGAGAAACACAGACAACTTATTCTATTTTGTGCCCAAATCCATTTTTCCCATTAGTTTTCTTTTCTGTCGTCAGCTCGACTCCACAAACCTGCAGCTTAAAGTCGTCAGCGTACCTTTTTTTCATTTATCAAATTCAATTTAATAACTAAATAAAGGAATGATACAATAAGATCATTAAAATATGTAAAGCATGTGTTACAATACCTTGAAGTGGTGAACTGCGTCTCACAAAGATATAAGTGAAACTGCAGCTCTGATGTGATCAGCAGCCACAATGATAGAAGGGGTGGTCTCTGAAAACTACTTACAGGAAGTCGTCTTCTATCGTTTCCCTAAAATCCCATAATGTTATATTTTCTATCGAGTGTGCAGGTTTTTATGAGATAATAACTTTAATCAGCAGCCTTTGATTCATCTGTCCTTATTGTCTGTCTTCTGATAGTAATGCTGAAAAGTCACAGTTTACAAATAAAGAGGATGTGTTAGGAACAATGATACTATGACCAGAGAGGGAGGGAGTTTATTTCCATGCAGTAACATCCTGTGAACCAGCCTGCAGCTGATCTGGGAGCTGCCAACTTCTCCTCCTGATAGAAAGTTTAAAGAGTCATTCTTTATTTCAGAGTCCACAGTCGTGTCGCTGCTCTGAGCTCTGCTGAGTTTACACAAACCTTCTGGATTAAACACTTCAATACTTTTCACTTCTGCTTATTGATTGATTGAATCAAACACAGATATGTAGAATTATGTGTTTTTAATAAAGACAAACTGATTTAGATGTTTTAACTTTATCTAATGCTACATTAGCCAGCTGCTGCTAGCTAACCAGCAATAAGTTACAACATCACAATACACTTTAACACAATGTCTGGATGCTAACAGAGCTAGCCTGACAGCTAGCAGTGCTAGCAGCGGCTCTGTTGGTTGTTTCCGTTCAGTCAGATAATATGAGGTGTTTACTTACAGGTGAATGAGACGTGACGTAGCGACTTGTTGTTACATGTTGTGATGAAAACGATGCACTGATACTCTTCTTCCCGCCGCTCGCGAGGACTCGGACTCCCTCGGCGGTTTCCGGCAGTTGGTATCAGGATTCTATCTGCTGGATGCCGAAGCGGCTCGGACCGGAAGTGACTCACCGAAACAACATCACAACATCCGGTTACTTTTCAGAATAAAACAATCCGTGTTCACGCCAGCACAAAAAAACAAACATTTTTGGGTGAACTTATCCTTTAAGACATCAATAATTACAATGAATATAAGGATATAAGGTATTTTGATGTTAGTACTTTCACTGAAGTAAGATTTGAATGCAGGACTTTTACTTGTAATTGTATTTTTACAGTGTTTAATTGAAGTTAAAGATCTGAGTACTTCCTCCACAATTAAAAAATACAACAGAGTAAAAATGGTTTAAATGGTTTTACTTCACATCACTGTCTGGAGGAAAAACTTCAACCAGACTGTTAAAACATAGTGTCAGATTTTGTTTAAAGAGCAGCTGGTAACATCCACCACAAGGTGGCGCAGCCTGCACACCAGACTCCACCTGTGCTTTAATGCATCAGTGTTCAAACAGGCCATCAGGTGCAAATACAACATTACAGCAGGTCTTTCTGACAGTAATAATTCCTCCTGTGTCATTAAAGATCTCTTCCTTCCATCTGGTTATAGATCAGCTGACTGTACGATCCTTCACATAGAAACAATCAAACACAGACAAGTAGGATTATGTGTTTTTAATGAGACAAACTGATTTTAAGTTACAAATTATAATACTGCGACAGAGAAACCAGTCAGACAAAAGTCCATTAAAGAAAACATTCTGTATAAAAAAAGGTAACAGGAGATAAAAAGTTGAAAATTGTCTCCGTTGTGTTCACGATGTCTCCATCATCACCTCAGACAACAAACTCCTGAGCAGCAGGGAGACTCCTCTCATCTTCTTCTTTACATCAAATCATCTTTACCATCACAGGAGACCCCTCACACCCGGCCTACTACCTGTTTGATCTGTTGCCCTCTGGGAGATGCTACAGGTCAACAAAGTCCCACACCAGCAGGCTGACAGACAGCTTCTTCCCCTGGGCCACACGAACTACAAATAAGAACGGATACACTCACAAACCCCGCCCTTGTCGGCTGGTCCCCGACAAGAACAAACCCAATCTACCTCCTCCTACCTCCCTTTAGCACCTTAAAGGGCTATATATAATTTATTCATATTACTATTTGTTCTATGTGTGGCTTTTTTTATTTGTTGAGCACCCTCAATTTCATTGTACCCTCCTGTACAATGACAATAAAGACTATTCTATTCTATTCTGTTCTATTCTATTTGTATGATTGATACTTCATTTAAATCATAAATTTGGTTATCAGCAAAATAAAAAAATAAAAAAAATAAAAACCATCAGGATGAGAAGTAACACTATGAATCCTTAAAGTAAAGTACAGTAAAGTCCTTAAAGTATAACTGCTGGATACACAGAGTCAAATTAATTCTGTTCCCACTGAATCATTTCTCTTTTTAAAGTTACTTCCTGACACTTTTCAGTTTGAATCCTGCTCCATCATACGGAATAATTCTTGATGCATTAACTTCCAAGTACTTATTCAGTGTGGCATTAATAATTATTTTTCAATAATACTCTTTGGATACAGGACTGTACTTGTAACAGAGTATTTTGTGTGGTATCAATACTTTAACTTAAGTACCATTTTCATGTAGGATTTTTTCTTCCAACAGCACTTTCAACTTTCTTCACTTTTCAGTTTGAATCTTGCTGCATCTTCTGGGATCATTATCGCAGGTTTTGATCTAAAAGAAAAAGAAGTTGATTTCACTGTTGTGAAAGAACTACTGTTCACAGCTTCTTTAATCTGTTGAAATACTCACCTTTACGTCTCCCTGTGTTCTTTGAAACCCACTTGAGAAGGAGTCTGACAGCATCTCCCACCCTGCAGTGAGTAATAATCATTATTATGATGTGACTGTAAGTTATGTTACTTGATAATATGATAAAGTGTAGAAGAAGACAGCAGAGGTTCTGTATGTATGTGACTGTTCTAAATGTTCCTAACTTTTAATACTCAGTGAAAGTTATGTATTAATAACCACTATAATAATGTGATGATTAGTTCAAACTTACATGTCAATAAAAGAGGACTTTCTCTCTTTTAACTCTTCAGTGTGACCATCTCGTCCGTCACTCTCAGTAGAGACACAACGCTGATTTTCCACAGAGACTCTGGAAGGAAGAAACATATTATTTTTTTAATGGTTGTATTAATTATCCATCAGTTTCAAAATGAATGTCTCTGACCTGACTTTTTACTTTAACATGAATTAGATAGATAGATGTGTGTGTAAGAATGTAAATGAGGTTAATAGATTCGACTCACTGATTTTGTTCACCATCATCAGCTGCAGCGTCCTCCTCCTCCTCCTCTGAAGACATTAAGTCTGACCTGCAGCAAGTTATCAGCAATGTTAACATGTTACTGCATCAGTATCAGAATAAACATTAAAAACAAAAGCAGCAGATGTTTATATGATAACAGTGTGAGGAAGAAGACAACAGAGTGTGTTCATGTGCTGTGACTGTGCAACATGTTCATAAATGCCGTAACATTTAAATGTTAATTTAAAGCTGACCTGAGAGAAGACTGTCCTTTAAAATCAGGGTTGTAATCTTTTGACTGAACACTTTTGAAGGACACACTGGATGTAGCTGATTCTTCACTTTTTCTACGAGAAAAGAGAAACAGAGCACCAGAAGGAAAAGTCAGTTTTTAGCCATCCAGCCACAACAATCACTGGATTCACAGAAACACCAAGTAGACACTAGAAAAGTTCAGCTTTTCACTTTTACATGAATAATAAGATGTGTTTCAACAAGTATTTGCAAGAATGTAAAATGAGGTTAATAGATTCGACTCACAGACTTTGTTGATCGTCATCAGATGCAGCGCCTTCCTCCTCCTCCTCCTCTGAAGACATTAAGTCTGACCTGCAGCAAGTTATCAGTAATGTTGAGATGTTACTTCATCATGTCATCATGTCATCTGGCATCTAAATTTAAAGCACCGCCCTGTCAGGTAGGGTCAGAGGTAGTTCCCCGCATTTATAACGACAGGTGAGAGCAATTACTGCCCCTTGGTTTGAGGTCTGGTTGTGTGGCAGGATTGCTGTGTCCATGCAGGTAAAAGAGATCGAAGGAGAAAGATGTGTTATATTGCCTGATGGGAAGTCTAACAAGGTCCCTTGTATATTTACTGTGGTGTGTGACTGCCCTGAGTGATCCAGACTGAGCATGCTCTGTAGCCCTGTGCTGAAGAGGAATGTCTTGGTGAACTTTGGGGTTAAACTGAACTGTAGACATATCACTAATATGATATAATTATCTATTTGGGCAAAGACTCAGCTCTCCCCTTTTAAGACAGAATAGAGCCTTTCAACTATTGTGTTGCTTTTCAACAGAGCCCCATATTGAACAAGGCAATTGACACTAGTATGGTAATGTAAATGATGCCCTCTGAGGTGTGTTGTCAGCTGATAAGACTGACTTCTGTTTTCTTTCTCCTTATTGCTGACTTGAGGCCAGACTGCTGCTTTGACTGAGCCAGTTTGCCAAGGCTGTTGGCTAATGTGTCTACAGACTGTAATCATTTGAAGATGGTTGAATATTGTCTCTTTATACTGTTGACATTGTATTTTCTGTCTTTTTTTTTTATTTACGCAGTGGGACGACCTGCGGGGAGTAGTCGTGGGATATGCACCTCTCCTTGCATGCAGTGTGGTATGCTTAAAGGGTAGTGATCACTTCACTGGTTGTAGGTTTGATTTTCCTTGCTGTGTAAGTTGTAGTGTTTGCAGCGATCGGTGTGCACACAAGGTGGTTTCTATTTGGGTCTGCGATAGAATCTCCCCGCGGTGCCCTGTCCGGCTAATTTCTTGCAACCGTTTATCCTTTTTATTGTATTCTATGTTATTGTGAAGCCATTTTCTATTTATATACTAGTTGTTTCAACTATTTTAGTATTGTGGAATAAAATAATTTGGACTAGTCTTATGATGATCTCTTTTTTATGTATACTGAACATATGAGGAGTAGTTAATATTAGAATAATCAGAGAACGTTGCACATGTTGTTTTTGGCTCCTCTCTGTTTCCTGAATATATCTGTATGTGTGTGAATGGTAAATAAGACATTGACTTAAAAAAAAAATGTGCAGCTGATTTGACCAAGCAAACTTGAACCATGGCTGTCCTGACCACAGTACAGAACTGGACATGGTGGTGATTTCCCCGCTGTTTCTGACAACATGTACCACAGTCTATGCTAACAACAACACAGCCACACACTGTCTCTCTTCTTGCTCCAGCGTCGAACATGCACACTGCGCCCCCTAACGTGTTAGATGTGAAGCACGGTCGGTCAGACTGGGGCTGAAGAGGAACGGAGGCCGCTGACGTCACTCTCCTGCGCCCCCTGGGATTGCGAATCCAAATTGAATTTTGGAACACTTTTTGCGGGGGGCGGGCTTTAAAACGAAAAAGCAGTTTTTTTTCAGCCCTGGCTCAAAATGAGCAGTCTTGAAGAGGAAAATGAAAATGCCATCTGGGTGATTTATTACTCATTTTATTTACGAGTCACATAATGCAGCGATGACCTTAAAATGAAAAAGCATTTCTGTTAATGCATTTAAATGTTCAAATTTGATATTTCAAATTGAATTTTGGCAACTATTTGCTGGGGCATCTCTTGAAAATTAAATCGCAAATGTAATTTTCTTTATCATTTTAATTTAGTTACAAAGTGAGCAGTCTTGAAGAAGAAAATGAAAATGCATTTTGAATGATTTATTACTCATTTTATTTATGAGTCAAAAAATGCAGCTATATTCTGAACATGAAAATGCATTTCTGTTAATGCATTTTAATTTGAATTATGGAACAGATTCGCTTCCATACTTTTTCAGGTCTTTTGTCAGTATAAATTACCTTTTTTAAATAAATCTTGTTTGAGAGTTGAATGCACATCTCCCGCTCTTCTTGAACCCTTTAAGAACTGTGCCAACACTCAGGTGGTTGGTGTCTAGGTCTGGTATAGTTCTGTTCTGTGTATCGGTCCCTTTTGTAACCTGGGTGGGCTCACAATTAGTATGCTATGCTATGCTGCTGTTAGACTTTTATGACAAACAAGTATAATTTACAATTGACTTGAACGCACCATGACGTCTCTGTTCATGCACACATTCTTTGCAACACAAAGTCATGTAGTTTAAGACGTTCTCTCTGGACACACAGCAAAACCAGCACCACATTGGCTAAAATATACTACAACTGTAAATTAACATAATTACTTACTGTCTGAATCTTTCTTTGGGGCTCGGTGTCGACCCGCCTCTTCCCCCACCCATTCTCAGTCACAGCAGAGATCTTTATCTCACATCAGAGTTGGTCTGCTTGTCCTCCTGCAGCTGTATGAACAGATGTTTTTTTTTGTGTGTCCATTTTATAGTTTTAAATTCAGAAACAGTAATACTTATATTTGGGCTTTCTCATTTAACAGGCTTGTCATCATTACATATGTCAAGATGTAAAAAGAGACGTTAACTAACTTCTGACTTCAACAAAAACAAAACTCTGACCTGTTCGTTTGTTTTATTTATAAATTAAATGACATAATTGAATAAATAGATGATACAATAACGTTTACAAATTAAGCTGGTTTCAAAAATTAAACCTCTCTTTTGCTATAAAATGTTCTTGTTGCTCCAACTAAGAACTAACACAGAGAAGCAAAGTCTCCTTCAAACAGGCACTTTCAACAGAGTAAACAACATGGCAGCCACTTCCTGTCCTCACCCCGCGTGGCATTTATTAAGTCCTAACGTCTTAAACAGAGTTTACAGCCTCATGCAGCTTCTCTGCTCACTTTACACTCCTGTAAGATTCCTCTTCATGAATTAATGTTGTCAACTTCAGCAAAAGTTCCAAATAAACTTTTCAGCAGTATTTCACATGAGAATCATATCCTGGTCTTTATTATAAAACTTCTACTCTCTTGAACTTCAATAAATTCACTCTTAAAAGAAACACAGACTACTTATTATCTTGCATTGTTCAAATTCAATTAAAATATATAAAGCAAGTGTTACAATACCTTTAGATGGTGGAAGAACTGCGTCACACAAACACACAAAAGTGAAACTATCTGCAGCAGCTCACCCTGACACCAACAGCCACAATAACAAAGGGGGGGTGGGTGTCTGAAAACTACTTACAGGAAGTCGTCTTCTATCGTGTCCCTGAAATTCCATAATGTGATATTTTCTATCGTGTGCGCAGTTTTTCATGAGATAATAACTTTTATCAGAAGCCTTTAATTCATCTGTCCTTATTGTCTGTCTTCTGATAGTAATGCTGAAAAGTCACAGTGTACAAATAAAGAGGATGTGTTAGGAACAATGATACTATGACCAGAGAGGGAGGGAGTTTATTATCTAAAGAGGATTCAGATTATTATTATTATCTCTGATTTTTTGACCTAATTTGTTACTACGGAGGCCCTAAAGTGCCATAATGTGATATTTTCTATCCGTCTCTCTTTCTATCACATGTTGTTATGGAGGTTGTATCAGTGACTCTTGTCTCGTCACTCTTCTTACTTCCAGTCCTCTCTTTAAATAATAAAAGCATCAAATGTCAATGTGTCAGAGTTAAAATACATAAGAGTTGTTATATCGAACAGGTGACAAAGATAAATATTAGGAGCAGAGTCAGGTGAGGTGTTGGAGCTCGTGCCCACAACCTCTGACCTGACTCTTGGAGTTTAGGTCAGTCTGATGCTCACATGGAGCTCTGACAGCTGACGGAGCACATGTGCATCATGTATCGATTAGTTAATAGATGATGCAGACTTCTCTCACACACACACACAGAAACACACACAGGTACAGTGAGTGTGTGTGTCGGCGGACATACCTTCAGTCAGGTGGAGTCACTCCGCCGCCTGCAGCCTCGCCGGGACGCGTGTCAGCCTCCTCTGCTCTGTTTCCTGCAGTCACTCTGGATTTTACAGAGTTTATTATTGACTGTGAGGCTCCTGCAGGTTCACTGAGGTCTGTAGAGAGCAAACAGTGACGTGACAGCACGCACAGCGCCGAGAAATGCTGAAATATCGCTGCAATCCTCAACACAACACACCCAACATGTGCGTCTGGTGCTGGGGACACACGGGCGAGACCAACTGGGTCCGGAGGGGTGGCGCGCTGTCAACATGACGTTTAAATCAGATAATACTGATTAAAGTGGGTCAGATTCTATAAATGTTGAGTAAGAATATGTTGCTACTTTATAATGGTTGTTATAAAAATGTAAAATAAACTCTGCGCAAAAAAGAAAAGTATCTAAATGAAATCTGGCAACAGTTCCCCCCCCACTGGTGATGTCACTTCTTTAGGTCGCTGCTTTTAAATGAACAGTTCAATGGACATAAAATAAAAGATAAAATAAAATAAAACAACATAAAATATGATAAAATAAAAAAGTTAATTAAAATAAATAATAGGGTAAAAATCAAGAAAATAAAAGATGAAATGAAAATAAGATTAAATGGATAAATAAAAATAAATTGAGATAAAATGAAACAAACTTATATTAAACAAAATACTTCATTGTGTTAAATAAATAAAATAACTACATAAATATACAATATATAAAATATAGACAAATTGATATAAAATAAAAATAAGGTAAAAATAAGATCAAATTAAAATATAAAAGATATATTAAAATGTACATTTTTAAAATGAAATGAGATCAAATGTAACAAAATAAAATTAAACACTTGACAATCTTCATTGTGTTGTTGTCCAACTACAAGAAGAATATAATAAACTATATTTAATTAAGTACTGAACTTTTACTCCACTATTAAGCTACTTTACGTCCCTTTACATATTTTAACTTATTTCCATTTTTTCTACATTGATTAATACAAAATATAAATCAACTTATGAATCATTTATTTTATAGGTTAAACTCCACAGCAGTATATAAAGTACCTTCAAAACAATTATCTCCACCTTTACCAGCTGCAACGTTAGAATTTCATGCATCAGTGTTTGTTTCGCAGTAATAATTCCTCCTCTTCATACTCAACATTAAAGATCTCTTCTTAATGTGGAGGAACTATCAACTTATCCTGGTGCTAAAATCAGAATTCACAGCAGTTTAGCTGCTCTGAGATCTGCTGACAGTTTATACATTTACAATCACATCCTTTGATTAATCTTCTCCTGATAGTGGTGATCAATAACCACTGATCAGGAGAGAGGACGCTGCCTCACATATTATAGAGACAAGAAGGATCATATATACTGTAAAACTTACAGCACATTGATATCTAAATGTGAGATCTTACACATGGTTGCAGTTAATAAGACTGATTATTCACGATCATTTCACGAACTGCATCTTTTGTTCTGAGCAACAGTAAATAAAAAACTATATTTTTAAGCATATACATACAAATATCTACCATATTTTATTTTTTTATCTCAAAAAAAGACTGTGTGAATCAGCCTTCACGGTCAAATTGCTGCAAAGAATCCACTACTGAGGAAGAACAACAAGATATTTCTTTGTTTGGGGGCCAAAAAACACTAAATCTGAACTTTGGTCTGATGAGTCGAAATCTGAGATTGTTGGTTCCAGCCGCCGTGTGTTTCTACATGTGGGGCAGCAGAACACTGTATTTCCTTTTTCTGCTGCTTTATACTTCCACTCCATTTATCTGATTACTTTAGCTACTAGTTGCCTTACAGATTACTTGCTGCATCAGAGCCAAAGTGAAGTAAAGTGTTCACAGTATACACAAGTTAATATATGGATTAGTTTCTTGTACTTTTAAAACTGAGGTACATTTAATATCAGATACTTTAATACTTTCACTCGAGAACTCTTCATGTGTTTGACTTTTAACACCATATCTTTACTTTTACTGGAGTACGACTGTTGGAACTGATGGTTCATCATCAGGAAGCTCACATGTTCCAAGAGGAGCCCTACCAAAATAAAAGGTTTGACAATGCTGAGATAAGAAAACATCACATGAGAGCAGAATAACAGTCGTGGAGGGTTCAGGAACCAAAAAGCATGTGGGATTTTCTTTATTTTATTACATTATTATATCAACAGGCTAACATCAGTGTTAGCAACAGGCTAACGAACATCATCCAGACGGTATGAGGGCGTTTACATTTCCACAGTTACAGGTACAAATCTTTGACAAGACTTCTGGAAAAACAGGTAAACAATCTTTTTTACAGATTCAGCGACACGCGACTTAAAATCAGCTTCATCACAGTTTGTTTTGAAGCTGTGACTCGTTCAGAGTGATGTTTCCTTCTCAGGTCGTTTCATTACAGTTTTCCAGTCCTGAGCAGATGAGACTCAGTTTTTCACAATAAAATACGTTGAAAGAAACAGAAAAGAAAGACGGACGGAAGTTTAAACTTTAAATCGTCTTTAACACCTCAGATTTGTCTCAGGACCTCAGATTTTAAGAACCTAAGCTTGAAGCAACAGAATTATTTCTATAGAAGTGGGTTAGGTTTGGACCTCTGGTGCCGGCAGGCCTCAGGCTCAGTTCCAGGAGTTCCTGGTCCAGACAGATCCACAGGTGAACCAACTGGACATTCTCACATGGCAAAAGACGAGCCGCTTTCTGTAGATCCGTCCACCGAGCGGCGAGTAGACACGTAGATCTCGGAGGGGACCCTGGAGAAGAGTCGTGGACAAAACGAGTCCTGGAAGATCCTCCTGAAGCGGTTCCTGAACGGCCCGAAGAAGGCGTACAGCACCGGGTTCAGGCAGCAGTGCAGGTAGGCGATGGTCTGCGTCACTGTTTTGGCGGTATGCAGGGCGTCGGACGCTTCACAGGTCTGCAGCTGGAACATGGTGGCGGTGTCGTACAGCAGCGTCATGCTGTAGGGCAGGTGGCAGATGATGAACACCACCACCACGGCCAGCACCACCCGCACCGCTTTGTGCCGCTGGAAGTTTCTGGCTTTCAGCAGGGTGACGGCGGCGTAGCAGAAGACCATGATGAGCATCGGCAGGAAGAAGCCCACGGCCAGCTGGGTGCTGGGGACGGCAATCTTGGTCCTCCGGGCCGTGATGTCGTCCATGAACATGAACTCACAGACGTAATGAGGAGGACTCGGCGCCAGAGTCGGAGTCGTCTCCTCCTCATCAAAGAAGAAGTACTCATCACTGGTGCCCGGCTCGTACCAGTTGTAGAAGTAGAAGGTGGGAACGGACAGCAGTAAGGCGCAGACCCAGACGATGGTGCAGATAACACGGCTGTATGACAGCGAGCGCAGCCTAAAGCTCAGGCTGACGTGGACGATGGCGATGTAGTGGTCAGCGCTGATGCAGGCGAGCAGCAGCATGCCGCTGTACAGGTTGAAACTGTACGAGCCGCGCAGAAGCTTGCAAGCCAGCGGCCCCATCGACCACGAATACAGCTCGTTGTAGATGATGAGCGGCAGCGACAACACGAACAGCAGGTCCGCGATGGCCACGTTGAGCAGGTAGACGTCGGTCATGGACTTGGTCCTCTTGTAGAACGTGTAGGTGACGATGACCAGGCTGTTGCCCACGAAGCCCAGGATGCAGATGATGGAGTAGATGTATGGGACCAAACGCTCAATGCTGTAGTTCTTATGGTGAGAACAAAGTTCTTCAAAGATGTCGATGTGGTTATAGTTACCAAACTGATCATAATAATCAGTGTTGTGTGAGGAGTGATTTGATTGGTTGAACATCATTTCCTCTTCTTCTTCTTCTACTGCGAACAAAGAACAGAGACGGAACATTAAACTGTGACGAACACTGAAGATGAAGCGACTCTGTAGAAACCACGAGTGATGTGTCGGTCGCAAACCAAACAGTTGGAAGGAACGACTTTTTAACGTGAATGAACTGACCTGATTCCACGTTTCACTTCTCTCTTTTTAGTTCGTTCTCACAGACGAGTCGCTGTGTTGTTCACTGTTTAGTTATCAGAGTGGTGAGGAGGACTGAGAGCCAATCGTATGCTGAGTCTAGGACACTGTTTACGAACTTTGGCCAATGAGAAACAGCAAAGCATAGCAACCGTTTCCATGAAAAAACATTTCAAACAGAACAGTGTGTAACTAAAGTGGCTGTAAAGACGGACTAGTGAGTAGATGAGTCTCCGTGTTCGCTGTGAGGATGTTTAATGTCCCCGACAACCTCTGTAGCCTTATTCAGACACTCGTTAGCAACCGCTAACTGTTTCTAACACATGAAGAGCTTCAGAATTAAACTGTGGGATGTTTAATGATGAGTGAAACCTGTAAATATGTTCAGCCTGTGGTGACCACACACCTTATTACACACATTTAACTGAATACACATCAAACAAACTCACAGATGTGTGAGGTGCTAACATGCTAACATGCTAACTGATGTCTGGGTTCAGGACTACAGATTACAGCTCAGTATAATCCATCAGATAAAAACTGAGTCATTGGTTTTTACAAATTAAACGTGATGCAAAATGTTAATCAGACTTTTTGAGGTGCTGGTTGGTGGAACCAGCGTGGCATTCAAGTCCTAACTTATAAAACAGAGTTTACAGCCTCA
This sequence comes from Diplodus sargus, assembly GCA_903131615.1. Taxonomy (NCBI): domain Eukaryota; kingdom Metazoa; phylum Chordata; class Actinopteri; order Spariformes; family Sparidae; genus Diplodus; species Diplodus sargus. The sequence continues at coordinate 29,231 of CAEMYA010000915.1, read as the reverse complement.
TGCAGCTTCTCTGCTCACTTTACACTCCTGTAAGATTCCTCTTCCATTAATTAATGTTGTCAACTTCAGCAAAAGTTCCAATTAAAGTTTTTCAACAGTATTTCACACAAAACTTCTACTCTTGAACTTCAATAAATTCACTCTGAAAAGAAACACAGACTACTTATTATATTTTGTGCCCAGATCCATTTTTCCTTTAGCTGTTTTCTTTTCTGTCGTCAGCTCGACTCCACAAACCTGCAGCTCAAAGTTGTCAACATACCTTTTTTTCATTCATCAAATTCAATTAAACAATGAAAATAATGAATAATACATTTGATCAATTAAAATATGTAAAGCATGTGTTACGATACCTTGAGGTGGTGAACTGTCTCACAAACATATAAGTGAAACTGCAGCTCTCATGTGATCAGCACCCACAATAATAGTTGGGTTGTCTCTGAAAACTACTTACAGGAAGTCGTCTTCTATCGTTTCCCTAAAATCCCATAATGTGATATTTTC
>CAEMYA010000913.1:147067-157684 GCA_903131615.1 Diplodus sargus | reverse complement strand
CACTTCGTTCACTCAAACGATTCGTTCTTTTGAACGACACGTTCGCGACCGACACAACACTAGAGCACACTTTTGCGTTTTCAACCCTTTAGACGGGAACGCAACGGTGGAGCGTCTTTATGATTTCCACTCTGGAGGGTGGGTTCATTTTTTTGGCGTTTTTAAGCCCCAAAGACGCTGTCGCCGTCTAAACGAAAGGCACATCTGATAAAATATTTTGTCGGTTTCACCCGGGAGCGTTGTCGTGTAAAGCCAGTTTCAGAACTCGGAGGAGCGTTGTGTCAGAGAAGTGAAGTAAGTTCTTATTTATTTATTTATTTATTTATTTATTTATCTATTTATCTATTGTTTATTAATATTATCTTTATTATTATCATTATTATTTATTATTATTATTGTTATTGTTGTTTGTTGCCTGTTTACCAGTGTGAGTCTCTCTCTCTGTCCCTTTTTCTCTCTCCATCTCTCTCTCTCTCTCTTTCTCTCTCTAACAAGACTCATATGACATTAGTATCACTATATTTATAAGCTAATGGTTGAATGCTTTTCACAGAATGCCAAAAAGGAAATACAAACAATATCTGGAGCCTGATCTTCCTTCAAATGTCCCAAAGACAACATTATTTGTAAGACACTACACTTTCATCATATGTTTTGTTGGTTGCCAATTTCCTTTCTTCTTTGTTGAAAATATTAGGCTGTGAAAAGTTAATGAATCAACTGAATAGCATTAGCTACATGACTTATTTTTATAAAAGTGCATTGCTGTAGATATTTGATGATTAATTTGTGTCACTTAGAGACAGAGACAGAGACAAGAAAACCAGGAAAATGTCCCAGAGGACATCCAGGAGGAAAATGAGGACATCTTGTTGGAACATGTAAGATAGCCATAAATTCACTTCATTGTGTTGATTTGTCAAGTTTACTGACTGTTTTAATAATAAAATAATAATGACTAGTGCAATAGCCTAATTTAAAGCTCATTGTGCACGCTATTGTAATCTTATCCCATCTTGCTCTTCTGTACTGTATCCTGTACCCGACTGTAACCAGACTGTACTGTACTGTACCGTGCCTGTACCCCTCTTACACCCACAAACAGACTACAAACTTGACATGTTGTACTGTATTCTACTGTACTGAACAGCACTGTACTGTACTTTACTGCAGCAGCCTACAAACAGGCTACAGACTTAACAGTACTGTACCCTATGTTTACTGCATCAGATTCTGATTTTAAGAATGATTAAATTTGTGTTTTATTTACATGTTGTTTTCCCCTTGCGTCATTTAGAGTGAGAGAGAAGAGCTCGTGGGAGATGGGGATGGTGACACTAATGAATCCTTGGAAGAAGAAACTCATGAACAAGAAAGTGCCACAGGGGACTTGCAGCACGAAAATCTTGATGTGATTTTCTCTGAAGACAGTAGGCTGTCTGGTGTTGGTGTGGACTACTCAAGAGACACAGGTGATGACTCCGATCCACTTGAAGAATTGTCTGGGAGAGTGTCTTCAAGACACAACAGTGGTCCCTGTGAGTTATCTGTAAACAGTCCATATGACTCTGATGACAGTAGCACCACATGCGACAGGGAGCAGGGTGACACATTGCATACATTTTGGTCAAGTCCATACCGAGATACAGTATTCGAAAACAGTAGACAGTCTGGCATTGATGAGAACAGCTCAATAGACACATCTGGGGGAGGTACATCTAGAGACAACAGTAGTCTCAGTGAGTTGCATGTGAACAGTCCACATGTCAGTCAATATGATACAGAAGACAGCACAAGTGACAGTGAGCAGGGTGACCCATTCCACATGCTTGGGTCCAGACCTGGACACAGTGTTAACATCTTTAGGACAAACAACAAAGGCTGAAGCAGTGTTGATGATTATGAGTTTTGCAGCGAGGCATCACATTACAGGCACAGCCTTAGGGAATGTTCTTTAAATGATAAACACTTTGTTTGGCCAAGAGGTGGTACCACAAACTAAGTACATGTTTAACAACATTTTCAAAGATAGCTCAGGGCAGATTGAATTTCATTTCTATTGTAAGTCCTGTAAAGGAAACATAGGCACATTACAACAGATAGTGGATGAGGAACTCACGGTTCGCCCTTTGTGTAAAACTGCTGATGATACAGGTGCGATGAATGGAGGTAGCTTCTTCATAAATGTCCCAATTGCTCCTCAGATACAAGCTCTACTAGAAAACCCAGACATCAGTGGTCATCTAAACTATCGCTTTGACAGAGAACAGTCAGGAACAAACACTACGGATATATATGATGGAGAGCGTTACAGAGAGCTATCTGCATCTGGTGGTATTCTGTCTAATCCTGATAATTTCTCGTACACATTCAATTCTGATGGAACCCCAGTGTTCAAATCATCAAAATAGAGTCTTTGGCCGATTCACTTAACACTGAATGAGCTCCCACCAAAGCTAAGATATAAACATGTAATACTTGCAGCTCTTTGGTTTGGGCCTAGTAAGCCTACTATGAATGTCTTTCTAAAACCTTTTGTTGAGCAAGCAAAAACACTGGCAGAAACAGGGGTTTCATGGAGAAAAAACGGGATTCCTACAAATAGCAAGTTAGTTGGATTGACGTGCTGTGTAGATTCCGTAGCCAGGCCCCAAATGCAGAACACCACCCAATTTAATGGTTATTTTGGCTGTGGATTCTGTTTGCACCCAGGCACTTTGGTAGAGAGACAAGTCAAATATCCAGTTGGGGTAGAAGACTACGAAGACAGGACAAATGACTCAATGCTAGAGGACATGGAGCAAGCATTCCAGCAGAATGCAAGTGTGAATGGGGTAAAGGGGCCATCCCCTCTTATCAATATGCCAGACTTTGATATTGTGTGGGGATTTGTGCCAGATTACATGCATTCTGTTCTGCTTGGGGTTACAAGACAACTAACAAAGCTACAGGTAGATTCCTCTTCAAGCACAAAGCCATACTATGTGGGGAGTCCGAGAACACTAAGAGTACTGGATGAGAGGCTGAAAGCATTTCAGACACCTAACATAATCACACGAATGCCTCGGGGATTGTCTGAAAGAGCCCACTGGAAAGCATCAGAGTGGCGTCACTGGCTGCTGTTCTACAGCTTACCCTGTCTTGAGGGGTTGTTGGACAACAAATACCTGAAACATATGAGCCTTCTTGTATCAGCCATATACCTTCTTTTACAAGAAGAAATCTCTCACGCAGATATTGACAAAGCTGAAGCCATGTTTCTTGAGTTCACATTCAGATTTCAGATTCTATATGGAGAGTCTGCTATGACTTTTAATGTCCACCTCCTAAGCCATCTTGCTAAGTCAGTGCGTCTCTGGGGCCCACTGTGGGCAAACTCTGCCTTTGTATTTGAGAATGCAAATGGCAATCTGCTGAAGTTGGTACAGGGCACAAAAGGAATTCCCTGTCAGGTTGTGAACAAGTTCCTTTTGCACAAGGCCATCCCACACTTTGCATCTAAGCATCCCATTAGTAACAATGTTCTGAGATTTTGTACAAATCTGACAGACCAACATGTTGCCAAAGCGAGCAAGATTGACAAAACCACAGTATTGGACAATGGCATGACACACGCCCTCACAAATGAAGAGAAACTGGCCTTTCAAGCTGCAAACATGCATGCCCCTGACATGGTCATGATACACAAGCGGATTGTTTTTGAGGGACTCTTATACACAAGCCAAGACTACAGACGTCCCCTTAGGAGAAACGACCGCTTTGTCAAACTAACCTGTGGTAGCTTTGGGGAAATCAAAAGGATATTATCCTTCACACATGAAGACAAATACACTGTCTTGTTGATGCTGAGAACATTCTATGTAATCCAAGCATTCAAGTCACCTCATATGCATGAGGTGACTGGAGATTCTCGAGAAACTTTATTATTGCCAGTCAGTGCAGTTCAAACTAAATGTATCTGCCGCCAAACTGAAAATAAAATGCTTATTTGTACTTTCCCTAATACACATGAACGAGACTAAAGATCAGACAGTGTAAGTAAATGCAATAAAGACAATGTGAAAGACATGCAAGAGTTCACAAAAAAGAAATTAAAGTGAAAGTCATGAAAGTAAAGTGAAGAGTATGAAACCGAAGTATGAAAAATCAATGTAAATATATGCCTGTTTTTCGGTGCAGATAAAGAAATAGAAGTAAATCTACAGTAATGAGAAAAGAAAAATAGTTTAGGGTAACAGTGAAGACAATGTGGAGTAAAGAGAATGTGAAACTAATGCAACACAGTGCAAGTTAAAGTCACGAAAGCAAAGTAAAGCAGAGTATTAACTGAAGTTAAAGGTGAAAATGAAGAAATGAAATGCAAGTTAATACAAGTCATATAATGTTTATTTTGTGCAGATAAAAGGTAAAAGAAGTAAAACAGTGAAGAGAAAAGGAGTAACAGTAAAGACCTTAAAGGGATAGTTCGGGTTTTTTGAAGTGGGGTCATATAAAGTACATATCTATATTCGATCTGTTTCCTACCGTAATCACCGATCAGCGCAGCCTCAGTTTGGAGAAGCAGAGAGCCGCTCCAGCCAGACACTCAGCTTTGTACTGCAGTGAACGAGGTCCAGAGAAAAAGCTAAATTGATCACCTAAAACAAAGCTCACCTTAAAAAATCGATATAAGTTCAAGTGTACGTTGTAAAGGGAAAATTCACACTGCTTCACATCGCCGTCAGACAGGCCTTTTTTTTGGCACTACATTTTCTCCACCATAGAACCTCCGTATCCCTACGCAGTTGCGCTAATGCGTAGGGATACAGAGAGTTAAGTTTTGTTTTTATCGAAAGTAAACCTGCTTCTCTCTACTTCTCTACTTCAAACTGAGGCTGCGCTGATCGGTGATTACGGTAGGAAACAGATCGACTATAGATATGTACTTTATATGACCCCACTTCAAAAAACCCGAACTATCCCTTTTAATGTAAGGAGTAAAGGGAATGAGAAACCAATGCAAGACACATTAATACAAGTGAAAAGTCATGAGCAAAGTGAAGCAGAGTATGAAGTTAAAGATGAAAACTCAGAAGTTAAAGTAAAGATAAAGTAAAAAAGAAACCTATGGGGTGCTATGTGACGCAGGAGTTTAAGCAGGCACCCCATGTATAGAGGCTACAGTCCTCGCTGCAGGTGCCCCAGTTGGAATCCCGCATCGGGCAGCCCTTTCTTGCATGTCATTCCCCCTCTCTCTGCCTCCCCATTTCCTGTCTCTCTCAACTGGTCCATCTAATAAAGGCGTGAATAATAAACAGGGGAAGTAAGAGTAACAGTGCTATTGTAGCTCAGCCATATATTGTTCTCCCATAATGTTGTGAATATCCTAACATTGTCTATTGTTTTTTTTATTATTATTTTGGTGAACAGACAAGTAGGGTGGTGTTTTTCAGCCTAGCTACATGCCCTCTGTTCTGCTTGGAATTACAAGACAAAAAAGCTACTGGTTTTGGGCAGTTTTGATTTATTTTATTTCTTATTGATACTGTTTTGCTTTTTAATAGCCTACTGTATGCACCATGCTTATTATCATTGTGATACTATTGTGTACAGCCAAAAGGTCCGATTGGCTTTACTGGTTGGCAGGATGACTGGAGATATCCTAAACATACTAAATCAATACTTTCATTTGATTGTTTGTGTGTATGTTTGTCAATAAAGTACCTGCATTTTAAAGAAGTTGGGCGTGTGCTAGTATCTTTCTCTTACCATAGTTAGCACCTCCATCAGGTTGTGTTCTTTTCCCTCCTCTTGGGTGGATGAGTCATGAACAATGATTTAATCACAAAAGGCCAAATATGATTTAATCACAAATTTAATCACAAAAAGGTCAAAGGTGATCTTGGAAAGTATTAAATGAAATCACTGAACACTAGAAATCCCACAGATGTGATCGTCAAGTGAACTATAACATCTATGTTCCTCCATCACATTAGGAACCAATAGAGACCACTACACCATGTAGTGACCACTAGACCACTGTATAGTGACCATTAGACTGGTATAGAAACGCCTATAGGAATCATTAAGAATTCTGTAGGAACCATTAGACTTCTGTGGGAAGCATTAAGACTCCTGTAGGAACCATTAGACTCCTGTAGGAACCATTAGACTCCTGTAGGAACCATTGGTAGGGATCAGTTAAAGTCCTGTAGATTTGTGTAGGAGATAATAGAATCTCATTACAAAAACAAATCAAACCATTAGGAAAACATAAGTGGCCATTAGAAACCATTAGAAACTATCAGGAACCAATAGAATATTCCTAATGGTTGCCTAATGGTTTCTCTGACTTTTTTCAGCAGGGGATTAGACGTCTAAATTGTGGACCTAGTTTGCACGTGGTGAAGAGGTCCAGAATTGGTCTTGGACTGACGGACGCAATATAGACATGATCTGCACGTCCATCAGACGTCTAATGTGGCAGATTCACACGAAATAAGATCACATACGACCTCCGCAATTATTACAAATTACTGGAGGTCCCCAGGTAATACTAGTCCCGGGCGAAATGTCAATCGGAAAAGTTGAATTCCATCAATACACAAATTGTCTTTGACAATATACTGGACATTGTTGCGAAATGGCCCGGATCAACACACGATTCCCGAGCTTTTCGAGCAAATGCCGCTTTTATTGACAATTCACGTTTCACACAATCTTCAAATTTGTAATTTTCGTCCGAAGCGTTTTTGTATTTGTTATTTTTTAAAATTTTTTTGGGGGGGAGGGGGGGCGGCACTTAATTCTCCTTATAAATAAATTTCTTTATTCTTTATCTTGTCATGGGCTTGTGGGCAACTTCCTTATTTTTACTTCATGCATTGCGTAGCCTGAATGACTTTTCAATGGGCTGCCCTGTCACTCAACAACCAATCACCGTTGTTACCGCTTCTAAGTGCGTCCTTATAAAATGACGTCATCCATAGCAACAGAGAGTTACTCCTAGCTTAAGAGTTCACTGTTTTCATAACTAAAAGTAGGTCTCAGCGGCTTTGTGAATTACTTTTAAGAAACGACTCCTACATAAAAACTTTTAGTCCGATTTAGGAGCACTCCTAACGTTAAGATAAAAGTCTTAGTGAATACAGGCCCAGGAACGCAGATTCAATAGTGCGCACACACGTTCACAGGTCACAGTGGAGCGCTGCTTCGGGTTGCTGAAGGGCAGGTGGCTCTGTCTTGGACCAGCAGGGGGAACGCTGCTGTACACCCCAGAGAAAGTGTGCGATATTATTTTGGCCTTTTCAGTTTTGCACAACATTGCAGTAGTAAATGGAGTGCCTTTTGACGTGCCGACGCAGCCAGATGAGCCAATGCGCATGAAACCGTGGCCAGCACAGCCTCCACTGGGGGCTATATGGAGGAGACAGGACCTCATTCATCGCTTTTAAAACATAAAAGTATACCTTAAACTCTTGCAAATGCTCTGCAGTATTTAATTAGTAATGTGAAGTATTCTAGGTGAAAATGGCTAAAGGCATACTAAACACAGACAATGAACAACATTTAGTCATTTAAACATTTTATTAAGGCTTTTTTTAAAATGTCATTTTAACACTTTTAATGTGTTATTTATTGCCTCAATTGCGCCGACAACTGAGGCCAATAAACTGCATATTTCTATTTGTCTCTCCAGGACCTCTGCCGTGATGATGTTTGGTCTTGGCGCAGCACGGGGGGCAGAGGGCACGCGCTCTGGGGTGAAGACCTGGCCGACATGATGCTGGTGCCTGACTCTGAAACATTTAAATATACAATAAAAATGTATACCCATGTAACATGTGTAAGTCTAATTATTTGTAAGAAATCGTGTACAGTCAGAGTTTGATTTTACAATACAAGCAAAAGGGGGTAGTTAGTTACCATTCTGCTCTGGCTCTGACGCAAGTGCGTCTGTGTCTCCTCCACCACTTATGCCAGAGATCGACTCCGACCCAATCAACGAGGCAATTTTTTCCTCTGTCCCTGTCAGGATCAGGCTGGAGTCTGGTTGGCGTCCTCCAGTCTGCCTGATGCTGCGCCTACACTGTAAATAGTCCTTCAGTGGTGCTGTCTATATTTCTTTAATTTAAAAAGTATATTTCTTCCATATGACGGAGTATTAGGGCCATACTAAGAGGAAAAAAATAAAAGAAGTTAAAAGAATAAAGTCATAATATTACCATAATAATGTCGTAATGTTACGAGAAAAAAATCGTAGTAATACGAGAAAAAAAGTTGTAATGTTACGAGAAAAAAGTCGGAGTAATCCGAGAATAATGTAATAATATCACAAGAAAAAAAAAAGTTGTTTTAATAAGAAAAAAGCTTCGATAGAGTGATCAAGATCTGATGTGACCAGTTCTTTCTTCGAAATAGACACAGTCGTTTGCGCAATCGTTTCAAAGTCCTGACGATAATTTGATGCTGATGTGCCAAAAGATTAAGTATTTCCTTATTTGTGAAACCGATATCAAAGTATAACTTCACAAGATGCTCAACATTCCTCATTTTGAGTTTAACAAACCATTTTTTATTACTCATAATGCAAATATAAATTGTTGTTTGCTGAATAAGTGCATACATTATAAAAATTTACAAAGTTCTGTGTAACTATTAACATTTAAATGCAGGCAATGCTCAGGTCTGCCTGAGCTCCTTCCAGCTGAATGAAGAGCTGCACTGCCTGCTCCACATTGACCTTCTCATTGTTTTGACTCATTAAACAAAAAACCGACTCCACTACACACTTAACCAAACACTACATAACGCACTAACTAACTATACTGTCCAAACACGCTAAATGTCACAAATCTCTCAATTCTCAATATCGCTGTCTGTACACCGACCGTCGTTGCCTGTCACTCATCCGCCGAAGTCCCTCCCACAACTTCCTGTTCCTCTACAACCAAACTTGCTGCTTGAACACTTTCGTGACAAAAGCCTGTTTTTACCGTTTCTTCTGCACCGGACACAAAGCAAACGTGACGGCAATGTTTTCGGGAAAAGCGTGGCGGACATTAATGTTAGGTTTAACAATAATGAACACCATGAAATCAGACACGGACTCAGAGTATTTTGGCTTTCTTGGCAGAGGGGAAGTACGGATGTCAGCCCTGTGAGTCTGACCAGCAGTCTTCCAAAGATGCCTTCCCCTTGCACATCCTTTTATTCAAAAGCAGTGGCTGTGATCGTAATATGATTGGTTAGCACAGAATACAGATAACAACATTGTTGTCGTGCGGATAAGCAGATATATGTGTCTTGTGGTTAGCCTCGACCTTCTGTAACATTCCACAGACTTTAAGCAAAGCAGGGTAATGAATTGTAGCATGTGAGAAACTGATAATATTCATGTATTTCATAATTCCAACATTTCCCTCCTGTTTATCATTTTGAACATGCTTTATCGTCAGCTTTTTACCTCCTGTTTCTCACACTTTCGGTAAAATCGTCATCATGCTTGTTCAAATGACACTTTCATTTTATAATTACACAGCAGTGCAATCCTCATCCTTATCAGCCTGAGCCAGTGGGTGATATTGTGGCTCACGTTCTTGCATTAACATTTGCATTTGCACAAAGCTTCTAGCAATCATTTTCTCAAACATCGATCGGAGACATGGGAGAATGCATGATGCAGATAGACAAAACAGCAGTAAGATCATCAAGAGAGGGGTTAATGCTTTCAACAGTATCTGCCACCAGTTTCCAGAGAAAAATCCTGTAAACCAGTCCATGGTTGGTGTGGCTCCGGGAGTGTTAGCTAGTACATACTGTTGGAGATCAGTGAGATTTTGTAATGCTCGGTGTATGTCTCCTCCATCACTGAATCCATCTGGTATGTAGGTGCAGCAGGTGTCTCCTACGACTGCACACACTCCTCCTTGAGAGGCTGTTAGCAGGTCCAACGCTATCCGATTTTGCATCACCATGTCCCGTATGCTTTTTTGTTCTCTTCCCAGCGTGCGACCTAAATCCAGCGTGACGTTGATATGCCTCAGTAGCGCATATCTATTTATTTCGACATGATCTCTGACAAATCCAAGTCCCACCCATGGGACCATACTTCAGTGATTTGTGGCCATGCTAACAGATCTGTGCTCCCTGAGCAGTTTTCAGGGCCTTCGACAGGTGAGTCACTCCACGTAATATTCAGTGGCTCTGAGTAGTTAGCTTTGTCCCAAACCACTCTTTTCCCAGGGTGTGTGGCTAACCCTGTGAGGCAGTGTGTCCTCTTAGCCGTCGTATTGTACGGCCACAGTCCAGGTGAAGCAGTAGATATGGGCATGTGGGTGCAGACATAACAGTCAGTCTTGTTATTCAGGTGGGCTGTAGTGTTCATAAGCCTCCACCATTCATTAGTGGCAAATCCATGTGGAACCCACGTGTGGTTCACATGGCGGGTGGAGGCCTCTCGTCGCTTGAGTGGGGGTTTTTCTTCTTGTAATATCCACCATACCAATAGTCCAAGTAACAACAGTGCAGAAAATGTAATTCCGCACAATACCTCTTGACACCATTTCCGTTCTCGTCCACGTCGCCGAGTCGGATCTCCTTTGTTTTCCATTTCTGTATTTGTACAGTTCGCTCTCG
>CAEMYA010000913.1:103047-138115 GCA_903131615.1 Diplodus sargus | reverse complement strand
ACGCAGCGGACCCGTATCCAGTGGAAATTGGGCCGACTCATTAGTCATTCTCATGGCAAAAAAAACACACAAAGAAGCTAACGTTAGCATTGGGCTAATATGAGCTACAAACGTAGCCACGTTGGCAAACCTTACATATTTCATGAAAATAACAAATCCCCCCGAAACAAAACAAATAATTACCTGGCCAACAGAACGAGATCAACCTCTGCATCACTTTTCAGGCCCTTCACATACCCCAGTTGTTTCCACTGATCAAACGCCACACCGATGTTGACTCGGTCCGACTTTCTCTCTTTATCCAGAGTCTTTTTTGTTGCAGCCTTTTCAGCCTCAGTCTTTCTTTTCTTTGCCTTTATAACGGGTTGAGCTGTTACAAGTAACGCTGGCTGCATTTTCTCTGAGATACATGTCTGGGCTTTCCTATGAACCATGGTCGACGGTCGCTACAGGTGTTGTATCACAGGTTGATCTGGACGTCTCACGCTTTGCCACAGCTGACTGACGTCATACTGAGTTTGGGCTGGATGTCAACTGTTTGACGAGCAGGCTGTATGACAGTTTTCACATGGACTTGACTTCAGCTTAATAACGATGTATGCGGCTGGGAACGATGGCTTTCATTCAGTAACCATTTGAACGCAGTGTGGATTGAAAGAAATACTCGATGGTAACAGGTGTCACAAGTTAACCTGGACGCTGCGCACGCAACCCCACAGCTAACAACGGTCTCTACGCTGCTCTCGAGTTGCTCAGTGTAAACAAATGCCTCAGACTGTTCCATCCATGAGTTGTTTGTAAGTACAGACATTCACGTCAAAGATATAAGACCGACAACATGCACTTTTGGACGATTTATAGACAGTTGCGTTTTTTTCAGACAGGCATCGACACAGTCACCTACACTGTCACTGTGTGCTCTGTAGAACTTGTCTAACAGTGGTTTGCAGGTCGCAGCCGCCGGCATTTCCGTGTGGAATAGTAGTGTTCAAGCCACGTCAAAATGAATACACATATACATGACTTGGATCAATGAGCAGGGCGGTCGGAATGTTTTTCCCAGTTAGCGGACAAGGCCGAGGTCCCCTCTCGAGACGGGATTCTCAAACCACACCTCCAGCACATCTGGGACCGTCGCCAGTTAAAATAAACGCCAGTTAAACTGTCACACCAGCAACAGTGAACCATGATGCGGGGGAGGGACAGAGGACAAGACATGAAGGCATCTGACCAATCTGTGCTTTCTGGGCCGGATAGCACGGATTGGTCATATTTTTCTCAGTCCTGCAGCTGCCACAGAGATCTGATTATTTTCGCTCCTTTTTCTGAATACATAATGTGTTGACTACTCTCAGGATAGAAGGACCATTTCACCCAGTATAACAAAATGTGTTTCTGAGCAACATTACAGACCCTAGCTTTAATGCAAAAGTATTGCTCGTTGTCCACCATTATGCTTTGATAGCCTGGCCTTACCATGCGGTCTCAAATTAAGCTAATCTCAGAGAACAAATGTAAGTCTTTATTTTTGACCTGCATGCGGTTTCTACTCATTTTACTGGCTTTTATGAACAAAAATGTCGTCCTCTTGTTGCGCTCGTTTACCGGTAGGTAGACGTTATTGTTCAAACAGTTAAACAGGCAGTGAAAGCAGAAATGTTTGGGCTATTGGCGCTTGGCGATAAAGTTATATTAATTCTAACTATTCTGTCTCAAGCCACTTGTTTGAAATTTAGTGCCTCTGTGTCCAAAATGTAGCCAGCAAGAGACATTAAGCGCGCATGTGTGTGGCAGTCATGTCTTCCACATGTTGGATAAAAGTTAAGGTTGAGTTTGAAGCACCTGCTGTAGTTCCTGCCTGATTCCTTATGTGATAGATGGGATACGAGAGATTTCATGAAGGTACAATCGATTTCATGGAGCACAGTTATTTATTTTGTCTCCTTGTATCTCCTCTTCTCTTTTCTATGTTTTAACAGAAGGTAAGCCCTTAAACAAATTGGACTAATTTAAATGTTCTAGAAGTTTTTGCAATAGCATCTCTCTCTAAATATTATTAGGGCCCGAGAAGGGAACCTATTGTTTTTCGAATGATTTTTTTATTTTTTATTAGGGGGCCAAGCATGAGGGGCCGAGGGATGCAAGCATACGCGTTTCCTAGGACCAGCGGTGCTAGGAACCCTATTGTAATTGTAAGGATTTTTAGGGCCCAAGCAGGTAGACCTGCAAGGTCCCTATTGTTTTTCAAATGATTATTTTCAGTTTTATTTATTAGTGTGAATGCTGAAGGCATTCACACTCTTGTTCTTCTGGAATGTATTAGTGTGAATGCTGAGTCAGCATTCACACTATTGTTCTTCTGGAATTTATTAGTGTGAATGCTGAGTCAGCATTCCCCTGTTATTGCACAACTGTTTGGCCTTTTCAGTCTCTTTTCACCTTTTTAACCTCTTTCAGCCCTCTTAGTCTACAGCTTTTTAGCCTTTTCAGATATTCATCTTTCTACCTTTTCGACTCCTTCAAACATTCAACTTGATGTTCAGAAATTAAAATGTTCAACTTTTTCAAGTCTTTCAGCCCGCTTCAGCTTTTCTGTCGTTTCATCTTTTAAAAATATTCATCTTTCTGCCTTTTGAGCTTCTTTATACATTCAGCATCATGTTCAGCTACAGAAACTGTTCAGCTATCAACATGTTCAACTTTTTAAGCTCTGTCGGCCTTGACCTTTTCAACTTTTCATCTTCTCGACTTTTTCAGCTTTTTGGAAGTACATTCAGCAGATTTGGCTTCAGACTTCAGCATTCACACTGTATTTTCGTAGGAAATACAAATTTTTCTAGTTTATTTATTTCTTTATTATTCCGTACGTTTTTTGGCACCTTTCTCCTCCTACAAATCTTGACCGAGTCAAACCATTCAAATATCAAAATGTTCATCTTGTTTAGGACTTGATGGCGTCTATTTTTCTTATTTCTACCTTTTATACTTTTGGAAATATTCAGCTTTTTCTGCCAAATTTTTCCCATTCATCCTTATGGGGATTTTTTCAAATTTCATTCTGCTATAACTTCAGCATACGTTCAGCTATTCAAATCATTAAAACATTAAAATGTTCAGCTTTTTCAGCTCTTTCAACCTTCCACTTTTCAACTTTTCAACTTTTTCAATAATTCAGCTTTTTCCCAAAATTTTTTAACATTGACACAAATGGGAAAACACTAAAATCCTCTGCAAAACTCATCGCCTTTCAACCTCATCTTCTACCTCATACGTTCTCATACCATTCCAACTTTAAACAAGTCAGCGAAACTTGAACTGTTGACACTGTATTCAGTTTTTAAAAATATTGTACGGTTTTGAAAATGTCGCAGTTTTAGTTTTAGGAACTTTTAGCTCCTCTTCTGATTTTATAATGGGTGTGTATTGCGTCGGCTAGAGTGGGTGACATCATCGCTTGAGTGGGGAGCCGTTCGAAGAATGGGACCCAAAACTGTCTTCGGCTTGATTTTGATCCCATACCTTTTGCTTGGCATAGACAATATATGCATAGAAATGTAGGAAATCTTGTTGGCTTTCAGCTGATGGTCTCATTTCAGATGTACGACTTACAGTTTTTGATGTGGAAGCCCTGGAGTGACATGAAGTTCAAGTATCGTCCCATAAGCCGCAATGTTAATTTTGAGGCTAAATTCTTGGCCGAGAGCAGATGGCACCTGATTTGTCTCTCGCTACTGTGCCCTCATTTCTCACTCGACAGAAATAAAAACGACATGAGAGCATTCAGCCACATCTCCTCTCACTCAGCATATACATATTTTTGCCATAACCATTACAGTTTTTTCAAAAATCGCAGGGGTTTGGGAGGTGTTTTCCATTCATTCTAATAGGGATCTCTTAATCTCTGGCTCTCCTACTTCTCCCGCGTGTGTATCTCAAGAGTGCGTGTGTAGTGCCTGAGCTCGAGTGGATGACATCATCTTTCGAGTGGGGAGCAGCTGGAAAATCTGGAGAAAGACTTTTCTTCAGCTGGATTTGGATCCCACATCTTCTACTTTACATAGACGATGCAGCCATTTTAAGCTCTTTCTGCCTTTAACTTTCCACCTTTTCAGTCTTTTTTCACCTTTTTAAGCTCTTTCAACTCTGTTACTCCACAACTTTTCTGCCTTTTCTGCCTTTCACTTTCCACCTTTTCAGTCTTTTTTTTCGCTTTTTTAAGCTCTTTCTGCCTTTAACTTTCCACCTCTTCAGTCTTTTTTCACATTTTTATGCTCTTTCTGTCCTCTTACTCTCCAACTTTTCTAACTTTTCAGTCTTTTTTCACCTTTTTAAGCTCTTTCTGCCTTTAACTTTCCACCTCTTCGTTTTTTGGCACCTATCTCCTCCTACAAATATTGAGCTCTAGAAACAATTCAAGTATCAAAATGTTCACCTTGTTTAGGACATGATGGGGTCTATTTTTCTTATTTCTACCTTTTATAGTTATGGAAATATTAAGCTTTTTATGCAAAATTTTTCCCATTCATCCTTATGGGGAATTTTTCAAATTTCATTCTGCTATTACTTCAGCATACCTTCAGCTATTGAAACCGTTCAGCTATTAAAATGTTCAGCTTTTTAAGCTCTTTCAGCCTTAAGATTTTCAGCTTTTCAACCTTTCAGCTTTTTCATAAATTCAGCTTTTTCCCAAAAAAAATTAACATTGACGCAAATGGGAAAATCTTAAAATCGTCTTCAAAACTCATCGCCTTTCAACCTCTACCTATCCCTCATATGTTGAGCTGGAGACGCCATTCCAACTTTAAACGAGTCAGCGAAACTTGAACTATTGACACTGTATTCAGTTTTTAAAAATATTGTACGGTTTTGAAAATGTCGCAGTTTTAGTTTTAGGAACTTTTAGCTCCTCTCCTGATTTTATAATGGGTGTGTACTGCGTCAGCTAGAGTGGGTGACATCATCGCCAGAGTGGGGAGCGGCTTTCGAAGATAGGAGCTAAAACTCTCTTCAGCTTGATTTTGGTCCCAAATCTTTTACTTGACATAGACAATATATGCATAGAAATGTAGGAAATCTTGTCGGCTTTCAGCTGATGGCTCATTTCAGATGTCGGACTTACGGTTTTGGATTTAGCAGCCCAAGAACGACAAGAGGTCAAAACATAGCCCCATAAGCCGCAATGTTAATTTTGAGGCTAAATTTCTGTCCGAGAGCAGACGGTACCTGATTTGTCTGTCACTCCTGTGCCCTCATTTCTCACTCGACAGAAATAAAAACGACATGAGAGCGTTCAGCCATGTCTCCTCTCACTCAGCATATACATATTTTGGCCATAACCATTACAGTTTTTTCAAAAATCGCAGGAGTTTGGGAGGTATTTCCCCATTCATCCGTATGAGGGCCAATTTGATCTCTGTCTCTGCCATTTCTCCTGCGTGTGTATCTCAACAATGCGTGTGTATTGGGTCAGCTAGAGTGTGTGACATCATCACTTGATTGAGAGCAGCTGGAACACTGGAGAAAGAATTCTCTTTAGCTCAGGGGTTCTAAACCCCCCCCCAGGAGCAAGAGAAAAAAAACAGGTGTCCAGAATTGCCACAGGCCCTGTTTTTTGTGAATGAAATAGCTGGGGGCGGGTCGGTAAGGTAACGCTGAGTGGCCTTGATGCCCGTCAGTCATGGTGAGTCGCATCTCGTCACCTCTCCTCTCCGCTGTGTCTGCATACAGAGAAACGTCTAGCAGCTGCTTCTCCCGAGTTTTCCTCTGCATATCTTACGACAGAAAGTTTGAATTTCAAGTCTTACTTTTTATCTTATTGCTGCACCGGAGCCATGGCGACCATCAGTGTGATATTGATTGACAGAAAGCAAGAACAATATGTGAACAAGGCGAAGAAGAAAAACGTGCAGTGTCAGTGGTCACGTCTTCTTCCTTGATTTAAAATAAATAAATAAATTAGACTCAGCATTTATTTGGAACTGGCGGTTATTTATCAAAATATACACCTGCACCCAGCGTTAAAAGGAGATCCTGCGGTTAATTAATACCTGTCTATTATTTGGCAATATACGGTACATTTACACCCCGCTCTGTAAGCCAGGGTGGGAACGGCGGCTTTTTCGGCTCTCTTACTTCATCGATTTTTGAACTTGTTTGGCTCTCTTACTCTACAGCTATTTACCTTTTCATCTTTTTTCACCTTTTTAAGTTCTTTCACCCTTCATCCTTTTTTCACCTGTTTTAGCTTTTTCGGCCCTTTCACTCTACAGCTTTCCATCCCCTTCCATCCTTTTCATCCTTTTTTCACCCTTTTAAGCTCTTTCAGCCTCCGCCTTTTCAAGTTTTTAGCCTTTTTTCACCATTTTAACCCCTTCCAGCCCCCTTACTCTACAGCTTTTCACCTTTTCAGCTTTTTAAAAAATATTTTAACCTCTTCCAGCCCTCTTACTCTACAGCCTTTTAGCCTTTTCAGATATTCACCTTTCTGCCTTTTCAGCTCTTTCAAACAATTAACTTCATGTTCAGCAATAAAAATGTTTAACTTTTCAACTCCTTTAGCCTTTAACTTTTCAGCCTTTTCAGCTTTTCAGCCTCTTCAGTTTTTCCAGCCTTTTCAGCTTTTTCATACATTCAGCTTCATGTTCAGCTCCAGAAACTATTCAGCTGGCAACATGTTGAACTTTGTAAGCTCTTTCATCCTTTAACTTTGCAACTTTTTCAGCTTTTCAACCCTTTCAGCTTTTCAGCCCTTTCAACTTTTCTGGCATTTCAGCCTTCAGCTTTTTCAGCTTTCCGGCAGTACATTCAGCAGATTTCGCTTCAGCATTCACACTGTATTTTCGCAGGAAATGCAATTTTTCTAGTTTTTTTTTTTTTTCGTCCCAAATGATTGCATTTTTCACTGCCTGAACATACCCCATAACTCACCAAACTTGGAGTATAAGTCACACCTGGTGAAAAATGTTATAATCTATCGTCGTTCTGAATTTCCACCACTAAGTGGCACTGTTATTAAGAAAAGTGCGTTTTGGCTCAGAACTCCCATATACTTTGTCGCATATTCAAAAAACTTTTATATCCACGCGTTCAGTGAATTGTGCTGAATCTCATGATATCGTGCCATGCCCATTTCGACCTCCGTCGAAAGCATGCTTTTTCGAACTCCTCCCAGGCGATTTCACCGATTTGCACAAAACTTGTCACACAGCATCTGTGGACCCTCCTGACAAAAAGTTATTAAAAGAATTTTGATAGGCCAAACAATACTCAAGTTATTAAATAAAACTTCCTGCAGATTTTGTTCCAAACAGGAAGTGTTGCATATTTCCACAGTGGTGTGGTCCAATGACATTAAACTCACATGACTACTTCCCTATGAGCCCCTGATTCGCCCTGCAAAATTTAAGGCAATGAACACAAGGTGGCGCTCTTTAAATTGAAGTATTGTATATGACGATTCATTGGATTGACATGAAACTTAGTACAATTAAAGCTGCAAGCAGCGTTGAACGGGCCCTCGCAGTCCACGTGCGTCGGGGAATGCCGCCGTCGTGGAATGCTGCCGTCGGGGCTTGTTCACGCAACACATTCTGCTGAGGAAGTCATTCCTTTACAATTCGGTGGCCTGCTACTGCCGGTATTAAATACTGTATGCTGAAGTCAGAAAAACTGTGTGAACTGCTGCATGATTCCCCGGACAAAGACTAAGACGATGGTCAGCTTCTGGAGTTGGATGAAGAAAATGTCCACACGAGGCATAATGCAATTAAATAGTTTGAGGAGAAAGCTCAAAGTATCATCGTCCAGTAGTCTCACAAACCCTCCAGCTTCCAGCACAGTGGTACCTCAAACTCCCCTGATGGTTTCAAAACACTGGACGACGTCACCTTTGTGCTCAAACACAGAGTGTACAGCATAGATATGGAAGTTCCATCTTACTGTGTTTGCTCTTGGGAGTCTGTATGCCACCACTCTTATCAAGCACACTGGTTCTTTTGAGAAATCTTGAAAAGAATAGAAAAAAACAGAGAATCCAGCCAGGTCAGAGAAGAACTGATTAACTAATGGGTTGTTACATTTGATGATGAAAGCTGAAGAGGGAGAAAGATTTAAAAAGCTCAAAAGGCAGAAAAGCTGCTAAGAGGCTAAGCTAAGAGGGCTGAAATAACTTTAGAAGGTGAACAGTTTCTCTGGCTGCACACATGCTGCAGCAATAGCACAGCCAAAGTTGTGCCCATAAAAATTGCATGGGAAAAGGCCTCCCAAACTCTTGCCATTTTTGAAAGAAATGTAATGGTTATCTGCAAAACATGTATATATTGAGTCACAGGAGACATTGCTGAACTCTGTGATGTTGTTTTTATTTCCGTAGATTAAAAAATGAGGACTTCAGAATGAGAGACCAAACAGGCTCTTTCTGCTCTCCTCCAGAAATGTAGACTCAAAATTAACATTGCGGCTTATGGGGGACTTGTTGGAGTGCTTGTCGCTCTGTGGCTTCCACATCCAAAACTGTAAGTCCTACATCTTAAATAAGACCATCAGCTGAAAGCCAACAAGATTTCCTACATTTCTATGCATATATTGTCCATGTGAGGTAAAAGATGTGAAATCCAAATCAAGCTGAACAGAATTTTCTCTCCAGTTCCTCCAGCTGCTCTTCACTCGAGCGATGATGTAACACACTCTAGCTCACGCAATACACACCCATTATAAAATGACAAAGACAAGCAAAAAATCCTTAAAACTAAAACTGTGATGATTTCAAAACCATACAAGATTTTAAAAAGCAGGTCTTGAGACTCTTTTAAAGTTGGAATGGAGTCTGTAGCTCAAAGTATGAAGGACAAGGAGAGGTTGAAAGTGGACGAGTTTTGAAGAGGATTGGAAGATTTTCCCATTTAATTCCATGAAAACTAATTAGACTGCCACCAGATCGCCACCTATCGGCCGATTTGCACCAAATTTTACACAGACCCTCATCAGGCCATGGAACACAATTAGCAAAAGTGTTTTGGTAATGGGAATGTATTTGGGGAAGATATGGAACAATATCTGTTGTGAATGCAATGTGCAGGAATTTTTTGTTTTATGTTTTGTGCATTTTTTGGGCTATCAAAATTCTTTTAGTAACTTTTTGTCAACATGATATGTTGCACACAGTTAAAGCTTATATCGACATGTTCCCTGAATTCAGCTGAATTGTCGTAACTTTCCATTCTCAAAATCGCAACAAATGAAAAACCTACTTTTTCGTACTCCTCAGACGATTTGACCAATTTGCACCAAACTTTACATGTAGCATCTGTGGACCGTCCTGACAAAAAATTATCAAAAAGACTTTTGATAGTCCATAAAACGCCAGAAATACAAAACAACAATTTCCTGCACATTGTGTTGAAAACAAACAATCTTGCATATCTTTACTAAATACTGTCCGATTATCACATACATGTTCATAATTGTGTGGTTTGGCTTAATGATGGTCTGTGTAAAATTTGGTGCAAATCGGCCAATAGGTGGCACTCTGGTCACAGTCTA
Organism: Diplodus sargus; assembly: GCA_903131615.1. Taxonomy (NCBI): domain Eukaryota; kingdom Metazoa; phylum Chordata; class Actinopteri; order Spariformes; family Sparidae; genus Diplodus; species Diplodus sargus. The sequence continues at coordinate 128,575 of CAEMYA010000913.1, read as the reverse complement.
ATTATTGTGAATGGAAAGTAAATGGGGAAATGTTCAAATCCTCTTCAAAACTCATTGACTTTCAACCTCTCCTTGTCCCTCATGCTTTGAGCTAGAGACACCACTTGGACTTTTAAAGAGTCAGAAGACTTTGAACTGTTGGGCATGTATTCAGCTCTTTCATCACAGTATTAGTTTTAAGGATTTTTAGGTCGTCTCCTTATTTTATATTGGGTGTGTATTGCGTGAGCTAGAGTGCATGACATCATCGCTAGAGTGGAGAGCAGCTGGAAAAACTCGAGAAAAAATTCTCTTCAGCTTGATCTGGATCCCACATCTTTTACTTCACACACACAATATATACATAGAAATGTAGGAAATTTTGTTGGCTTTCAGCTGATGGACTTATTTCAGATGTAGGACTTACACTCTTGGCTGTTGAAGGCCCAGAGTGACAAGCACTCCAGCAACTCCCTCACAAGCCACATTTTTTACTCTACAGAAATTAAATAGACTAGGTTAAAAGGTTATTTTGGCGATAACCATTACATTGTTTCCCAAAATCGCAGGAGTTTGGGAGGCGTTTTCCCAGTCATTCCTATGGGGACATTTTCCACTGTGGCTGTGCTACTGCTCCAGCATGTGTGCAGCCAGAGAAACTGTTCACCTTTTTAAACTCTTTCAGCCATCTTACTTTTCAGTCTTTCTGCCCTTTCAGCTTTTGGAAAATTCAGCTTTTTCTCCAAATTGTTGACAATTCAGCCTTGCTTATGGATACAAACCTCTGTTTAATAGTCTGTAAAAAAAAACAGTGTACTCATCTCATCATTTGTTCTTCATGTAGATTGCAGGGAGTTCTTCTGACTTCAGCATTCATTGTTTAATACTGGCAGGAGGAGCAGCCCACCAAATTATAAAGGAAAAACTTCCTCAATGTAAGGTGTTGCCTGGACAAGCCCGGCAGCAGCATGCATCGACGGCAGCATGCCCCGACGCGCGTGGACTGCGAGGGCCCGTTCATCGCTGCTTGCAGCTTTAACCCATTTGTGCCCAGATTTTTTTGGAGTTGTAAGGCATATAATTTTATCAGTTGAGTCCCTCTGAATCATGTTATGTATTTATTTTTTCCATTTGTACTTTGTTTTGAAGAAAATAACATTTTTATGGCTGGCAACAATTGTTGCCAGCCAAGGGGGCAGTTCAGTGTGTTTTGCCAAGCAAGAGGGCACTTTAGCACACATTTTGGCTCCAAAGAGAGCACATTAGCACGCGTTTTGGCTCCCAAGAGGGCACTTTAGCGCGCATTTTTGCCACCCAAGAGGGCTGATTATCATGTTTTAATCAGCCAAGGGGGGCAGATTAGTGTGTTTTGCCAAGCAAGAGGGCACTTGAGCACGTGTTTGGGCTCCCAAGAGGACACTTTAGCACGTGTTTTGGCTCCCAAGTGGGCACTTTAGTGCGCATCTTGGCTCCCAAGAGGGAACTTGAGCGCACATTGTTGCCACCCAAGAGCGCTGTTTATCGTGTTTTAAACTTAGCTCCCAAAAGGGCAATTTACCGCGCGTTTTGGCTCACAAGAGGGCATTTTGGTGTGTGTTTTGGCTCCCAAGAGGGCACTTAAGCGCACAATTTAGCGCATACATTAGCACGCACTTAAGCGTGGCTCCCAAGAGGGCACTTTTGGCACGCATTTTTGCCACCCAAGAGGGCTATTTATCATGTTTTAATCAGCCAAGGGGTCAGTTCAGTGTGTTTTGCCAAGCAAGAGGGCACTTTAGCACACGTTTTGGAAATATTTGCGTACCTAAAACTTTCACGTCCGCCTCCTACAGATTCAACACCACAGACTTCAAAGTCAGTCAGTATACTCCTCAGACATTGCCAATGAAACGCTGAAAATCTTCATCCTCCGTCATACCTGCTGGCCGGGGCGGTGCCCGCCATTAAAATCCTTCGTCGGGAAGCATCAAGTCCTCATAACTTCTCCATTCAATTTCCTATCTCGGCCAAATCTCAGAGGAATGTAGAGGGAGTCGCCCTGAATATATCTGTGTTGTCATTGGGCGTGGTTGTGTCCTGCTAGCTCTGTAGTGGCCCCTATTGTTCAGCCCCGCCTGCTGCAAGCGCTTAGATGAACGAAATTCAGTACGCAGATTCCTCATGAGCAGATGCACAAAAACGCCTCTTGGACCGATACCTGTGAGGTCCCTATTGTAACTGAAGGAATTAGGGCCCGAGCAGGTGGACCTGCTTGGAACCCTATTGTAATTGTAAAGATTTTTAGGGGGCTAAGCCTGAGGGGCAGAGGGAAGAACGCGTTTCCTAGGACCAGCAGTGCTAGGAAACCTATTGTAATTGTAAAGATTTTTATTTTAATTTTTCTCCAGCTAAAAGTGCTGCTGCAGGCTAAACCGTGCAAGAGAGGGCGATGCAATTTAGAGGGTTGGTCCAGACTCCTGCAAATATCTCAGACACAAAAAACTACATATATCCACCTGCAGGGGGCGCTATAACCTAGGCCAACACGTTTTTGCTTATAACTCCCAAACCGTATGTCGCACTTTCAAAAACCTTGTATCCCCAGATTCCCTGAATGGAGCTGAATCACTTTGTGATTGGCTACGCCCACTTCTGGTCAGAAAGTTTTTTCGCAACATCGCAAAGACTGGAAAACCTACTTTTTCGAACTCCTCCTTGGGATTTTGTCCCATCTGCGTGAAACTTGGCACATACACTCTTCAGTGTACACTGGGAAGGGATGAGCCGAATTTGGCGAATTTTGGCCACTGGGGGGCGCTAAAAAGATGGGAAGTTCATATAACCCTAACTCTAACCCTCTTGAACGGCTACACCGATTTTTACAAACTTTGGTTGTATGATGTAGGGCCAGTCCTCAGGCCATATCTTGAACGTGGTCATGACTGGTCAATGTGGGCGTGGCTTTTTACAACAAATCCAAATCGGCACACATTCAGCCTTTTGCCCTTCCAGTACACTTCACATTCGACATTTTGCGAATTTGTGAAAAAAAAGGTAGGCATGGCCTATACCACGAGATTCAGAACCATCCACTAAACACGTGGATATAAGGTTTTTGAATGTGCGACAAAGTATATGGGAGCACATTGACCAGTCATGACCACCTTCTAGAAATGGCCTCAGGATTGACCCGACATCATACTGACCAAATTTCGTAAAAATCGGTTTAGCCATTCAAGAAATATAAACTTCCCATATTTTTTGCGCCCCCTACTGCCCCCCTACTCATGGCAACCAAGGATCTGAAATTTGGTGTTAATGGCATTTAGTTTGACCAAAATATCAAACAGTTTACATTTTCCTCTGTTATAGCGCCCCCTGCAGGTGGATATATGTAGTTTTTTGTGTCTGAGATATTCGCAGGAGTCTGGACCAACCCTCCAAATTGCACTTTTAGCCGGAGAAAAATAAAAATAAAAATCTTTGCAATTACAATAGGGTTCCTGGCACCGCTGTTCCCCTCGGGCTTGGCCCCCTAAATATATATATATATAGGGGTGGGGTTTAAATTCATCATGACCCAGGGTGACCAATAGTGACAGATCTGCCAACCAATCACGAGTGATTTTTCGTGTTTAAAAGTAGTGGTTTCATTCAATACTGAGTGAGGAAATTCAAGCAGTGCCACACATTCTCTGGCCAGGCGTGGTTTCGCTGCTATTCATATGCGAATTAGAGCCCATCGCACCTCCGCAAGCTGCACAGACGTCATGGTTCGTTTCCGACAATTTTCGGCACAGACAAACGCCACGTTCACAGCCTGTAAATTGTCGTTAACTGCCGAAAATTAGGGAGATTCACGGGCGTTTATGGGCCGAAAATCTCACTTTTTATGCAGTGAACTTCCTGCAGATTTTGTTCCAAACAAGAAGTGATGTATATCTCCACATTGGTTTCCGAATGACATGAATCTCAGTTTACTACTCCGCCATGAGCCACTGAGGCTCTGTGCAAAATTTTAGGCAATGATCGCAAGGTGGTGCTCTTTAAATTGAACTATTTTATACCTCCACATCGGTTTGTCGGATTAACACGAAACTTAGTATAATTATTGTTAGTGCCCTCATGAGGAGAGCTGACGAAGGGTTTACCGATTTGACGATAGATGCTGCTGTGGTGCCAGTTTAATTTTATATTTGGTACTGTGCCCACACTATAACAGTTATGGAAATTAGATTCATAACTCTTCGGGTCCACATTAACCCCTGTAACTCACACACCAAAATGATCAACAGGTGGCGCTATCTTCCATGTAAAAGCGTTTTTGGCCCATAACTCCCACATAATGTGTCACACATTGTTAACCTTACATCTACCTGTTCCCTCAATTCAGCTGAATTGTGTGGTGTAGGCCCTAACCCAAATGAAAAACCTGCTTTTTTGAACTCCTCCTAAACGATTTGACCAATTTCCAAACTTGGCATGTAGCATCTGTGGACCGTCCTGACAAAGTTATCAAAAGTGTTTACATAGTCCATAAAACGCGCAAAATATAAAACAAAAAATACCTGCATATTGTGTTGAAAACAGACAATCTTGCATATCTGTATAGAATACTGTCTGATTATCACATAAATGTTCATAATTGTGTTGCATGGACTAATGAGGGTTTGTGTAAATTTTGGTGCAAATCGGCCAATAGGTTCAAGGGTGTACCATGCGGATTTGTTTGGATTACAATGATACCGTTAATGAATTATTTCAGAAATGCTTTATACATTCTGGAGCATAGTCTATCGGAGCCCCCACAGTGACATGCGCATTAGAGCCAGTCACTGCAGAGCTCAGGACTACGACACACATTAAGAAACAAGCGGATGTATACCTGCGGCAGCGCTGCAGAGTTAGATGGCGGTTCGGTCCCGTTCTGTTCTGTGCATCTAAACTGACTGTTGTGGATTAATGAGACCAAACAAGACCGGACCGTGTCTGTTCGGGTCTGAGAAGAGCGGATTTATACCTGCAGCGGCGCGAGCTAGGCCGGGAGTTTGCCGGCGGTTACCTGCGGCAGCGCGAGCTGGACCGGGAGTTAGCCGGCGGTTCGGTCCCTTTCTGTTCTGTGCATGATCTAAACTGACTGTTGTGGATTAATGTGACTAAACAAGACCGGGCCGGTCTGTTCGGGTCTGAGGAGATGCGCGGAAAAACAAAGTGGAATCAGAATCTGTGGATGTTCGTGTGTAGCTAGCTGCTAGCTGCTAGCTGCTAGCCGCTAACCAACCTACACGGCCCAAATCCCGAGTCGATGGACCGGACGCACCGACCTGTCCAAAACCGGACTTAGGGTAAATAATGTCAGCCACGCTTTTTCGTGAACATTGCCGTCACGTTTTTGTTTAATGAGTCAAAACAGAAGAAGCTGAATTTGGAGCAGGCAGTGCAGCTCTTCATTCAGCTGGAAGGAGCTCAGGCAGACCTGAGCATTGCCTGCATTTAAATGTAAATAGTTAAACAGAACTTTGTACATTTTTAAAATGTATGCACATATTCAGCAAACAACAATTTATATTTGCATTATAAGTAATAAAAAATGGTTTGTTAAACATATTTGTAGTTTTCACAGTAGAAAATAACTTTTTCTACTCAGATTTTATGTTTTTTTGTGATTTTAGGTCTATTGTGTTAATACAATATGTCAAAATGAAAAAATAACTGTACAGTCACACATGTGAGGTTGTGCTGAAAATAATCACACCAAGTACATAGTTTTTAAGGTGAAATATAATGGCAAAATCAAAAATAGTCAAAAATGAACAATTATACCCTGGAATATCGGATTTCATAACAAACCTAAATATCCCTGACGTTCCACCTTCAAACAGCCTCATTTGACCATCAGTGAAAATGCTTCTTAACCTCCCTCTTTTCTATAGGAACACATATTTCCTACAGGCACTGCACTAGTCCTCTTCAAAACTCACCGACTTTCAACCTCTTCTTGTGCTTCATACTTTGAGCTACAGACACCATTCCACCTTTTAAAGAGTCAGAAGACCTTGAACTACTGGGCATGTATTCAGCTTTTTAAGATCTTTTACAGTTTTGAAATCATCACAGTTCTAGTTTTAAGGATTTTGAGGCCATCTTCTGATTTTATAATGGGTGTGTATTGCATGAGCTAGCGTGTGTGACATCATTGCTAGAGTGGAGAGCAGCTAGAAAAAAATGTTTTGGCGACAACCATTACATTTCTTTCCAAAAATGGCAGGAGTTTGGGAGGCGTTTTCCTATTCATTCTTATGGGGACATTTTCTACTTTGCCTCTGCTACTGCTCCAGCATATGTGCAGCCACAGAAACTGTAAGAAAGCTCTACAGCTAAAGGTCCAACAGCACCCTCTAATGGTGCAAAGACAACTAGCAGTGAAGAAGTCAGGATATGCTCAGTCACACTGAAATGCAGCAGACCAGTCAGTGAGCAGACCCTGTGAAGCTGCATGGACTTTCTGTGTGTTTCTCTAACGATGTGTGCATTCTTCAGGAAATGTAAGTGGTTTCTGCTTGTAGTTATGGATAATTTGATCACTAATGCAGTTTGTGTTATTTTACATGGAAATATGTTGTGTGAGTTTGAGTTAGCTCAGTAGCCTGTGTCTCAGTAGTAGTTAGCTGCACTTAGCTTGCACTGTAGCTACATTTGGATTGTGAGGACTTAATGATGAATATTTCGTTTGTAATGCCGAATTTGCAAATCAGTTTATTTATTGTGATTGTGACCAGACTTATTAGAGTTTAAGGATAAAAATTATTGCTTTTATTGAAGGAGGGAGCACCTTTTAACCTGAAGAATTAGAATTGAGCTGCTATATCAGGGAAATTCAGAAAATACATATTAGAGATGATTTAAATACAAAGGATAAAAGAATCAATTGAACTACAAAGAGCAGACAAAAGTGGTGGAGCTAACAATAGACGCTAAACTTCAGAAATTTAGGATGCTGATGATGCATTATGCCTGAAATAGAATATACCTAAGGAGGTAGAACTGTGTGTTGAGTATATGTACTTATTTGCTTTCCACAATGATTAGTTGATAGACTTCTAAAGTCAGTAGGGGTGTAACATAGTTGTTCACAGGATTGAAAGGTTTTGTGAGCATTTTTTCCAGTCAAGCGAGTTGGGTTAATAGTAAAATACATTCCTTCGGGGAACACATACATAAATTACTAGTCGGTTGTGCTCCACTAATTATGAGGGGCCGGTCTAATCCAAAAATGCCAGGGCCGATTTTTTGTCCCAGTCCAGCCCTGTCTGACGTGAAAAGTTATGAAATGCTTGAATTTTCATCAAAGTGTAGCATGGCAGTGGATATCAATGATTCGCCATTAAAAAGGAAGTTGCTTGAACTTGAGTGTACATGATCAAATTTGCACCAAACTTTACACATTTGATAAGAGTCCCTGCCTGAACACAATTACCGGTAAATGCAAATATCTGCAAACCACCTAGTGTCAACAGGACATACCATGTTTTTTTTTCTTTTTTTTTTTTACTTGTGTACTGCTAGCAGGTTGACCAAATCCAACTCAAATTTCTCCGAAAAAAATCCTAAAGGCTGTCATGATAGTATGCAGTAGCAATGAATTATTTGCCAACAATGATTAACTCTTGTTATATGATCACCAGAAGAACCATAGAACTATGGTACCAAGGACATAATTACTGTTTTATTTCACATAAAATAAGTCATGAGTGCAGCCAATTCCTTGACACCAATATTACATTCACATGTGAACCAGCTCCATTCCAAATAATTACATTTTCACATTGAACTAATATAATATATTATACTGGGAAATTTACATGAAATTAAATACTTAATCAGCATATAGGCAAAAATTACTATGACTATGACTCAGACTACACAAATTTAACATACAGGTTGCCGCCTGTTTATTTGTTTCCCAACAGCAGTCAATGGCAACTTGCAGTATATAGACAAGAGCACTACCACGAATATGCTAGCACCTCCTGCTGGTTAGAATGACTCCTGTGCCTGCAGTAGCAACAAGGGAACCCTCCCAGATATAATTAGACAGACTGATCAATCTAATTTAGTATAGGGGTATAAAATTATAGCTTCACTAATTCACACATAGTAGTGAAATATTTGCACCAAACACTCCTGGAAATGTAATCTCTCATCGAACAATTTCACAGAAAGTCATGCGTTTTCTTTAAAATCTTATAAATTGGCATTAATAATCCTCTTTTATTCCCTAAAAGGTTGCCTTATCAGAGAGTTTCATGATCTACCATGGCATCAGCAACTCAGCTGCATGATGAAGAGATGGAGTTTTTGGGGGTAAATCCTATGGTATTATTTATGACGTAAAACAATCTCCATGATGTGATGAATCAGCCAGGACAGCTCACTTGCAAACTGTATATATTAGGCCCTGTTGTGCTGCACATGTTACATTGAGGCTTTGTTTGTAATTGAAGATGACACTAAGCCAGTCAGATTGGAAAGCAGGTTTGGACGTCACTCTGAATGTGCAGTGTTGTGTGCGTCACTGAGCAGAACACTGGGAAAATGAAGGGAGGGCAAGAGATGAGTCGGGGAGGGGGAAGGGTGGTGGCAGAATAGAAACTGAACCTGTCTGGTAGGAAGAAGGAAAAGCAACTGACTGACAGTGCAAGGTGGCTGACTGTAGAAAGGAATTGTCCAGTTTTTTTACTCAGTTTTGTAAAAGAAGACATTTGGAATACCCTCTTGTTTCAAGCCTCAGGGTTTAAGGTCCTTTAAATTCCAATAAAGATGAGCTGTATTCCTGCCTCACACAGGTAAGATGACTAAATACTGAATTTTACACAATGTAACCACTTGCTTAATCTCACGATACAGGATTTCCTTTTCATATTGTAATACAGCTGTACAATAAAATGATCTTGAAGTACTGATCGACTCTATTCAAGATTGTGTAAATGGAACAAAGTATTGGTTATTGGAGACTGGTCAACATAAACATTGGTTTTACCCATGTGTCCTTTTCCAGTAGATGTTTGTATTCAGAAGATCCTTGCTGATGTGTCTGTGTGTATATAAACACACTGTACACTCATCAGATATTTATGCCTAACTTGAAGTCATAAAAAAATTAAATGGCCATTTCTGATCATTTCTCTGTTACAGGTAAGTAATCAACTGTTTATTCATCTCAGGCCTTCATTTTCTTTTCAACCTTTTGTCATCCCTCCCCCATGCTTGGAGTTGAGGAGTCACCTGTTTAAACCTATTATGTCATTAAGTTCTTACTTGCAGATTAACACAGCAGGAGAAACTTTCTCCCCCCTCCTCATCCCTACACTTATTGTCAACACTGCCCACTTTTTTGTGTTGGAACATGTCTTAGCTAAGTTGGAAATCCCAGAGAATAAACCTGTTGGATCTTCAGTCACATCAGACTTTAACATCTGTGCTCCAAAGGTTTTTAAGTGTATATTAAAGCCTAGGCTTGAGGTCAGATGGAAGCTGCACAGTCCCCTTGGGACTCTGAAGACATGCATAAGCTACAGGGAAACAAAAGTACAGGTAACAAAAATTTTTACATCCCATCATTATCTTCTCACACCCATGCTTCTTCACAGCATTGCAACATTCGCCTAAACAACGGAAGTAGCTGGGGACTTGTTTTAGAATGCAAAAATCCAACCTTCCGCCAAAAAAATGAAATATAATGGTTCCATACAGCTCTTCAAAGTCATCAAAAGCCAAAAGAGGTCAACCCTTTCTTATATAATTAATGCAGGTTCTCCTGTCTAATATGTGGAATTGTAAGTCCAGATGAAAATGTTGATATCACAATTTCCCTAATTCTGGCCCAGTGACTCCAATACAAAGTCCTTTTGACTGAGTTTGAGTGAAAATCTGTGGCAAACCCAGGATTTATTGATGGGACATTGTTGGTCATCGTTCATATTGAGAGTTGTGAAAACTGTGAAATCTGCTTACACTGGATTTGTTTGTTAGCTTATGTTGAATACACACTCTTCATTTGACTTTCTTCCACTGAGCAGATGTGTTTTATCATATTGTTATGTGAACAACTTAACTGGTCTGGATTTATATGAACATTTTCTTTGTCCTGTGTAAACAAGATATATTTTCTCACAAAGTGTGTATTACATTTTAAAGTATTTGTTATCTCAAAATTGTCTCAACCATTCTAAACACATACATGTAGCCAGTTCATCCCACATTGCCCTAATAATGCATTTCGGCTCCACTTACTTTTTGCGGTTATTGCAAAATGGTGTCTAGTTTTTAGTTCATCTGTTCATTATAACAATCTGCAGTGTTTTTGTAGCTTCATGGCTGTAACCTTCACTTGAATACATTTCAGACTTGGGGTAAAGAAGGTATTTTTGGATTCTGCATTGCTGAAATAAAAATATTGACTAGGTAGGATAATGTAAACATCACAGTCAAAACTTACCCAAAATTAACCCAAAGCCTGTATGTGTGTGTGCGCGTGTGTGTTTTTGCAGTATGAGCACTATTCTCAGTCAGGTTGAATCGCAATTGGAGGAGAGTCCAGTTCAGAGAAGAGCGAGCAGATCCTACCAGGTAAACTGAGAGCTTTACTAGAGTATCTTCTCTGTAGTGCAGTTACCTGCCTTGTTCAAATAGCATTAGTTCTTTTCGAGTCGAGATGATGCATTTCTTTTACTGATAATATCTCACTATTGTATGCAGTATTTTAATTACCTCAAGTTAGTAATGTTTTTTTATTTCTTGAACATTGGACTAGTCATACCATAACTTGAAAAACTAATATTAAGTGCAATTTTAACGACGGGTATGAATCAATATAGTCTCATACCTGGTGCAGATCTTCCCTGAAGCTAACACAAATGAAGAGTCAGATTCCAGCTCCTGTCCTGAAGACTTTTTGTACAAGAGGGGGCGTCTCCCCTCTATAGTTGTGGAGCCTACAGAGCACAGTGAGCTGGAGAGTGGGCAGCTGCGCTGGCCTCCACGATGCCTAATGAGTAACAATGTGGAGGAGGAGGAAGAGGAGGACAGCAGTGCTCATTGTACAGAGGACTCCCTGGATAGTGAGCAGCAGGAAGATGTGGGGATGGAAGAAAGGTATGTGTGAGTGGGCCCATTCAGACAGAATCATTGCAGCGTTGCAGTGATTAGCAGCAGTGTGGGCGTGTCTATCTTTAGCCCATTTTGTTTGGAACTGTTACTTTAATACAGCATTAACAGATGTAGATAATTATTGTATTTGTGGGATACGATGTACGATCAATAATGCCAAAAATGCCATGATGTACAACAATTTGACCATTTGGTGACACATACATTAGTAGTTGGTTTTGGTCTACAGTGTCTCGTTTTAATTCACATCCTGACATAATCAGGATAGCAATGGATATAAAGCTTCATGTGACCTCAGCCAGTCAATCTTGGTGTAGGCTATGATGATGAACGTGATTTTTGAGCAGGACTGTTGTTTCTCTGCCTGCTGCACAAAACTGCCTCAACTTTCTCACCAAGTTATCAGTTCAATTCGAGTTGTTTTAAATGCAGCAGTAAGCCCAGGTTTTTAAAACATTTTTAAATATGTTTCTGCACATTTACGCCTATTTGTTTTTGTGGTTGTGACTCACAAACGATCATTTTCTTTATAATACGGTAATTTTAAGCCCCTGGTACAATATTTGACATTTCCCAATTTGCAGAGCTGCTTGAAAACAATTCATACAACAAAAGACAGCTTTCTTGCTATGCTGTCATGCTAATTGTTTGGCAGATTGTCTACAAGTAGTCAGAAGCTGTACAAAAAAATTTACAGCTACTTTCCGAAAACAATTTTCAAGTAAAAGTGGTAAACAAAATTACTACTTTACTTAGAATACCAACATACTTTATTTCAAATTTACTTGCTTAGTGAGTAACTGATAAATAACATTTCCTTTTAATACGTCTGTGAATATTAGTGGTTAGTGTTTTTTGAAACCCATACTCCTGCTGTAGCTTCAGCCATTGTGCTGCTCTGAACAGAGCCATGCAGAGGCATTGGTGTGATAAGATAACGGACTACCAGCCAACCACTTGCTTTGACTGGTAATGCATAAAATGAAAAGTATAACAATGGTATCCAAGTGTAACTGAGTAAAAGTAACAGATCAGGGAACTTTGAGGGCATTGCATCATCATGCAATAAAAACTAGACCTTTAAATTAATTACAAATGGAATAACAGATGTATTTCTTCTTTCCACTTTCACTGTTGCAGCTCAGTTGCCAGAAAGTCTTCTGTTGGACCTTCCCAGACTCAACTGTGCCTCTCTCGGCTGACACCACCTGCTTCCCCCACGCCCCCTGAGGCTGCCCCACCCTGTCTGAGGAGCTGAACTAGTACAGCCACTATGGACTGATAGCAATGGCTGCAGTTCACCTGAATGGAATATAAGCTTTTTCAATGTGACGAATGACTATCAGGGCCAGTTTACTAAACACTAGCATGAAAGGCCCAGGCCCAACATGTCTGTTCTGACTGTTACTGTAGTAATGAGAGCTCTAACATTGTTATGGACCTCAGTCATGACATCAGAGGACCAACAGTGAGAAGGACACCTCCATCAGTTCAGTGGGAATAGTTGTAATAGCCTGTGTGGGCTTTTAGAGGAGGGAGTTTGTTCCATTGCTCATATTCAGTAATAAGACTAATTGGACGCACTTTATTTTGCAGTACATTAATAAGATGTAACGGGCCATACTTTGTATCAAATTAGACAAAACAAGACGCCAATAAGACGTAACGGGCCGTACTTTGTATCAAATTAGACAGAACAAGACGCTAATAAGACGTAACATGCCGTACTTTGTGTCAAATTAGACAACTAAAAATAATGTCATCTTAATTAGACAGTAAACAAGAAAAGTTAATTAGACATCAACCTGTAACTCACACACCAAAAATGACCAGCAGGTGGCGGTATTTTCCACGTGAAAGCGTTTTTGGCCCATAACTCCCACATAATATGTTGCACATTGTTAAACCTTATATCTGTGTGTTCCCTGAATTCAGATGAATTGTTTGGTGTGGGCCACACCCACTTTTGCGGTAACTTCGCGACAAAGGAAAAACCTGCTTTTTCGAACTTCTCCTAGACGATTTGACCGATTTGCACCAAACTTTGCATGTAGCATCTGTGCACCCTCCTGACAAAAAGTTATCAAAATAATTTTGATAGTCCATAAAACGCCCGAAATATAAAACAAGAAACTCCTGCATATTGTGTTGAAAACAGACAATCTTGCATATCTTTACAAAGTACTGTCTGATTATCACATAAATGTTCATGTTTGTGTTCCATGGTAATGGTAATATTTGGTGGAACTTGGCCAATAGGTGGCGCTCTGGTCGCAGTCTAATTATTGTGAATGGAAAGTAAATGGGGAAATCTTCAAATCCTCCTTTAACCTCTCCTTTTCCCTCATGCTTTGAGCTAGAGACACCATTCCACATTTTAAAGAGTCAGAAGACCTTGAACTATTGGGCATGTATTCAGCTTTTTAAAATCTTGTACAGTTTTGAATCGATCATCACAGTTTTAGTTTCAAGGATTTTAAGGCCATCGTCTGATTTTATAATTGGTGTGTATTGCATGAGCTAGAGTGCGTGACATCATCATTAGAGTGGATAGCAGCTAGAAAAAAATATTTTGGCAATAACGATTACATTTTTTTCCAAAAATGTCAGGAGTTTGGGAGGCCTTTGTCCATTCATTCTTATGGGGACATTTTCTACTTTTCCTCTGCTACTGCTCCAGCATATGTGCAGCCACAGTAACTATAAGAAAGCTCTACAGGTAAAGGTGCAACACCACCTTCTACTGGTGCAAAGACAACTTGCAGTAAACAAGTCAGGACATGCTCAGTCACACTGAAATGCAGCAGACCAGTCAGTGAGCACATTGTGTGAAGCTGCATGGACTTTCTGTGTGTTTCTCTAATGATGTGTGCGTTCTTCAGGAAATGTAAGTGGTTTCTGCTTGTAGTTATGGATAATTTGATCACTATTGCAGTTTGTGTTATTCTACATGGAAATATGTTGTGTGAGTTTTCTGTACATTCTTGACCATTCAGCCTTGCTTATGGATATAAAACTCTGTTTAACAGTCTATAGGGTCAAACAGTGTACTCCTCTCATTATTTGTTCTTTATGTAGATTGTAGGGAGTTCTTCTGATTTCAGCATACATCGTTTAATAGGAGGAGCATCCCACCAAATCATTGGAAAAACTTCCTCAACAGAAGGTGTTGCGTTGACAAGCCCGACGGCTGCATGCATCAACGGCAGCATGCCCCGTCACGTGTGGACTGCGAGGGTCCGTTCATCGCTGCTTGCAGCTTTAATTAGGGCCCTAGCAGGTAGAGCTGCGAGGTCCCTATTGTTTTTCTAAGGATTATTTATTAAGGGGCCAAGCCCGAGGGGTTGAGGGAACGCGTATGCTTGCATAGGACCAGCGGTGCCAGGAACCCTACTGTAATTATAAAGATTTTTATTTTTATTTCTCTCCGGCTAAAAGTGGTGCTGCAGGCTAAACCATGCAAGGGAGGGTGGTGCAATTTGGAGGGTTGGTCCAGACTCCTGCGAATATCTAAGACACAAAAAACTACATATATCCGCCTGCAGGGGGCGTTATTACACAGGAAAATACGTTTCGGCCTATAACTCCCACACCGTATGTCGTACATTCAAAAAACCTTGTATCCCCAGGTTCCCTGAATGGAGTTGAATCACTTGGCGATGGCCACGCCCACTTCCATATCAGAGTTTTTTCGCAAAATCGCAAAACCTGGAAAACCTGGAAAACCTACTTTTTCGAACTCCTCCTTGGTATTTTGTCCGATCTGCGTGAAACTTGCCACATACACTCTTCAGCTGTACCTGATCTGAAGTTATCAAAAGAATTTTGCTCGGTCAAAAAATGCGCAAATTATTAACAAACAAATTTCTGTAGCTATCTATAAAAATGTAAACTGTTTGATATTTCGGTCAAACTAAATGCTATTAACACCAAATTTCAGATCCTTAGTTGCCATGACACTGAGAAGGGATGAGCCGAATTTAGCGAACTTTGACCGGTAGGGGGCGCTAAAAATATGGGAAGTATATATCTCTTGAACAGCTACACCGATTTTCACGAAATTTGGTCAATATGATGTAGGGCCAATCCTGAGGTCATATCTAGAGGGTGGTCATGACTGGTCAATGTGGGCGTGGCTTATTACAAGATAAACAACAAACATTAATTTCAGCCAAACTATTATGCTGAGAGCTTTGAAATGTATATGGTACATAAAGAACAGGACACAGTTTTTTCAAACCAAAATGTGCACATATAATCCACTAGGTGGCGCTATAATGGATGCAATCGCCTTTTTGCCTGTAACTTCCACATTGTAAATAACACATTTGCAAACCTTATATCCATATGTTCCCTGAATAGAGCTAGGTTTTTTGACATAGGACCCGCCCACTTCTGCTGCACATTTCGTTCGCTAAATAGCCACATATGCAAAACCTACTTTTTCGAACTCCTCCTTGGGATTTTGTCCAACCTGCGTGAAACTTGGCAGGGACACTCTTCAGCTAGACCTGGTGTAAAGTTATCAAAATAATTTTGCTCTGTCAAAAAATGCGCTAATTATTCACAAAAGAATTTCTGTAGTGAGCTATAAAAATGTAAACTGTTTGATATCTTGGCCAAACTAAATGCTATTAACACCAAATTTGAGATACTTGGTTGCCATGACACTGGGAAGGGATGAGCTGAATTTGGCGAATTTTGGCCACTGGGGGCGCTTAAAATATGGGAAGTTTATATCTCTTGAATGGCTACAGCCATTTTTACGAAATTTGGTCGTATGATGTACGGCCAATCCTGAGGCCATATCTAGAAGGTGGTCACTGTTGGTCAATGTGGGCGTGGCTTATTACAAGATAAACAACAAACATTAATTTCAGCCAAACTATTATGCTGAGAGCTTTTTAATGTGTATGGTACATAAAGAATAGGACACAGTTTTTCCAAACCAAAAAGTGCACATATAATCTACTAGGTGGCGCTATAATGGATGCAATCGCGTTTTTGCCTGTAACTTCCACATTGTAAATAACACATTTGCAAACCTTATATCTATATGTTCCCTGAACAGAGCTAGGTTTTTTGACATAGGACCCGCCCACTTCTGCTGCACATTTTGTTCGCTAAATAGCCACATATGCAAAACCTACTTTTTCGAACTCCTCCTTGAGATTTTGTCCAATCTGCGTGAGACTTGGCAGGTACACTCTTCAGCTGGACCTGGTCTAAAGTTATCAAAATAATTTTGCTTGGTCAAAAAATGCGCTTATTATTAACGTAAGAATTTCTGTAGCGAGCTATAAAAATGTAAACTGTCTGATATCTTGGCCAAACTAAATGCTATTAACACCAAATTTGAGATACTTGGTTGCCATGACACTGGGAAGGGATGAGCCCAATTTGGCGAATTTTGGCCAATGGGGGCGCTAAAAATATGGGAAGTTTTTATCTCTTGAATGGCTACAGCCATTTTTACGAAATTTGGTCGTATGATGTAGGGCCAATCCTGAGGCCATATCTTGAAAGTGGTCATGACTGCTCAATGTGGCCGTGGCTTAGTACAACAACTCCAAATCAGCACACATTCTGCCTTTTGCACTTCCAGTGCACTTCCCACAGCGAATACCACTGCTCAGACGTTGGCCTGTGCCTTTACTTTTGCTCCGAGCCCGTCGTCCTTTGGGCCAACTTCTGTGGGCTCTGCAGTGCGCGGGGTCCGAGTCGCGCGGGGGGCTTGGCCCCCGTTTATAACTGCCTGTAGTTCTAGTTATTATTCCGAGTTCTGAGACAGAGTTCGACTACAGTTTTGGATGCCTGAACATGATCGAAAACTTACCAAATTTGGAATACACGTCACATCTGGATAACATTGCGATCCTCTGTCATCGATGTGAATTTCGACCACTAGGTGGCGCTGTTATTAACTGTTAAAAAGGCAGGTGCATTTTGGCTAATAACTCACAGATACGTTGTCGCATATTCAAAAACCTTATATCCACGCGCTCAGTGCATTGTGATGAATCTCATGCTATAGGCCCCGCCCATTTCCGCCTGCCGTTTTTTTCCGCTACGTCGCGAAATGTCAAAAAACAACTTTTTCAAACTCCTCCCAGGCGATTTCATCGATTTGCACAAAACTTGTCACGTAGTATCTGTGGATCCTCCAGACAAAAAGTTATTAAAAGAATTTTGATAATCCACACAATACTCAAGTTATTAAATATCAACTTCCTGCAGATTTGGTTCAAAACAGGAATTGTTGCATATCTCCACATTGGTATGGTCTAATGACATGAAACTGAGGTTACTCCTTCGCCAAAGGTCGCTGAGGCCCTGTGCAAAACTTCAGGTGATGACCACAAGGTGGTGCTCTTTAAAATGAGCTATTTTATATCTCTACATCCGTTCATCAGATTGACACAAAACTTTGTATAGTTATTGTCAGTGCCCTCCTGAGGAGAGCTTATGAAGGGTTTACCAAGCCAACTCCAGACGGCGCTGTGGTGCCAATTTAATTTTATATTTGGCACTGTGCCCACAGCATAACACTTATGGAAATGAAATTCATAGAGGTGCTATAGAATGGCCCCTGTGACTCACACACCAAAAATGACCAGCAGGGGGCGCTATTTTCAATGCAAAGGCGTTTTTTGCACATAACTCCCACATTATGTCTAGCACATTGTTAAACCTTATATCTACGTCTTCCCTGAATTCAGCTGAATGGTGTGGTGTAGGCCACACCCACTTTTGTGGTAATTTTCCAACTCCTCCTTGACGACTTGACAGATTTGCACCAAAGTTTGCATGTAGCATCTGTGGACCCACCGGACAAAAAGTTATCAAAAGAATTTTGCTTGTCCATAAAATGCGCGAAATATAAAAACAACAAATTCCTGCAGATTGTGTTGAAAACAGACAATCTTGCATATCTTCATAAGATACTGTCAGATCATCACGTAAATGTTCAGAATTGTGTTCCATGGCCAAATGATGGTCTGTGTAAAATTTGGTGCAAATCGGCCAATAGGTGGCGCTTTGGTCGAAATCTAATTATTCTGAATGGAAAGTAAATGGGGAAATCATTAAAGCATCAAGTCCTTGTAACTTCACCATATAATGTCCTATCTGCGCCAAATATCTCAGGAATGTAGAGCGAATTGCCCTGCATTTATCTGGGCATCAGACCGTTTCATATCCATAGTGCCACCCACTGGAAACAGGAAGTGTCCCTCCAGACAAAAAGTTATTAAAAGAATTTTGATAGGCCACACAATACTCAAGTTATTAAATATCAACTTCCTGCAGATTTGGTTCAAAACAGGAAGTGTTGCATATCTCCACATTGGTATGGTCTAATGACACGAAACTACGGTTACTACTTCGCCATAAGCCGCTGAGGCCCTGTACAAAATTTCAGGCGATGACCACAAGGTGGCACTCTTTAAATTGAACTATTTTATATCTCTGCATCTGTTCATGGGATTGATACGAAACTTTGTATAGTTATTGTCATTGTCTTTGTATAGTTATTGTCAGTGCCCTCCTGAGGAGAGCTTATGAACCAATTTGACTGTAGATGGCGCTGTGGTGCCAATTTAATTTCATATTTGGCACTGTGCCCACACCATAACACTTATGGAAATAAAATTCATAGGGGTGGTCTAGAATGGCCCCTGTAACTCACACACCAAAAATGACCAGCAGGTGGCGCTATTTTCCACGTGAAGCGTTTTTGACACATAACTCACACATAATGTGTCGCACATTGTTGAACCTTATATCTACGTATTCGGTCGATTCAGCTGAATGGTGTGGTGTAGGCCACACCCACTTTCGCAGTAATTTTCCATTTGCAAAATCCTGAAAAGTGAAAAACCTGCTTTTTCCATCTCCTCCTAGAAGATTTGACCGATTTGCACCAAACTTTGGATGTAGCATCTGTGAACCCTCCTGACAAAAAATCATTAAAAGAATTTTGATAGTCCATAAAATGCCCGAAATATAAAACAGCAAACTCCTGCATATTGTGTTGTCATAAGTTGCTGTCTGACTATCACGTAAATGTACCATGGCATAATGATTGTCTGTCTAAAATTTGGTGCGAATCGGCCAATAGGTGGCACTCTGGTCGCAGTCTAATTAGTGTCAATGGAAAGTAAATGGGAAAATCTTCAAAGCATCAAGTCCTCGTAACTTCACCATACAATGTCCTATCTACGCCAAATATCTCAGGAATGTAGAGGGAATCGCCCTGCATATATCGGTGCATCAAAACTGTGTCATATCCATAGCGCCACCCACTGGACACAGGAAATCAGACAAACATCATTCGATTGACATGACGTTCACTTCTTGATTTCTCCCCATCGTGACATGCAAGTAACAGGTGAGCGCACAATCCGACGGCGTTGCAGCCTGACACATCTGCTGGCCGTGGTGGTGCCGTCCATTTAAATCCTTCGCCGTGAAGCATCAAGTCCTCGTAACTTCTTCATACAATGTCCTATCTGCGCCAAATATCTCAGGAATGTAGAGGGAGTCGCCCTGAATATATCTGTGCATCAAAACTGTGTCATATCCATAGCGACACCCACTGGACACAGGAAGTCAGACAAACATCATCCCATTGACATGAAGTTTCCTGATTGTGTTCTCCCGAGCAGGACATGCAAGTAACAGGTGAGTGTGCAATCCAATGGCGCCTTAGCCCGACATACCTGCTGGCCGTGGTGATGTCAGCCATTTAAATCCTTCCTATCTCATCAAAATTTATCAGGAATGTAGAGGGAGTCAACCTGAATGTATCTGTGCAGCAATACTGTGTAAGATCCATAGCATCACCCACTGGACACAGGAAGTCAGACCAACATCATCTGATTGACATGCATTTACTGCTTGCTTTCTCCCCATTGTGACATGCAAGTAACAGGTGAGCGCGCAATCCGACGGCGCTGCAGCCCGACACGCGTGGCCTGCGAAGGCCCGTTCATCGCTGCTCGCAGCTTTAATTAGGGCCCGAGCAGGTCATCGACCTGTGAGGTCCCTAATGTATCTGAAGGAATTATTTGTTATTATTATTTTTCTCACAACTAAATGCATTTTTGGAGGCCTCAACATACCCCAAAACTCACCAAATTTGGAAGACACGTCAGACCCGGCGAAAAATTGGATGATTTAATGTCCTTGGGCGTGGTCGCGGCCTGCGGACTCTTTAGCGCCCCCTATTGTTCAGCCCCGCCTCCCACAAGTGCGTAGAAGAACGAAATTGGGTACGCCAATTCCTCATGACCAGTTGACAAAAAAGCCTCTGGACCCATAACGTCACTCCAGTCGGCCATTTTGCATTTGGCCACCATCTTGAAATATTGCCGTACATCATACTTTCATGTCCTCCTCCTACAGATTGGACACCACAGGCTTTACAGTTAGTCAGTATACTCCTCAGACATTGTCAATGACACGTTATGAATGTCTTTATCGTACGTCATACCTGCTGGCTGTGGCAATGCCCGCCATTAAAATCCTTCGTCATGTCCATCAAGTCCTCATAACTTTTGCATACAATTTCCTATCTTGGCCAAATCTCTGAGGAATGTAGAGGGAGTTGCCCTGAATAGATCTGTCTTGTCATTGGGCGTAGTCGTGACCTGCTCGCTCTGTAGCGCCCCCTATTGTTCAGCCCCGCCTCCTGCAAGCGCTTAGATGAACAAAATTCAGTACGCAGATTCCTCATTAGCAGATGCACAAAAAAGCCTCTTGGACCGATACCGTCACTCCAACTGAAAGTCACCCATTTTGATGTGTGGCGCCATTTTTGTCAAATTCATGCCTCATTTGAAATTATCTCCTCCTAGAGCTTAAGCACCAAAGTCTTCAAAGTCACTCAGTATCATCTTCATGCCTTGAAGATCAAACGATACTTGAAAGCATTAGGATTCGTCATACCTGGTGGCCGAGATGGAAGTCATTTTCTTCAATAGCTGCGATTCATCAACTCCTTATAACTTCCACATACAATGCCCCATCTCCACCAGGTTACTCATACATGTAGAGAGTGTCACCCTGAATACATCTACACATCGATGCGAAGTCGGCCATTTTGAATTTGGCAGCCATTTAGAAATATTGCCGTACATCATAATTTCACGACCACCTCCTACACAGTCGACACCACAGACTTCACAGTCAGTCAGTATACTCCTCAGACATTGCCAATGACACATTATGAAAGTCTTTATCGTACGTCATACCTGCTGGCCGTGGCGATTCCCGCCATTAAAATCCTTCGTCGTGAAGCATCAAGTCCTCATAACTTTTGCATACAATTTCCTATCTTGGCCAAATCTCTGAGGAATGTTGAGGGAGTCGCCCTGAATGGATCTGTCTTTTAATCGGGCGTAGTCGTGACCTGCTAGCTCTGTAGCCCCCCCCCTATTGTTCAGCCCCGCCTCCTGCAAGCGCTTAGATGAACAAAATTCAGTACGCAGATTCCTCATCAGGGCTCCAGACTAACTTTTTGCATTGGTTGCACTGGTGCGCCTAACTTTTTTTTTTTAGGTGCACTGGCACAAAATTTAGGTGCACTCGAATTTTAACGCCATAAGGAGACCTTTCTGGCTCCACAACTTTAATATAACGTGAATGATTTCCAAACAAGACTAAGATATTGAGAAATCTTTGTCTTTATTTGAAGGACATTGACATAAGAAAAATAAGGTGTTCCACTATTAGGCAGCTCCTCTTTGGCAATGTTGTATGCAACATTACATTTTATAATAATTTCTTATTCCTCAGAGGACCTGATTGCTGCTGCCTGCCGCTGAAATGCAGCTGGGAGAGGGGCCACTTTCTCCACACACCGGTCCGGCATGTAGTGTGTTTTTTTGACATGCTGTGTTTTTTTTTAAGTTTCGACACGAAACGTTGTTGACCCGCTTACAAATGCACTATTACCGGCCATACTCTGACCGCACTCATGACAGTATACACAGTGCATTATATTACGTCCTTTATCGTACCGTAACCAGGGAAACTGTTTCAACCAGTCCTGCCTGAAAGAATACGTTTTCAGGTTTTTACTTTGAGTCTCAGGGCCGGGCTCTTTCTCTAGCCGTTTTTAGACAGAGCACCAAGCCGCCAATTTGCCCATCCTTTTGGCGGCTCGGTCCACGGTTTTAGACAGAGGCCGGCAAATTGGGGGTCTGTTGTGGTCGCCGATTTTCCGCCCTCGGAGGGTACACTTATTTCCGCCTCGACTGCTATCTAAAACCGAGGCGGAAATGTGCCGGCCCGTGGGTGAGCTGGGCAGAGGTGTCAATGACCTGCACTGTTGTGCGACCCACAACCGAGGAGTTTTAAAACTAGGAAACAGCTGGTCACAGCAGTCAGTCCATTACTTCATCCACAGACATTAAGATGAACAACTGAGCAGCCTCGGTCTCTGTAGCTGTTTTGTTGTGTTAGCTTGATGTTATGTCGGAAAGCTAAGGATGGTCGCTACTTTCAAATAAATAAATAAAAGCCCCCCGCTGAGAACCCAGTTCTAAACTCCAGTGGGGTGCAATGTAAAGCTCTTATTTTGAAGACAAATTTATGTCACCGTTCACAGCCCAACTTCCAGCTTCACGTCACGTCACATGTTTACGCCTACCTCAGAGGCGGCTTTTGGAAAAGGAGAAATATTACGCCTCGGTTTTAGAAAGACAGGCTGGCAAATTGCCGCCCTTGCCTTGGAGCAAATGTGCCGCCTTTTCTATCTAAAAAGGGCATCTGACTCGGTTGTCTCCTCTGGTTCCGAGTCTGATGCCGCCGAAGGACCGGGGCTTGGCATCTCAGCAGGAACCGAGGAAATGGCAGCAGGGGTGGTGGTCGGCTTAGATTGTTTAGTGAAAAAACTTTCAATACTTCTGCCACTCTTCATTTTGCCTCGTTTTGTTTCTTTTCTTTTCCCCTTCCGCTGCTGTGGCGCTCAGGTCGCTCGCGTCGCTCGCATTTTTGTTTTGTTTTGCCGCTCGCAAATTTTAAATACACACAACGGAGAGCAGTGACCACAGCCAATCTGAGGCAAAGTTCCGCCCAAACTCTGTCTCTTATCGGTTTAGACCAAGATAATGATCTGCCATGACTGTCAGTTCAGTCACAGGAGAATACAGAGAGACGATGTGCTTGCAAAGTACATTTATATTTTTTAGATGCACCGGTGCGACCTAGAAAAATCCTAGGTGCACTCGTAAATTTTTGGTCGCATATGTGACCAAAATGGTCGCACTCTGAAGCCCTGCATGGCCTTTGAGATGATTTCCAATATGCTGAAAGAAGTCCTTCTCAGTAGAACAAACAGCATCACAAACTAAACACTTAAAAGTGGAGATGATATTTGGCTGTAGGCTTTCGTTAGCTGCATGGTACCTGGACAAATGTGTGCGAAGCGCACTCTGCGTTTTGAATGTTCAAGGGCAACTACCATAGAGACATGGCTGAGATTGCCCACGACCAAATGTTGCGCTGTAGTCTGTAATGCCTTAGTAGGTTCCCTTTTGTAGTAAACAAAGTCTTGCAGATCTTACACTGCCATCCCATAGGCAAAAACCTAAAGTAATGAGACAAAAAGGCCCCATTAGTGCTGGGCGGTATGACCAAAAATGTATATCACGGTATTTTTCAAAATTCCTACAGTTACACAGTATATGACGTATTTTTTTTTTATGCATAATCAGGTGTTCACAGCATTTTCTACTGGTTGAGAGAGGAATTACTAGCCCCTTTTAGATAGAAAAGGCAGCACATTTGCTGCAAGGTAAAGGCAGCACTCTGTCTATCTGTAAGGGAGGTGTAATTTTCCTCTCTCAACCACTTTCTCATTCCTTCTACCCAAGAAGCGCCACTGTCACATGTGACATGACGTGAAGCACGAAGTTGGGCATGAACAGTGACATACAAGATATGCATCGGAAGAAATGTGGTAACACTTGATAGATTATACTTCAAGCTAATAGGGCACTAGGCCCTATTAGCTTGTAGTATAACTGATTAAGTAGTAACCTACTTCAGTAATAGTGCTAATAATTACATAATGTACAGTGAGATGTAAAAATTGAGGACTTTTGATTTTAGTTTTGGTTCTTTTTCAATCTTGTACATTTAAATTATTTTTGTCTGTCATCTAAATAATGTTAGCAACAAATGTGTACACACTAAATGTCATCATAATTAACTGCATATCTTTGAAAAACATGTTTTTTTGCTGCTTTCATTTAAAATTCAGGTTGGAACTTCAGGTTAAACTGTATCAAATTTGCTTAACCAGCAAATGTCGACAACAGGGTATTGCGAAACAGTGAACAAACCTTTACACAATATACTGTATGTGAAATGTAGAATAACAGCATGTATTGTATAGTAAGTGCAATACATACCTGTGATCTTGATGTGCTGATAGATTCCCTATGCACCTAGAAAGAAATACATAGCTTTAAGTCATCTGGATGAATTAATATGTTAAGCACAAACTCAGAAGGGAGGATATCTGAAGATCAACTCAAATAAGCAATAACAGTTCACACTTGCTTTTGTACAGTGAGGTCCATTATTATTACTTGGATGGTAATCATAACATTTGTTTTCTGTTCCTCAGGCTTTGGAAAGGAATAAAAATAAAAGCTGCATTTATGTCTGCCTGTCATAGACTGTCACACGATCATCACCTATTAATTTGCACAACATGATAATTTGTTACATATATACCAGAATAATATAATTTTCATAACTGTGACTAGAATTTTCCATGCCAATAAATATCCATGCTAAATAAATTAGCACTATGCATTGACTATGCAAATAGGAGGGCAAGTAGGTAAGTGCAAAAAGTGTCATTAGTTATAGTGCTCTACTACCTGATTCCATAAACTTTTATTCCAGTATACAGCAGTACTTGACCTTTAAGAGGATTATAATAGCAAAAACACAGACACCCTGACACACAAAATACCAGTTTATGCATCATCACTCAACAGACTGACTTTGAATCGCGATATTCAACGTCCGTGTGGCGCAAATGTCTTGGGCGGAAGTGTACTGCGATTAAAACCAAAGAGTCCCCATTGAGTAAAATGTATTTATTTTTCGACATTGTTGACTTTACTGATAAAATATGATTAAATTACACTCAGTGATTTTCAGCTGATATTACTCAAACAGAAATGAGTAAGCATGCAAGCATTCACACTATTGTTCTTCTGGAATTTATTTTTCTTTCTTATCAATAGTGGGCTGCGCACAGCCCACTATTGATATTCACCGCGCCTCTTCTTAAAATTATTCTTCCTCCCGCCAAATTTCGGTCGCTAACTTGTCCCACACCGTTTGCCGCACACAAACAAAAAATATATCAAAACGTGCG
>CAEMYA010000913.1:67794-91641 GCA_903131615.1 Diplodus sargus | reverse complement strand
GCTTGAACATGGTGTTTGTTATGGACAAACTGTGACTAGCACAGAAGTCCAGTAACAAAACACCACTCAGGTTCAGATCGGGGAGGCCGTTCCTCCCAATCACACCCCTCCAGGTAACACTGTCGTTGCCCACGTGGGCGTTGAAGTCCCCCAGGAGAACGACGGAGTCCCCGGTTGGAGCACTCTCCAGTACCCCTCCCAGGGACTCCAAGAAGGCCGGGTACTCTGCACCACTGTTCGGCCCATCAGCCGAGACAACGGTGAGAGTCCTTTCCCTGACCCGAAGGCGCAGGGAAACGACCCTCTCGTTCACCGGGGAGAACTCCAACACATGGCGGCTGAGCTGGGGGGCTATAAGCAAGCCCACACCAGCTCGCCGCCTCTCACCGCGGGCAACTTCAGAGTAGAAGAGAGTCCAGCCTCTCTCAAGGAGTTGGGTTCCGGAGCCCAGACTGTGTGTGGAGGTGAGCCCGACTATTTCTAGCCGGTACCGCTCAACCTCCCGCACCAGCTCAGGCTCTTTCCCCCCCAGCGAGGTGACATTCCATGTCCCCATGGCTAGAGTCACCATCCGGGGATTGGGCCGCCGGGGCCCCCGCCCACGACTGCCACCCATATCCTACTGCACTGGCCCCTTCTGAACCCTCCCGTGAGTGGTGAGCCCACGGGAGGGCGGGCCCACGTTGCTCGTTCGGGCTGCGCCCGGCCGGGTCCCGTGGGCGAAGACCCGGCCACCAGGCGCTCGCCTGTGAGCCCCAACCCCAGGCCTGGCTCCAGGGTGGGGCCCCGGTGACGCCGATCCGGGCGACGTGCACGTCCTTGTTGTTTTTGCTATCATATCATTTTGTCTTAAGCATATAGACAGTAATTACACGTGGAACTCTTGCGATAAAATAGTAAAATTATATGTCTAAATTTCTGCCTATAAACTACTTAAAGCTAATTAATGAGCTAGCCTTAGCTAACATGGCTAATGTTAGTCCAGCCACCGTAGCCAGTGAATCGATAGCACCGATAGAAATTACTGTCTATATGCTTACGTCCCAACAACATTACGTTCATTTACTTACAGTAATGTGTTAAGTTAGCATTGTCACTAAAGTTACAGCAGCACTTGTCATCAAACCAGCCCAGTGGCATTATTTGCATATTCATCTGTACGTCAGTCTGGGGATCGGTATATGCCGCTGAGCAGCAATCAACATACCCTCAGCCACTTTTGGAACTCGGCTTTACTGTAACCGGTTATAACTCTGTTAACTGTGAAGTAAGTAATGATAAATCTAAGGTGTTGAGAATTTGTAATTTAAGGTATAACATATCGCATTGAAGATGTTGAGTGCATGTTTAAGTGAGATGGCATGAGATAACATAACAACCAGTAATTTGGTGAAGCTGTACTAGATAAATGTGAAATGTTACTGACATTGTGTTGTGACTTAACGTTAACGTTACGAAGTGAAGTTGTGTATTTCTATGTGAGATAACACATAATGTTTTCTTGTTGCATGCGGTTATAGTATCAAATATACTCGAGGGACAGGTTGTAGTGAGAGGTAGATGTTACAGGTCAATGAGGAAGAGCGAGGAGCCTCACAAACTGGAGGTTTGACTATAGACAGAATGCCGGTTGGCAAAAGTTCAAAAGTTGCTCGTTCTTGTGCGTTCTCTCTTCTTGCTGCGGTTGCAGCACTTTTTTCACTTACTATTTCTTTACTGAAAGTAGGGTGACCAGACGTCAAGACCAGATTTTGTTTTATCTTAGCAGGGCACATAGACTGAACTGCTGTGTCCCAGTAAAATCTCAAGTCCAGGTTGAACAAAATTGCTTGTGGAGTACTCACACAAATATAATAAAATAATATTGAACTTACATTAAATGTAATCATTTGCATTCTGTACACAGCTCTGCAAACCCATTACAATCTGGTCACCCTACGGAAAGTTACAGTTTCATGTTATTATAAACATTGATGTAACAGCATAAGTATGACTTAAGTGTAACCTGTTTAATTTGTTATTGTGTCTAGATATCACTGGAAGCAGAAAGTGCCAACCTGAAAGCTTTCTCCTGCAGTTGTGCCGCAGGTAAAGGATTCTGCAACCACATAGTTGCCATCCTGTACCAGACTGCACACTATTCACAGCTGGGTCTGCAGGCTGTTCCACCCCCTCTGGCCTGCACAAGTGGCTTGCAAAGATGGCACAGACCAAGAACACAGGTGGGTTTGTGATAAACATGTCATTATGATTTTAAGAACAGATGCGCATCTATAAATTATAAAAACACCCCCAGTAGTGACTACAGACTGTAACTGCTTTTTGTCTTTTATTTTCAAGGGAATCCATCCTGAACCTGTTAGTGAGCTGGTGGTGCAAAAGCCCAAAACAGTGGGCAAGAACGGTCTGAGGTCCACACTGTACAAGGCATATACAGGTGATTAATTTAACTGTTTGATTGTTGCTTTGTGAGAGTAAATTAAGTTGTTTTTAATGTTGTGTTTTTTATGTTTACGTTTTTTTTTTTAATGTTATTACTAACATCATTATTAATTCAAGACCATGTCCATTTGTGGTCCCCTGTTGGTGGAACGATCTGCCAAGTGCCACCAGAGCAGGGGATGTACCTCTCTGTCTTCAAAAAAGTCTTAACGAGGCGTCTCTTCCAAGGATACCTCCTCTCCTATCACTTTTTTTTGACAACCTGACAGACATGACGTACACTAACCATGCCAGTGTTTCCTCTACATTCACTCCTTAAAAAAATCCTAGAGGAAACACTGCATGCTCTTCCCTCTTTTTACTCCTTCCTCTCCACCTCTTAACTTTTCTTTTGTGTGACCAATAATCTTGTGTATCTATTTGCTCTTTTGTGTAGGACCACTGCCAGATCCAAATATGATGGCATCTGGAGGAAAATTATGCCAGGTACAGCCCCAGCCTCTCATGGCTGTTGTTTTGGATGGGCTTTGCGAGATGGAGCTGACACCATCTAAATTTGGGTCTGTCCCCCGTGGATCCCCCCTGTCCTATCACTGTCCACCCAAGAAGTCCAGTGACCTCATCATACACCACATGGCTCCAGAATTTCCATCCCTTCCGCTGATGCAGCACACCTTGCAATGCACCTTGCATTTTGTCCCAACACTACACCAGCAAATACATCTCGAGTCTCTTCAAGTGTCACCAGAGCTGTCCGGCAAGATAGAAGAAGAAACCCGGCAGCAGTCCAAATGTCCTGCGTGGACACAACTACGGCGACCAAGGCTGACTGCCAGTCGTTTTCGGGACGCTTGCAGTAGTAGGGCAGGTAGTGCTGAGCAGGAGTCTGCAGCTGTTCACATGATCAGAGGCTCCTCAATGCAAACAGCTGCGATGAAGCGTGGTCTGCTGGTGGAGCGTGAAGTGCTGGCAAACTATGCTGAATTAATGCAAAGCAATGTGTTACCAGCAGGTTTCGTCATTCACCCTAACGCACCACATCTCGGGGCCAGTCCAGACGGTCGGGTGTATGACCCTACAGAGTCGCCTCCTTTTGGCCTGGTTGAGGTGAAGAGCAGCACAAAAAACGATCCTTCTCAGGTTGCTCACCTCAAGGTGCAGGAAGGTCACGCCAGTCTGAGACGTACACATAAGTACTACTGGCAGGTTCAGGGCCAACTGGCAATCACAAGACTGGCATGGTGTGACTTTGTTACGATACACTATCAAATTTAACTGTGGAAAGAATTTGGCGTGATGATTCATTCATAGCTGAAATGAAAGAAAAGTTAGATATATATTACTATGGCACGTACATGAATGCATACCTTGAATTCCACTAATCTTGTCTTTACCAATCAGTTTTGCCTTCTGTTTTATTGAAAATGTTTGTTATTGTTTTTGACTGAATCAGTTTGTTTGTTATTGATTGAATCAGTTGAATGTTTGTTATTGATTGAATCAGTTGAATGTTTGTTATTAATTGAATCAGTTGAATGTTTGTTATTGACTGAATCAGTTATTAATCAGTTATTAATCAGTTGATTAGATTAAACTTTGTCATTGTGCAGAGTACAAGCACAAAGACAATGAAATGCAGTCTGCGTCTAACCAGAAGTGCAAAAAAGCAGAAAAGTGCAATGTGATACACAGTATAGACAGGTGGTGCCTAGGCAGGACAAGATATATAGTGCAGTGTAGACAGTAGTATACAGAAGGTGGTTTAGAGTATAAAGTAACTATAAACATGTGTTACATATACAAAAAAAATAAAGGATGCATCATTTTGAACAAAATTGTTTTAATTGTTCATCTAATGTTTTAGTGAAATCAGTCACATTTCATATGTGTGAACACTAAATTATTTACACATAATTTATACATTATTTACATACATTAATTCATTCACTCTCAAAACAAAGAGATTTAGTGAAACCAGTCACATTACAATAGAAAAAATATCATGAATATAACAATTACATTTAATTTGATGTTAAAGAATATGTCAACACTAAATTATTTACACATTATTTATACATTATTTACATACAAAACATTAATTCATTCACTCTCAAAACAAAGAGTTTTAGTGAAATCAGTCACATTTCAGTAGAAAAAATATTAAGAATATAACAATTACATTTGATGTTAAAGAATATGTGTGAACACTAAATTATTTACACATTATTTATACATTATTTACAGACAAAACATTAATTCATTCACTCTTCAAAACAAAAAGGTCCTTGATAATTTGCTAGAACACAGCAGTTGAGCCAGATCTGATTCACACTGCCAATCAGTGTGAGTGGCACGGGAGAGTCCCAGATGTGGAAGGACTTTACCCTGCGATCACTCTCTCCACAATGATTCTGAGGCGGGCAATGGCTTGGGTTTGTTCCGTTTCCTCCTTACTGAACTGAGCTGAACGCTTGAAAGGTGGAATGATGAGCTTAGCTCCAACATCAGCAAGGAGGTCTTGAATGAGGAACCCTTTGTCCGCCATGATTTCGTCTCCTGGCTCCAGCAAGGGAAGGACTCCACTGATCCTGGTGATCTCCTTATCTGAGATGCAACCAGTGTACAGGGGTGAGACGAATGTCACCAAACCATTGGGAGCAACTCCAATCAGCCCTTTCAACGTTGTCCTGTTTTTGTAGGTCGAAAATGTCTCTGACTGTAAGGTCAGGGATGAGGCTGTCTCCAGGGCAATTTCTGTGCAGGCCAGTATCACTCTGACATCGGGATAGTACCTCTGGAATTTAAGGGGCATAGTGGACTTAACCTTTTCCCCGCTTATCCAGATGGGAAGTGAGCCCAGCATCAGGAAGAGATAATTTGCCCAGGTGATGGTAACCCTGCTGACCCTGGCAATGCTCACATCAAACATGTCAGCAATGAGCTGCTCCTTCATGCCAACAGCAACCCGCATGGAGTACATCAGGAACTCGTCGATTAATGGCATGCTGCGTGGTGGGCTGGGATCTTGGCAGCCTTCCTCACCTGCCCTCTTTGCCTTGGTCCAGTACACCAATCTAAGGGCAGACGGTGCAATCGACTCCCAAAAGATAGTAAAAACCCTCTCAGATGGAAATTTTGTGTAGAACTGAATTTGGTCGTCCGATGAACAGTATCGGCTGAAGAGGGTAGGGGGTGGTAGGTCAGTCTTTTGCAACCTGGCTTCTAAGTCATGGATGTAATCCAGCGCCTCATCCAGTGCACCTGTAAAGATAAAGAAATTAAAAACCAGTCTTAACATATTTATGATACCTTTCAACACAACACAGAGCAGTAATCACATGTCGTGTCAAATTGAAATGTCGCACGAGCATCTTGCTTCAGTAACGTTACATTTGAAATTCGTCAACAGGCTATGTTACAGAGCCACAGATGTAGGCAAACGTTAGTTGAATTTCATGATATAGACATATGAGGTTGTTCAGTTAGAAATGCATTAATCCATTAACGGTACACATAGTTGACTAGCGTTAACTTAGCCTACTAAACACATTATGAACAATCTTACCTGTAGGTGGGTGTGTCACGTAGTCGTGATCCATCTGTACTGCCTTAGCCTTAGCCGTAGCCACCATGTCACTATCTTCACTGCAAAGTTGGACAGACTGACGTTTGGAGGTTCTGTATTATACGGACTCCCATCTCAAAGGAGGAGTGAAATTGTTCCAAGGGAACAGGCTTGGGACAACATCACTCTTCAGGCGACGAACGACGCAGCCACCAACGTAATCCTCCGTAGCTTAGTGCCGGCTGCAGACATAAGTGCTTCCTCTTTTTATAGTGAACATATTCCCTTCCTCTCTTCGGATCGCCTGTATCCATTTGGGTTTCAGGTTCGGATCCACAGGAAAAGAATGAAAAGAAAGGTAGGGCTGTTTTTGGGTGGAAGACGAACAGCCTGGAACACAACAGAAATTGCGACTCTTCGACTCCGCCATTTTTCGTATTTGCCGCTAGCCCGCTACGATAACCGGAAGTTCTACTACGCTACAATGACGTATTTCCGTTCGAGAAATGCGGAAGTGCGTAAAGGGTCTATTGAGGACCACTGCCGTATCCACCTGTTTCCTCAGAAGCCTATGGGGGCTGCCATGACAGATAACTACTTCCGCCCGCGGTTCTCTGTTTCCGGTTGCCTTGCAACTGCATGACTGACCACTGCTGCCAAGCTAGCCCTAAACAACTAGCGTTATGTCATAAAGGCTGAATTGTTTTTAAAATCAGCTCAGGTACAACATGTGCCGTTGTTGGTTGCCACAGCAATTCATGAAAATGCAATTTTTTTTCAGAAACGTCTCGTGTAGTACATCAGCAACTTAGAAAAACATGTCCGTGCCCTGTGCCCTGAACGTCATGCGGAGGAAGGGGGAACGGAGGCTAGCGTGGCTCGCAGCTTTCAGACTGATATAAATATTTGTGTTTATAAATATATTCCACAGAATAGCTGCTGCATGACTGCATGACTTCTCTAACCCGACAATGTCCCAGCAGCCGCCTGTCTCCACGACTCCTCTTTCCATCAGCATTATCCACGTTGTATGTTTAACATTAGCTTGATTGACGCTATGGCTGGGCGCTAACGTTACTGCTGCCTTTAGAAGTATAAACTTGCTGTGTCTTTTCAACAGTACTTTCCCGATTGTGTTACTGTGCAGGTAGTTGTATGCATCTGTGCTTTTGTAACTGCATAATTCTCCGCCGTCAACACCTCCAGAAAATATAAGATAGTTAACGATCGATGTAATGTTAGCTAACGTCGGGCTAATGCTTCATGTCATCTGCCCACTCCGTGAGAACTCAGTGAGAACTGACGGTGAGGCACTGTGAGAACTGTCCCCACGACTTATTAAGACATCCATACTGTGTATCCACCTCCGATTTTTATCCATTCTGTCGCTTTCTTTGTGTTAAAAGACGGTTTTTAGAGCGAGCATGACAGCTACGTTAGCGTAAACACAGAGGTCAGCCAGCTCAACCGGAAGAGCATAACCGACTACCGCTATGAACCATGGGTAAACTCACGAAGTCAGGAATAAGGTGGATACTGATAAACCAAGTAATTGGAGAAAGAAAAAACACTCACCCAGGCGTTTACTGGGCTTCTTCCTCCAACTATTAACCTTCTGTGTAACTTTTGTTTTTAAAGTGTTTGTTGTTCTATTCTGTCTTCATGTTTAATAGCTTTAATAGCTCAACCTTTTGCAAGCTGGTTCATTGCAGTTGCCCCCCCCCCCAGAATTGCCACAGGCCCTGTTTTTGTGAATGAAATAGCTGGGGGCGGGTCGGTAAGGTAACGCTGAGTGGCGTGATGCGTCTCATCACCTCTCTGATGTGTCTGCAGCTGAGCACCGTGATGCATGAGAGTTATCATACCGTACATTTACACCCTGCTCTGTACGCCAGGGCGGGAACGGCGGTGGCCATGCGCATCCGCGATTCATTTGCAGCCTCGACGCGGAGTGGTGTTTCTCCTCTCTGCTCTGACTGCAGGCTGGACTGCTGCGCGAGGCTACTGAGAGACTGACCGCCTGTGAGTGCTTTTGGACGGGGGAGGGCCTCACGGCAGCACCCGCTGCTCGTTGAGCACAGTGACTGCAGAGTGATACGTGCTTTCAAGTCAGAATCTCCAAACACCACAAAAGTCTCCAATAACACCAGTAAAAGTCGCTAGATTTGTCGGTATTCGCTTTTGACAAAAAAAAAAGTCGCCAGAAGGATGATTTGTTTGTGTGTTATAATCAGTAGGCTGATTGCCATCCCCCTTGTTAGCAAAATTACTAGAGTTCTCAACGAGTCGGGCCGGCCCGACAAACCCGTCCGGACCCGCAGGTTCGGGCTGAAAAAATACGCAAATGAGCCGAGTCGGGCCGGGCCTCGGGCTTCCTTTTTTATAAAACACATTTCATAAAACACATTTCTTGCAGGTTGTAAATTATATATTGTTTGTTGTGAATCATTGCTGTTCACGTGTGGTGAAGAGTAAAGGCCCCCACACACCGCCCAGACGTCCAACTGCCTTATCCGACCACTCTGTTGCCTCTCGTCTGACCCGTTCGACACAAAAGTTGCATTGAAACACACCACTTCGACGTGCTGCCTACCCCACAGCAGCGTGTACGTTCTGCGCTTGCGCGAGATGCAATAAGCAGCTGGCGCTTGTGTTTTGAGTTGTAAACGAGAGGCTTATACACGCAGCTCTCTTTACTTTCGCTCAAAACGAAACTTAACTTTCAGATAAAAACAGCTGCATACTAAACATGCAGCGAGGCATTAACAAACGAACACAGATTAATTCGTCCTGAACGGACATAATAACAGCTAGTCGCGTGCCAGTACTGCAAAGCAATAAAACGAGGAATGACGGAACGGAGTCCATAGAAAAACAAAGCGCACACAGTATTCCGCCCTCCCACACACCGCGCTGATTCGCTAGCACACCGCCAATCAGAACGGCCATTCAGCTGGCACACAACCAATCAGAGTGTCCAATGGCTCAGACGTCCGACAGCCCTCCTCCTCAGACTTCGCATGCTCAGTCTGAGCGGACAACGTCCGAACGGCTCCGAAAGCTTCAGACGCAGCTGAACACAATAAACAGAAATGTTCCCGACCTCGTCCGAGTCTCTCCAAACGCTTCAGACGTCCAACGGTTGGGCTGGTGTGTTGCTGCCTTAAGTCTGGCTGCCTGCTTCATGGGGAGGAGCAGACGCAGAACTGACGCCGCTGCGTGACGTACTCGCGCCTATAGCCTGGCTGGAGAAGATGGAATTAGCTAAAAGTAAACTTGCCACAGGCAAGGGCAGACAATTCATGCTGGTGTATCGGGCTGCGTCGGGTTCGGACTAAACAACCCGCGGGCCGGGTCAGGTCGGGTTGTAATTTTTAGGCCTGTTGAAAACTCTAAAAATTACCAAAAAGCATCCCCCTTGTTAACCTGCCATCACTCTCCGTCTGCTAGTAGCAGCTAGTGTGTTACAAATCACACGTGGTCGCGATCAACTCCGGCGCAGAGTGAAGTAGAGCCGGGCATGGCTGCTTTGCGATCTGGCTGCCCGGTTTCTGTTTGACGAAAGCTGCAACAAGCTGCACAGCGCAGATCGCGCCGGCAGGAAGTCAGAGACACAGTAAAGGCATAGAGCATCCGGTTAATTTTCAAAATAAAAGGCCCTGACTCCCGATTTCATAAAAACAGAAAAATGACCAGATAAACAAAAGTTTGCTGTTTATCTTCTAAAACCAAAATGTTACTTTTTGTTTGCATTTTAAGTGTGTCTGTTCAGAACATGGTGTCTATGTTATGTTGCCAGTTGTCATTTTTGTGCTGGTTTATAGTTTAACCATTAGTGAGGTAGCTGTTACATATTCTGACACCAGTTGTTTTATCCCCCATAAAACGTAACGCACTCTGCTGGGCAAACTGTGTCATTACACCAATTTTTTATTACCCCAAGCATGTTGTTCTTCATTATCTCTCTATAAAAGCAAGGAATCTCTGTCTGTCTGTCTGTGTATGTGTGTGTGCCTCAAATATCAGGATCAGACTGACCTGAGAGTTTCAACATGGCTGCTGCTTGGTTCAAGGGTGTGCGACTTCGCATTTGTTTGGACTACAATGATACCCTTAATAAATTATTTCATAAATGCTTTACAAATGCCACGAGCATTGTCCACCGGAGCCACCACAGTCACGTGCGCACCAGAGGCAATCACTGCAAAGCTCAAGTCACGACATACCTTAAGAAACAAGCGGATTTATACCTGCAGCTGCGCGAGCTGAAGAGGGATTTTGCCGGCGGTTCGGTCCCGTTCTGTTCTATGCATCTAAACTGACTGTTGTGGATTAATGAGACTAAACAAGTCCGGACCGAGTCTGTTCCAGTCTAAGGAGATCCGGAGACGTACGGACAACAAAGCGGAATCGGAATCTGTGGATGTTCGTGTGTAGCTAGCTGCTAGCCACTAGCCCACACGGCCCACCTCCCGAGGCGATGGACCGGACCCACCGGCACGTCCAAAACCGGACTTAGGGTAAATAATGTCCGCCACGCTTTTTCGCGAACATTGCCGTCACGTTTGCTTTGTGTCTGGTGCAGGAAGAAATGGTAAAAACGGGCTTTTGTCACAAAAGTGAACAGGAAGTTGTGGGAGGGACACCGGCGGTGATACAGACAGCGACAGAGATAGCGAGTTTTGAGAGTTGAGAGATTTGTGACATATAGCGTGTTTGCAGTGTATAGTTAGTGTGTAATGTAGTGTTTGTTGTAATGTGTTTAGTATGTAGTGTAGTCGTTTTTTTGTGTTGTGAGTCAAAACGAGGAAATAGTTACATATAACTTTGTAAATTTCAAAAACTTATGCACATATTTAGCAAACAACAATTTATATTTGCATTTTAACTAATGCAATTGGTTCATTAAAATGTTTGTGGTTTTCACAGTAAAAAATCTAGCCTTTTTCCTACTCTGATTTTATGTTATTTTGTGATTTAAGGTCCATAGTGTTAATAAAATTTGTCAAAATGAAAAAATAGCTGTACAGTCACACATGTGAGGTTGTGCTGAAAATAATGACACCAAACAAGGCAAGGTAAATAGTTTTTAAGGTGAAATATAAAGGTATAATCAAAAGTAGTCAAATACAGCCAATTATATCCCTGACGTCCCACCTTCAAACACAACCTCATTTGGCCATCCATGAAAAAGCTACTTAACCTCCCACTTTTCTATAGGAATACATGCTTCCTACGTGCAATGCAGTAGTACTTTTCAAATATAAGGTTTTAAAACCTTATAAATTAGCCAGTAAGTCGATAAAGGCAAATACAGATAAGTCGGTTGGGCTCTGCTATTTTGCACAATGTTCAGTGTGTGTCATTCAACGAATTTAGACAGTAAAAAATCCCACGGGATCATGTGGGTCATGTAACTTAAAATAACCCTGCTTGAAGTGTATTGTGAGAACCATGATAAAACCCTGCCTGAATATACTCAGTCCACTACATACAATTTAAAGACGTATTTACTCATTACTTTAATACAGTTATAAAAAGACAAGTTTAGTAGGGAGAGAAGGAAGATAACTGGATAAAATGGAATTGTAGAATTAGAAATGTTACGTTTGGTTAAGGTGTCCTGCAGCAATGTCCTTTGGGAGGTGTACAGGTGTGTCGGGTCAGGGTGGTGCTCCCATTGGGCCATCCCCCTTGTTAAAAATTAACAAATCACCCACCGGTTATAATAGTCCAACCACTTGCGTTTCGACATGGGGGGAATTTTCGTGTTTTTTTTTTCTTTCCATCCTGTAGCCTACTCGTGCCCCCCAGGGAGGCAGGTCCCACCAGTTGATAATATTAAACCAGTGGTTCTGATTAGGATTATGATTGTGTACAGTCAGTGTGCTATTGTTGTTGCTGGAGTTAAGATAGACTCAGATTCAGAATGGCTGCTGGCTTAACCTCTGAGAAGGAGGAAGGAAGGATTGACAATATGCTTCCTGTCTTAAAGGGTAACTCCAACAATTTTAGACATTAAAATGTGTTTACAGGTCTTGGGGCATACGGCTGCACATGTGAAAAAAGTAGTATAAAATGTGCAAAATGATTGGATTTACCCATTTAAGTTAAACATTCTATTTAGCACTTGTTCTGATATGCTTTATAGTGCTTGGTACCTGTATCACTATTAAGACAAAGTTGACAACTAAGCTACAGCACTTTACAATGGAGGGATGAACAGAATCGAGACACAGACATGAGGATGTATTAACCGTTATAAACGTGTATTCGATCATGTCTTTTTTAATAAGTTTCACAGACAAATAGAAATGAATTGTTTAATAAGAATAATGTAACTGACAATACACACACACTTCTTTTAAACATGATTAATTTTCTTAATTTGAGATAGTCAGTGATGAATGTTCAGGGTACAGGGAGGGTGAGGGAAGCAACGATTATAAGTAAATCGAAAGAAATAAGACATTACAAAAATAACGGAAATTATTTCATAACAGCATATGTGGCAGAAGGATCTGTGAGCAATTGGAAGTTGAGCAGGTTGTCAGAACTAGCTCTTTATTTAGTACCAGTGACTCAACAGAGTAGCACCAATACAATGTTGGGTGTATTTCCATATACAATGTAACACCCAGTATTGTAAATTGTTAACGGTACAACCCTCATGGTTACCATTTAATTTTGAGCAGTGATTATATCTAGATGGGGAGAACTGAAATTAACACTGAAGACAATCATGCAAATCACAATTGCACTTGAACACAAAATCTCACAATGGACCATGCTAGTGATATAAGCAGCTCCCTGGTCGATTGAAATCTAGAGGCATATTCAAGGCTGAACAGCAGAGGCTGTTTGGATGGACTGAAACACTATAAAAAACATTAAGATTGACAAAAAGATAATAGATACACAATGGCAAGGAGAACATTAAAATGTGCAAACAACCATTAGCAAAAAACACAAACCTGTAGAGTCTCCAATATGCTAAGTATGAGTCGGTGAGTTATGATCTGAGGAATCAATACTTTGAAGGATAAGTTACCAAGCTTTGTTATGAAATGAGTGAATAGGAAATAATGGAGAACTAGTGCTCAATGCAAATAATGACTCTCAAAATATGAGTATGTTCTCACAAAGTAGAATGACTTCTGTTTGGTGCTATTACGAGAAGTTCTTTCTCCAAAATTATTGCCAGTACAACACCTGAGTTTCAGTGCAAATACGAAATTACAGCTTTTTGAGGATTTCTACTTGTCTTTCTTATTTAACAGAATACAACATTTAATGCAACATTGATTATGCAGGATTATGAATCCAACTGCAATTTTAAAACCAACATCTGGTATCTTTGTTTTCATAATTAGTGCAATGACCACGTTTTGGTAAGGTTTAAAACTGTTTTTAAATAAATAATAAAAAAAAAACTGACACCAATTTTGGAAGCTTTCGCTACATTATGAACATGTCCATCTGGGATGAAAAATATGTCTGCTATAAATTACTAAATGCTAATTAAGCCTCTTTAAATCACATGGCTGGTGTGTTTTTTTTTTTACTGATCAAGAGAGATCAAAAATGTGCATAAAGGTGTTCTCAATTCCTATTATTTGTTGTGTCACACTTGACAGATCTGTTAACAAAGATCACATTTTGAGATGAGAGCAAACCAATATACAAATTAGTGCTGGGCAGTATACCGGTTCACACCGAATACTGTGTATATTTTCGTTATGATATGAATTTTTAATATACCGCCATACCGTTGTATTTGAATACACAACTTTGGAACGCTATACTGCGCCGCATGACACTGTTTCAGACCGGACCCTTTTCATTGTTGCGCTGCTAAACAGGTATGGTGCGACTGCAAGGGTAAACAGTAGTGTTCTGGTGTCGTATTACGGTGAAGATGGATAGGATAGACATTGCAGATCATGACTTCACCCGCGGACGTCAAGATGAGCAACTGGAAAGCCGCTGAGATCTGGGAGATGCTAGGCGTCCCCTCGTCTCTAGGAACGGTCGCTACTTTCAAATTAAAAGCCCCCTGCTAAGAACCCAGTTCTAAACTCCAATGTGGTGCAATGTAAAGCTCTTATTTTGAAGACAAATTCCACCTGCTTCCTGTTAGCTGTCTGTTGCTTGAGGCAGCTAACGGAGGGGGTGGTGCGCTAGGCTGCGCGCTTCCATTACTAGCGGGGGTTTAACATCGCCGTGTGTTTGACTGAGGAGGCGAGAATATGGGCCACGGATCTATAATTAAATAAATATATCAAGTGTCGCCACATTTCTACTGATACATATGTTGTACGTCACTGTTCACACCGAACTTCGTGTTTCACGTCACGTCACGTCACATGTTTACGCCGACCCCAGTGGCAGCTTTTTGGGAAAGAAGGAATGAGAAACTGGTTGAGAGAGGAAAATTACACCTCCCTTAAAGATAGACAGAGTGCTGCCTTTTCTATCTAAAAGGGGCTAGTAATTCCTCTCTCAACCAGTAGAAAATGCTGTGAACACCTGATTATGCATGAAAAAAAAATACCGTCATATACCGTGAAACCGTAGGAATTTTGAAAAATACCGTGATATACATTTTTCGTCATACCGCCCAGCACTAATACAAACCATTAATTTTCATTGCATACAGTTGAAGGAGAGCTTCTATCTCCAAACCCTCACATTTCTCTTGTCAAAGCTGTAGAGAGCTTAGAGACACATTGATCATCATGTGTTTTCAATTCATACCTTGTTCCTGATGCATAAGTAAGCATTTTATTAAGACTCACGCAAATCTTCATGTTCTCACAGATGCACTCTGAATAAACTGATGATATAGATTTATGACAGGATTTGATGCCCTGTTTTCCCAAAAAATTTAAAAATATACACACACACCCTAGAGATTAACACCCAACAAACTGCCCCACTGCCTCCCTCATATACAAACCTGTCTATTACCAGTGGTAACAGGTAGTTCTGAAGAAGAGCACTTGGAAACATCGTGAGGGACTGTATGGCTTCTTTTAAGCCCAAAAAAAAGGAGAGAGTTAAAAATGATTGGTGGTTTAGAGTCTGAAAAAGCAGCAGTAGTTGTTAGGCCACCTGAAGGCGCTACACACAGTATTGATTTTTTGTTTTTGAGTTGTACTGACAACTTTCTGAGGTACTGAAATCCAGTTTGATACATACAGCCAGTGTGGCCAGGCATTGCCTGTAGTGTGGACGAAGAGGGTTTCTATAGAACAGTACAGCCACCAGCTAAGGCACTTACATCCTGAAAGGACCAAAACCTCATGAAAGGTTGGAGATTCTGGTCAATTTACAGCTGTAAGGGATGGTCAGTGTGGTCAGGGTGTTTGTGCATCATGTATGTATGTGTGTTGAGAGATGCTATCACTCTCTTATGCTAGCAGAGTAAGAAAATTGGGGGAAATGTGCTTGCTGGCTGGGGTCCTCGCAGTCCAGACTGCTATCTGTAAGAACAAAACCACAGAAATCACTAGTCACATTATAGCCAAGAAAAATGCACCTCGATCATGGATAGTAGTGGACCAGGCCTTGCCACACTGCACTCACATATTGCCGTTGTCCAGACCTGAAAGCTTTACAGCTACAGTCAGAGGATACTTACACTTGTCAGGAGGAGTGAGTGTGATGGTCTGCGCTGTGAACTCCTCATCAAAGTACCGGGTGTCTGTCTCTGATGTCACTTGTGGTCTGAAGAGTGGGGTGAGCTGACACAGCCAGTGGAAATGATTGGTTAACTAGCCACTACTTTTGGGAACATACTGAATTTATGAGATTATGATATATGTCGACATCAGTCTGTGGGTCCACGAGAGGCATTGTGCACATACTGCCTGTGTAGTTTGTGCATACCTGCAATATTAATGATCTATCCACTAGGGCCATGTCATCTCTTACTACACTGACATCTTCCTTGAGAACATTTCATTTTTCACAACATAAACATAAGTAAATCATGCAACATTTGACAGGGTAACTTTGTTGTTATTGTTAAGTTCATCTTGACAACTTTGCACCATTGTTTGAAAATGTATTTATTAGAAACAAGTGTACTACCTCTCTTAGTCGCACTAAGTAAATGCAGGCTATCTGATAAGTGCTTTTTTTGTTTTGGTTTTGATATATATTGAAATATTTCCACCATCAGATGACACAAAGGAAACATAACCACTCACTTCACACAGAGTAAGAACTAAAAAAAAACATTTTGTATTTAGTGGTAGATATGTATTCAATGTACATTTGAATGTAAACATGTCTGAAATATGGCAGACATACACTATATTGCCAAAAGTATTCACTCACCCATCCAAATCATTGAAATCGTGTGTTCCAATCACTTCCATGACCACAGGTGTATAAAAGCAAGCACCTAGGCATGCAGACTGTTTCTACAAACATTTGTGAAAGAATGGGTTGCTCTCAGGAGCTCAGTGAATTTCAGCATGGTACTGTGATAGGATGCCACCTGTGCAACAAGTCCAGTCATGAAATTTCCTTGCTCCTAAATATTCCACAGTCAACTGCCAGTGGTATTATAACAAAGTGGAAGCGATTAGGAATGACAGCAACTCAGCCATGAAGTGGTAGGCAACGTAAAATGATGGAGTGCATAGGTGCATAGTGCGCAGAGGTCGCCAACTTTCTGCAGAGTCAATCCTACAGACCTCCAAACTTCATGTGGTCTTCAGATTAGCTTAAGTACACTGCGTAGAGAGCTTCATGGAATGGGTTTCCATGGCTGAGCAGCTGTGTCCAAGCCATACATCAGCAAGTGCAATGCAAAGCGTCAGATGCAGTGGTGTAAAGCACACCGGCACTGGACCCTAGAGCAGTGTAGACGCGTTTCTCTGGAGTGACGAATCGCGCTTCTCCATCTGGCAATCTGATGGTTGAGTCTGGGTTTGGCGGTTGCCAGGAGAACGGTACTTGTCTGACTGCATTTTGCCTAGTGTAAAGTTTGGTGGCGGGGGGATTATGGCGTGGGGTTCACTGCATGAAAAGTGGGATTTTCGTCAGTAAGCAGCACTGTAGATTGTTGTAGAAGTTCAGGTTTACGACTGCACATGGCAATTTGCAGGCAACACTAAAAAACTGCAGTGAATTGTCGGAAATTGACGTGGGCCTTGCTTGGCAGTTGTCCCCCCAAGACCCCCCTCCCCCTAATTCTAGGGGAGGCTTTAACATGTAAATGAAAATGCTGTGAGCTATACAAATGCAAATCAGGGTAGCAGGGGAGTTTTACCCCAGGTGACATTTTTCTAAAAGGTATCAACTTCATTTTAAGAAAATCTCTGGTATAAATAGATCAGGCTCAGTATAGCCTAATTATAGACTCTTAAATTTTAGCTTGAATTAATTTATTTAATGAAAATACTTTAAAATGACTTTAAAATATAATTTCATGGGTTCTGAATGTTTTAAAAGAAGTTGAAAAGTAATTCTTATTACGTGTGAGAGTTCATGACCTTTAACAGTTTTACTCTTCTGGGTAGACCAGAGCGTGAGGAAGAGGGAGCCGAGAGTTAGTGGCATGGAGCAGCTAACAGTGGACTGTGTGTGTCGTCAGTGTTGTGTTTTATCAGAACTGGACTGTGAACTGTTGTCGGACGACGTGCTGTGAGTGTGTGAGTTGGACCCTCCATCACAGTCTAAGTGTTTGTGTTTTATTGGACATGAAGCAAGTTCGGCTAAGCTAGCTAGCAGGAGCTAGGCTAGCGGCACGGCGATTGTCGAGAGGAGGCCTGCGCTGACGGGAGGAGCTTTGCCAGGTCGCCACGGAGAGTGTCGCCGACGGAGGGCGCTTTGCTGACGCAGAGGGACGCTGAGGTTTGTCGCTGCGAGCGTTTTTGTTTTCACAGACTAACCTCGGCTCATAACGAGGCCGTGACCTCCTATTTGCTCGGAGGTATGTCATGGCGACACGCAGCAAAAGTGTGTGGGAGTGATTGTGGGAACTGCAGTTTTTAACTGTGGTTTTACCTGTGTTTTTAACGACTGTGTGTCGTCTTTTTAAATATTTTAATACCCGAGTCATCATGGATTTAGTGAGTGTTTTTTTCCTGAACCTGGTCGCTCTTGGGAGTGCGTCCAACAGAGCAACCGACCTGACAGGCTCCGATACAGCCGTGACTTCCTTATCCCCTGCAGCAACTCAGGGGCAGTGATTTCACCTGATGGCATCCCGCCGGAGATCCGGAGGAATCGGGCTTGAAACTCCCGTTCGGACCGGCTGGCATCGGTGGCAGCGGGGCATACAACTTTTCAGAGACCCGGAAGCCCTCAGCAGCAGACTGCGGCTCGAGTGAGGAAGCATGGCCGGAGAGGAGGTGTGCGTCAGCGGCTGCGGAGACTGGGACGCCGCCGCTTGCCGCTGCCTTCAATTATCCTCGGCAACGCACAGTCTCTGAGAAATAAGGTGGACGAGCTTCAAGCGAATGTGAAGCATATCTCGGAGTACAGGGATGCCTGTGTGATCGCTTTAACCGAGACCTGGCTGAAGGATTACGATCCGACTCAAGATTTTGACATTGATGGTTTTGGTCAGCCTTACCGGCTTGGTCGTGACGCAAAATCACCGGCAAATCATTGGGAGGGGGCGTGTGCTTGTACGTCTATCCTCGTTGGTGCAAGTCTGTCAAAATAAGAGAATCCATATGCAGTCCCCACATTGAACTCTTATCAGTCTCACTGCGCCCATTTTATCTGCCACAGGAAATCCCACAGGTGTTCCTGACAGTGGTTTATATACATCCCAGAGCTGATACGGCAGAAGCAGCGTCCTCCATTGCTAAACTTGTGCACCAATTGCAAAATAAATGCCCCGATGCCCCACATTTTATCCTTGGTGATTTTAACACTTGTAGTCTGAAACAGCATCTTGGTCATTTGCACCAGTATGTAAAATGTCCCACACGACATGGTAAAATACTGGACTTGTGCTACGGCACTATAAAGGGAGCTTACAAATCCTTCCC
The DNA here is from genome assembly GCA_903131615.1 of Diplodus sargus. NCBI lineage: Eukaryota > Metazoa > Chordata > Actinopteri > Spariformes > Sparidae > Diplodus > Diplodus sargus. Next base: position 72,618 of record CAEMYA010000913.1, on the reverse strand, counting down.
TCTGGCTCCACTTGGCTCTTCTGACCACAGCTGTGTCCTGCTTGCTCCGGTCTACCAGCCGGCCCTCAAGAAGGGGAAAGTTGAGCGCAAAGAGGTCGCTCTATTGACAGAGAGCGCTATTCGGAAACTGAATGGCTGTTTGCATAATACGAACTGGGATGTTTTTAAAGACATGTACTAATTTAGATGAATTGACCGACACTGTGGTAAACTATACTACCCTCTGCGAAGAGATGATAATCCCAAGAAAGACAATCACACTGTATCCTAATAATAAGCCTTGGGTCAACAAATCCCTCAAGAATTCTATCAATAAGAAAAAAATAGCTTACTATCAAGGAGATATATCTGAACAAAAAGAAGCCCAAAAAATGGTGAAAAGGGAAATTAAGTTGGCCAAAATGCAGTACAAGGACAAGGTTCAGGATGAATTCAGGATGGGCAATTCTCGCTCCGCTTGGAGAGGAATTAAGTCGATGATGGGAATTCAGGACAAGAAGAAAAGAGTGTCTAACAGTGACAAATCTGACTCCACCCTGGCAGAAGAATTAAATCAGTTTTATTTGAGATTTGATTCAATTCACTTCTCTGGAGAATTGTCTAAATTCAGGGAAGTTCCAGTAAGCAGTGGGATTCAGATAGATGAAATCAGTGTGTGGAGCACTTTTGAAAAGACTAACCCAGGGAAAAGTCATGGGCCGGATGGCATAAGTGGCCGACTACTTAAATGCTGTGCCCCATTCTTAAGTGAAATCTTCACATATATTTTCCAGTGGTCCTTGTCACTAAATAAAGTTCCCACATTATGGAAAGAATCCACTATTGTTCCCGTGGCAAAGGTACCATCACCTAAGACATTAAATGACTATCGTCCTGTGGCCCTCACCTCAGTGGTGATGAAGAGTTTTGAGCGTATAGTAAAAAAGAGCTTGCTTGCTATGACGCAGACTGTGATTGATCTCCTTCAATTCACCTACCAACCCAGGAAAGGTGTGGAGGATGCTGTGGTGACATTATTGAATTTAATTGTCAGGCACCTGGAAGGCAGGAAAACACACATACGTCTATGTTTTGCTGATTTTTCATCAGCCTTCAACTGTATGCAGCCTCTTGTCCTTGCTCATAGGCTCTCAGAAATACCCAGTGTTGATTTGGGAACTATATGCTGGTTAGTTAATTTTCTGACAACTTGGCCTCAGAGAACTCGTGTTAATGAAACCCTGTCCGGGACTCTGTTGTGTTCCACAGGCTCGCCCCAGGGATGTGTCTTGTCACCTCTGTTGTTTATGTTGTACACTAATGATTGTTAGAGCACATTTGAGTCTAGGCACATAATTAAATTTGCTGATGACTCTGTGATTGTCAGCCTCTTGCAGGACCATGAGGCGGGCCACGGACCGGTCCTTGACCATTTTGTTAGATGGTGTGATGATTCTTATCTGCAACTTAATGTGTCAAAAACGAAAGACATCATAATTGATTTCCGTAAGAATCCACCTGTCACAGCCCAAACCTTTGTCAAAGGCACAGCTGTGGACATAGTCAACCATTATAAGTATTTAGGCACCATCCTGGATGATAAACTGTCTTTTGAGAGCAACTCAGATGCCATCTGCAGGAAAGTAAATCAGAGGTTGTTTTATTTAAGGAAACTGAGGTCTTTTAACGTTGATAAGAAGTTTCTTAAACTGTTTTACTCATCATTTATTGAGTCCATCTTAACTTTTGCAATGATTTGTTGGTTTGGGAACCTCAGCATATCAAATAAGAATAAGATGAAGAATGTGGTCAAACTTTGCCAAAAAACAATTTGCATTAACTTGAATGACCTTGATAATGTTTATCAGGTCAGAGCCATTCAGAGGGCAAGGGCCATTCTGGCAAACCCTCTCCACCCTCTTCATGCAGAGTTTCGACTCCTCCCATCTAAGAGGAGGCTCACGTTCCCTTGTCAGGCCAAATCAAACAGATATTTAAAATCCTTTGTCCCGTCTGCCGTTAGATTCCTTAATACGCTGTAGGCGAACCTGTTGGGAAGGATGTACAGTACTGTAATCTGTGATGAATATATGTATTTATATGTATTTATTGTATCGTGTGTGAGCTCTACTGTGTTGACTCTGAACTTTTGTTGCAAACCAAATTGCCCTTCAGGGACATTAAAGATTTTCAATTCAAATACGATGTCTGCAAGTCCAGATTTACATGATGCTGATAATGACACCATTGTGTGTAAGTAACTTTTACTGATTTCTTCTTCCTTGTTTAATTTTACTGTGACTTACGTTTTTTTATTCATACCAATCTCATTAATTTGTTTTCCAGCTGCCTATAAGACATATTACGAGACAGTAGTTGATCGAGAAGAAAGAGGGTAAGACTTGTAAGTTTAGATCCGTTTTTGGTCAATGTGACTATTTATCAGGTGCATTAATAGATGTGTTGTGTCCATACGCAGTGCATCGCGCAGTACTGATTGTCTTTATTGATTGTCTCGCTTCCAGCAGCTAAAAAAACAGTGTGCTAACTGAGTATGAGATGGACCTTTGGAAGTGCACCACCATAGAGCTGATGTCTGATGAAGATGGCAGGGTGTCTGGATGGATTGTGCAGTCGAGATTAGAGGCGATTCTGAAGTACAGGGCAACGCACCACAGACTTCTGCAAAATGGACCAAATTCAGACAGAACGGCGCCAGTTACCTACAGCTCCGAGGCGGCAAACAGACACTTCACGGTGCTGTAGAATTTTCGGCTTCTCGTGAGCTTCCCATTTGTTGTGTGGTCAGATCGCTTTGTACATAGTTGTGTGTTTGCGTTTGTACTAGTAAGGCTCTTTCTTAGAATAAACAGCACGTTCCTCGCAAATTTTCCTTTCCTCAATAAATTCATTCTTGTCATCATACTGTAATATTTATACTTATGTCATAGACTACTTAGGGAATTTCATTTTTTTCTGTGGTTATAATGCTCTCACACAGCCATCATGAACTCTAATATTGTAAAGAAATGCTATTTTTATTATTTGTTTCAAGAGAGGAGTTATCTAAGTCAGAGTCCTGCACGGGTGAAAAATAACGTCCTGTGTCGGACACAGATGCGGATTGGGTCGGACCCCTGGAGAGACGGGTCGGGTTTTATGATTGCCATTTTCAAGGCGTCACTTATCATCACTCATTATTAGCGACACAAATGATAAGCATTTATATGAGCTCATTCATGCGTGTTTGCGCCCTCCCGAAACACCCATTCGCTACGCTGGCTTAAATTCACTTTTAAAAATCGCGTCCGTTTTTCTTCGGGCGTCTGTATCAATTTATAGCGGGTCGGCTCGGGTGCGGAATGTAATTTGTGTCGGAAAATTGGTCGGATGCGGTGACCATTTTAATCCTCTAGCTAATTATCAAGCTAAAGATCCAACATGCTAGTTAACGTCAAAGACTGCAGTGGAAGACGATGGTAAAATATTTCCTTTCTCTAAGACTGGATTTATTTATGCCTTAATTTTGAAGGTGTGGCGGCTTTTATTTTGCCATGGCGGTGCTCCACAGTCAATAACATGTAGGGGAAAACCTGTATATGTTAGGGGTGGAACGGTTCACAAAATCCACGGTTCGGTTCATATCATGGTTTTGTGGTCACGGTTTTCGGTTCGGTATACGCTGATCGTTCAAATCAATTATGTCTTGTATAGTCAGGTTAAAACTGAAAGAATGAGGCATTTGATACATCATTGTGACAGTCTTAGGTTAAAAGTAGGTAGATTCTGGCACTGCAAGAGAGACATTGCTAGTTACAACATGCTTTTCATTTATTTGGCAAAGTTATCTTTAACAAATGCTAAGAACAAATAGTTATTCACTAACTAATGTAATGTAATGGGCAGCCACAGTCAGGAAACTTTCAGTAGCCCTGGAGGTCCATCCATCACAAGTAAGCGCTACATAGGCTATGTCAGACAACTCTAACAATTCCTCATCGGGTCTCTTCATAAAGTTGCCTTGTTGCTGAAGTGTCCACCACGGCAAAAGGCTGCATATCTTAGGCCCCGTCCAGACGACAACGCCGTTTTTCGAAAACGCACACATATTGCATCGTTTAGGCCGACCATCCATACGGCTCCTGAAAACGCAGCGCCTGAAAACACACTTTTTTGAAAACAGTCTCAGGGTGGAGAAATCCGAAAACGCAGCCCTCCCGTTTTCATGTGGATGGCGAATCCGCATACTTTCCAAAACGATGACGCCATCGCCCCACCCCGCGACGTCTCATAACAACAACAACAACAACAATGGCGAACTACATGCTCGTGTTCGTGCTGCAGAAGATATTGAGCTTTCTTGCAACTTACTCGCCTTTTAGTTGAGTGTGAGTCGCAGCAGCAGTTTGACCTCATTATCGGTCCTCACAAACGATTCTGGTTTCCTTGCACTTGCCATTTTCATCTTCTTCTTGTTGTGTTCAGTTTCTCCATCTACTGTCTGTTTGTTTACAGCGCGCAAGCATGCTCCGTGTCTTCTTCTCCGTTTTTGGTGAATGTCAAGCGCCACCTATAGGCCTGGAATATGAACTACAGCATTTTCAGTCGTTGTCAGTGGAGCCGTGTGGACGCAAATATTCTTAAAACGATGACGAGGAAGACGGAGAAAAAAAAGATCGTTTTCGACCGTCTGGACGGGGCCTTAGGCTATGAAACACCACTTCTTTCGTTATGCATGTTGCCCTGTCTGACTCGTCGCTGTAAGGCTGTTTAAAAGCTCCGGGGAGCAGAAGTTCTCAGAAGCAGAAGTTCTCCTATATATATATATATATATATATATATATA
>CAEMYA010000913.1:28700-53455 GCA_903131615.1 Diplodus sargus | reverse complement strand
GGCCCCGGATAAGCGGATGACAATGGATGGATGGATGGATGGATATATATATATATATATATATATACACACACATATTTATACAAGCGTTTCTGCTAAGACCATAATTTCTCTAAGCCTGACCAAAGTAGCGACTAGTAAAGTGACAAGGCAGCCAGCCGGGACATCCTCATTTCTGTGACTACAAAGCAAACTTTAGTTTTCACTTCCTTCAGTCTCTTTAATACCTCTTTTCCACTGGTCAAAATCCAATTTAAACCTGCTGAGATTTGGCTTTTGTGTGGAATGGGAAAGTGTAAACTCTGCATTTACAAGCGGGTCAATCGAGTCCGCAGTAGACACATATTTTTATCACCTTGGCTCAGCTGGCTTTGATCTAAACACAAGACACGGTTGAACACACTAAATTCTGTTGCACAAAGGGATGGCGTGTAACCGTCATCTGGTGGTGGCACGTTAATAAGAAAGGAATTTGATATACAGTCTATTCAATTTCAGCTGATGGTGAAATTAGTCATTTTGCGGGGTTTTTCTCTTTTGGAACAACTGTTTCCTGCGTATTAATGAAGTGAAACATGATGTCAGTGACTTACAACCTTATGCTTCAGATAAAGATCACAAGCTTCCTTGCCTGCATTAATTGGGAAAGCCAAAATTTGACTTTTCGGTACCACGCAAGGTGGCAAAACCTAGTAACATTTTTTTAAATGGTACATGTCCAAAGATGATATTTTGGTATGATAACCCATCCTAAGTAGTAGCTTTGTGACAGTTATCAGCACATGAAGTTAAACACCCCCTACAATAAATAGGCCTCGAGGCACGGGTGCATATCCTAGTTATGCTCATTTTTCAGAGCTTTACTCATCTTTTATGAGGGCTTGTTTGGTAGCAAGGGTAGGTTCATAGCTTTCATTTAAACCAGGTTTTGGGCCTGCCTAAAAAATACAAAGGTCACATGGGCTCTTCAAGCTGTCAACTACAACTATTTTTCCACAATTTTCGCCTAAACTGTAGTCTTTTTTACAGCATTGTGACATTGAACAATGTTCAGTTCAACCAGTTCTTTAACAGGTTTAGCTCACCTCCTGCCACCTCTCCGACACCCCCAGCCCCCCACACACTGTCCCAAATGGCTCGACCTTCCCCCAGCACTCTCCTGTGCAGCATCTCCCCATCTGACCCCCCTCCTCCTCCTTCTCCACTAGCCCTTTTTACACAGCCTCTCTGCATTATCTCCGCCGTGGTTCGGCAATTCTCTGCCGATGGTGATTCACACAGAGCGAAGCCTCTCCGCCTTCACGTGTGTAATTCACACAGAAAGCCGGCGCTGTGGCTCCTAAAAAGGCGTGACGGTACACGTCATGATGACAGTTTATAATCATATGGATGCTGTTATAATGTGTAGTGATCTAGATTCTGACCCACCAAACATCCTGGAAAGTGACGGAGTTTAGTTTTTTGCGCTAAATTACATAATTATACATAATCACCATCAGTAAACTGGACGCTGTCTGACTCTGTCACTCGCGGGGACGGAGACTGTTTTCTGTGGGAAAGTTCCCTGAAGTCTCCGTCGGGAGAGCTGGCGGTCGCTGTGATTTATTTTCGTCACAAACACTCGGTGAGTTAAACGTTTTTTGCTGGTGACAGATGCTGTTTTTCTGGCACAAATGTAAGGAAGAGTCGGGAGGACAGGCGGAGGACGGACAGGAGGACAGACGCTTCTCCACGTACAGCTGCGGTATTTTTTTCCCCTCATATAAGTTGCCAATGACAGTTACAGTTACTATGTTACTTTTGTTCGGTCCTGTAACGTTGCTTTGTGGGGCATTTCTCTGTATTTAGTTGAGTGAAGGACCTGTGTAGCTATCAGACTGTCAGACCGACACGCCCTCGCTCCGCGCCTCTGGATTATCCGTTCACACTGGGACGGCTCACCAATCAGCGGATCAGAGCCGCAGCGAAATTTCCCCCCTCTCCGCATCTGAAACTTTCACACAAGGGAGGGTGCGGAGAATTGGCGCAGGATCCCCGCATGCAAACGGCTGTGTGAAAGGGGCTACTGAAGACATCTGCATCAACCCCTGCCCAACAGTGACGACAGGCCAGGTAAAGAGGCAGCTGGAAAGACTACATCAGCGAAAGGCTGCAGGCCCTGACAGCATCACACCCAGGATCCTGAAGACCTGTGCCAGCCAGCTGTCTCCTGTACTGGGACATCTGTACAACCTGAGTCTGAGTCAGGAGAAGGTCCCAATGCTGTGGAAAAAGTCCTGCTTGGTTCCAGTCCCCAAGAAGTCAAGGCCATCCGACCCGGCAGACTACAGACCAGTCGCTCTCACATCTCATGTGATGAAGGTCCTGGAGAGACTGGTCTTAGCCCAGCTGAGGCCACAGGTGAGGACGTTTCTGGACCCTTTGCAATTTGCCTATCAGCCTCATTTAGGAGTCGATGACGCTGTCATCTACCTGCTGCAACGAGCCCATATGCATCTGGATGGTGGAGGAGGCACTGTGAGGATCCCATTCTTTGATTTCTCCAGTGCTTTCAACACCATTCAACCTCTGCTACTGGGTGAGAAGCTGCAGATGATGGGAGTTGATGACACAATGATCTCCTGGATTACTGACTACTTGACAGGCAGGCCACAGTTTGTCCGTCTGGGTAGTGTTCTGTCTGATGTGGTGGTCAGTGATACAGTAGCTCCACAGGGAACTGTGCTTTCGCCCTTTCTCTTCACCTTATACACCACTGACTTTCAGCACAACTCTGAGTCATGTCACCTGCAGAAGTTTTCTGACGACTCCACGTTGTCAGGTGTATAAGGGAAGGAGAGGAGGTGAGTACAGGACACTGGTAGACGGCCTTGTAGAGTGGTCCGAACAGAATCATCTGAGGCTGAATGTCGACAAGACCAGAGAGATGTGATCGACTTCAGGAGGAAGAAGATGCCTTCACAGCCACTACGGATCAGAGGGGAGGTGGTGGAAGAGGTGGAGGACAACAAATAGCTGGGAGTGGTGATAGACTGGACTGGAAAGCTAATACCGAGGCTGTGTACAAGAAGGGGATGAGCAGACTCTATTTCCTGAGGAAGCTGAGATCCTTCAACGTGTGCAGCAAGATGTTGGAGATCTTTCACCAGTCTGTTGTTGCCAGCATCATTTTCTTTGCTGCTATGTGTTGGGGCAGCAGCATCAGAGCCAGCGACATTAACAGACTTAATCATCAAGAAGGCTGGCTCTGTGCTTGGTCTCAGGTTGGAGTCTTTTGAGACCGTGGTGGAGAGGAGAACGCTGAATAAACTGCTATCCATCATGGACAATGATCAGCACCCTCTCCATCACACAGTAGACAGACAGCAGAGCACCTTCTCTCACAGCCTGCTCCAGCTCTGCTGTCGAACGGACAGATACAGGAAATCTTTCCTGCCACATGCCATCACACTGTACAATAACAGCTAAAACTGCTTATTTATACAGTTGTAAATACATTTTGTACATTTTCTTACATTCTGTACATTTTTTACATTTTGTACATTTTTTTTGTATATATTGCTTTTTTCTATTGCTATTTAATATGTCTAGGTTGTTCCTCTTATTTCATTGTGTTGTTATTGTCTCTGTGTAATGCTGCTGCTACACCGTAATTTCCCAGCTTGGGATCAATAAAGTCTATCTATCTATCTATCTATCTATCTATCTATCTATCACTGACACAAATAAACACTGAAATACTCATAGGACTGCAACAATTCAGGAAATGTATAATCCTCCCATATTATCCTACTATGAGGAGTGATTGTGGGCCTTAAATTGGAACATGGGCCCAGGCAAGAATTGTCTATAATTGCTTGGTATTTTCAAAGTCTTTATTTAGCAGGCAAATCAGATCAGTAGATTTTTTTCCTAATCATCATCATCATCATAGTCCAGGATCAAGGCAACTTCATCTTCAACTTCATCCTCCTCTTCCTCTCTCTCTCTCTCAGTAACGTGTTCCATGACTCTTTATTTGCAGGTGCCACAAGCTTCGAATTGTCATCTGAACAGTGTATGAAACAGTCCGTCATGGGACACTTTTCACCATTATCTAAATTGTATATATAGGCACACAGCCAAGGAGAAAACAACACTGGAACAGAAAATATCGCCTTTGACAATTCAAGGAAAAAAGGAGATAGGCTGAACAACTTAAAGCCTGAAACACACCGGCCAACCGTTGGCCATCTGAAGCATTTGGGGAGACTTGGATAAGTTTGGGAACAAATCTGTTCGATGTGTTCAGCTGCGTTGGAAGCTTTTGGGACCATGTAAACGGTGTCTGCTCCGATTCAACTTGCGGAGTCTGAGAACCTTGGCTGTTGGCTATCTGAGCCATTGGATTCTCTGATTGGTTGTGTGCTAGCTGTATGACCATTCTGATGGCGGTGTGCTGGCAAATCAGCATGGTGTGTGGGAGGGCCAGAATTCTGTGTGCACCGCTGAACTCTTTGTGGACGGGGGCCTGTAATCTGTAGTCGGGCTGGGAATAGGAGTGACAGTCTGAGGCCCAGGCCAGATTGTACAGTGTTGACATGGTGTCACGATACTTGGCTAGTTGCTCAAGGACCTCCGGAGCGTAGTCTTTGTAGATATGCACCAGCGTTCCTTGGTATTGGAGGTTGCCTTGTCTTGTGCGGGCTTCCTGTACAATCATCTCCCTTGTCTGGAACCCGTGGAGACAAATTATTACTGGCCACAGCCGCAACCCCGGTTGTGGCTTGGCAGTGAGCTCGGTCTAGTTCAGCAGGTGATGAGAGAGTCTGTTGGCCAAGTAATTCAACAAGGAGGTCCGCAAAAAACGTTGCAGCGTACCCAGAACGCTGCAGCGTGCCTCTATTGGCTTCCCGTTGTGGCCCACATCTGATTCAAGGCGATGGTGCTGGCCTTCAAGGACGTCAACGGAACTGCGCCCGTCTACCTCAAAACACTGGTCAGACCACATGCCCCAGCAAGAGCACTTCGCTCTTCTACATCAGCTGATCAGTTGTTACCCCTATCGCCGAGAGCAAACAAAGCCCGCTCAGCGAAGTCGCAACTGTTCTCTGTTTTGGCACCCAAGTGGTGTAACGAACTCCCCACCAATGTCAGGAAAGCGGAATCACTCTCCATCTTCCGCAAAAGACTAGAGACGCATTTGTTCAGACTTCATCTCAACCCTACATAGCATGACTCCCTCCCAACCCCCTTTCCAAAAATTTTAAAAATGTATACACATGTATGTCCGTATCATAGTACTTGTGCACTCATGCACCTAAAGAATCTTTGACAAATAGCAGTTACGATCCTCAGATGAGAGCTTGAAAATTCTATATTTCTTTTTACTCCATCAATGGTGATATGTCATGGTTTCTCTCTTGTGACAAATGTAAAAGCATTTGCTCAATGCCCTAAAGGTAAATGTAAATGTAAACTTTACACTCACGAACACAGGGACCAAAGAAATACTTAGGAATCAAGAAAAAGACAGGGCACCGACAAGAGAACAGACTGTGGCCTTCTGAAGTTCCGGCTGACTCATCTTAATGGCAGTCTTTGCCTCCCACCCTCCCAAACTCATCAGATCCTTGCTATCATAAACCATACCTGTTTATCTTCTGGAGCATGCCAGGCTTGAGGCAACTTGAGAGGCAAACTAGCAGCAGTCAATGCCCTGAACTGCCATCCGCCACCAGGGAGCTTTATCCCTTTAGCCAAGGATTACCCCGAATGCAACCCAACTGGACACCCACCTATCTTAACTGATAAGCAGTTTTAAATATTAAATATTAGGATAAAAATCTATCTGATCTGCCTGCTAAATAAAGACTCTTTGAAAATACCAAACAATTAGCAATTATTGACAATTCTCACCTGGGCCCATGTTCCACTTTAAGGCCCACAATCACCCCTCATAGTAGGATTATATGGCAGGATTATACATAACCTGAATTGTAACAGTCCTGTGAGTATTTCAGTGTTTGTTATTTGTGTCAGTGCTGTTCCTACATGTCACAATGCCATAAAAAGGACTACAGTTTAGGCGAAAATTGTGGAAAAATAGTTGTTGTTGACAGTTTGAAGAGCCCATGTGACCTTTGTATTTTTTAGACAGGCCCCTGGTTTAAATGAAAGCTATGAACCTACCCTTTAAAATGCTACTAAACATGCCCTCATAAAAGATGAGTAAAGCTCTGAAAAATGAGCATAAAGTATGATATGCACCCGCGCCTGTGTAGGGGATGTTTAACTCCATGTGGGGATAACAGTCACAAAGCTACCACTTAGTATGGGTTATCATACCAAAATATCATCTATGGACATGTACCATTTCAAAAAATGTTACAAGGTTTTGCCACCTTGAGTGGTACCAAAATCTGGTCTGGCCCAGGTCAATGGGTGATTTTTTTAGTGGATGTCCACACTTAAAAAACCTGTGTAGACCCGCTAATTTTGGTGGAAATGTAACATAGTGTATATCTTACCTTCTTCTGTACCACATCCTGCCAGTTAATGGTGATGAAAAATGTGTGACTCATTACTTCTTTGGCATCATCGGGACCTCCACCTAACCTGTCACCCCAAACAAGTCCATGTAAGAATTAAGTTGGTTTTCCAGAAGGAGTACACGCACAAGATCAGTCCGGTCAAATACCTCTGTTTGGGGTCCTTCTTGAGAAGACCAGCCAGCAGGGACTTGGCTTCGGGGGACAGGTTCCTGGGGAAACGGATCTCCTCCATGAGGATGAGTTCAAACAAACGCTCATGGTCTTGGTTGTAGAAAGGCAGGCGGCCACACATCATCTCGTACATGACGACACCCAGACCCCACCAGTCCACTGCCCTGCCGTAGTCATTATCTTCTAGGACCTGAGAAAAAGATATTTACCGGATTTTGAATTTGCAGCCTTGAACATACTTTCATATGGGGTACACATCACTGAATTGTACACTTATCTGATCAAAATCTGTAATTCTCTCTTCAATTATGAACAGATATACATATATACAAAACATAAATATATAAATGTACATATACATATACCAGGGATGGTGCGGGCAAGATGTGTGTGCATCAGTAGAGCAGCTATGAATAGATGCAACTTTCAAAAGAAATCGAGATACATCGGTTATTTAATGTTTGCATTGGTAAAATACAATCTATTTGATTATTAGATCCCTAGTTAATTTGTTTAGAAATCTAATCAACCCAAAAATTCGCAATTTTGGATACATTTATTCCTCCTAAATTGGACCTTAATGTTAACATGTTGCAGATGTACAGTATTGTGTGAACTGCGGATGTATAGTATTGCGTGCGCTATGGTTGTGCACAACAATCACGGATAATGTTGAGCAGATATACTTACCTGTGAACTGCAAATTTCAAGTTTGGGAACACGAGAGAGACGGGAAACTTGAAAAGTGAGATGCAGTTTGCAAAACGCATGTAGGTGCATCTGTTTAGTACACAGGCAGTCTACACATGAACATGAACATGAGCACTGAGAACATTGTTTGTGTACACAGAGCTTACTAAAAGGAAGGTTTTTGAACAACTCACATTAGCAGCTGTATCTTTGGCGCACCGCCATCATGGCAGACAAAAAGTGTTGATCCCTGAGTGCAACCTAACAGAAGGAGAGTAATGGTGGACCGCCCCTCAAGCCTTCCTGTTAAGTTGCATTTGAGGATCACAGCTAAGCTATACTACTGTCATGACTGTTTTCATGACTCCGGCCCAGTCATCTCTGCTGCCCCCAACCACCTCTTCCTCCCCCCGTTTACGGCCCCGTTCTCACCTCTACCTCCCTTTCCACTGCTTTCATGTTGCAGACACCCTCCAATGCCTCCCCGACATTCAACCTCCACCCCTATCCGACACTCAGCCCCCCTGCTCCAATCTGTCCGTCTCGACTCTCCAGGTGAGAAATTAGTTGAAGATGATGAAGGTGAAAAAGGCTACGGGTCCAGACGTAATCAGCTCCAGGCTCCTCAAGTCATGTGCAGACCAGCTGGGCAGGATTGTGGAGTATATCTTCAACATGAGCCTGAAGCTGGGAAAAATGCCACTGCAGTGGAAAACTTCCTGCGTGGTACCAGTACCAAAGATCCCTCACCCAAAAGACTTCAACAGCCATAGGCCAGTTGCTTTCAATACACACCTGATGAAGACCCTGGAGCGGCTGGTCCTCGTCCATCTCCGCCCTCTGGTGGGTCCTTTTATGGACCCACTCTAGTTCGCCTATCAACCCAGCATCGGAGTGGATGATGCCATCATCCTCCTCCTGGACAGATCACTGTCTCTCCTAGAGAAGCCTGGAAGCACTGAGGGATCATGTTCTTCGATTTCTCCAGTGCTTTTAACACCATACAGCCTGCACTTTAGGGGGACAAGCTGGAGCTCACAGGGGTGGACCCTCACGTCCTGGATCCTCGGTTACCTCACCAACCGGCCACAGTATGTGAGGACTCGGGACTATGTGTCGAACACAATAATCTGCAGTACAGGGGCCCCACAGGGAACAGTCCTGGCCCCTTTCCTGTTCACCCTGTACACCACAGAAGTCTCCCACAAATAACTCCACAGCCATCTACAAAAGTTTTCTGACGACTCTGCTATCGACTGCCTCATCAGGGACGGGGACGACAGAGCCTACAGAGAACTTATTAAGGACTTTGTGGACCGGTGCCAGCAGAACCACCTCCAGCTCAACGCCAGGAAGACCAAAGAGCTGGTGGTGGATTTCCGCAGGCAAATACAATCCTGCACACAGGTTAACATCCTGGGAACAGACATTGAAATGATGACATCTTACAAGAACCTGGGAGTTCACATGAACAATAAACTGGACTGGACTGATCACACTGCAGCGACGTATAAGAAATGTCAGAGCAGAATCCATCTGCTATGGAAGCTCAGGTCCTTTGAAGTGCAGGGGGAACTCCTGACTTCTTTCTATGACTCTAGTGGCACCAGCCATTTTCTATGGAATAGTATGCTGGAACAGCAGCATCTCAACAGCAGGAAGGAAGAGACTGGATAAACTTACAAAGAAGGCCAGATCTATCCTGGGATGCCCTCTTGACCCAGTGTAGGTAGTGGGAGAGAGCAGGATGATGGTGCAAGAGTTCCACCCCCTGCAGGTCACTATCTCAGCACTGGGCAGCCCCTTCGCAACAGACTAATACACCCCGAGTGTGAAGGAGAGGTATCGCAGGTCCTTCCTTCCTGCTGCTGTCAGACTGTACAACCAGCACTGCTCCCGTGCGCTATGTCATAAAAGAACCCCTTTTCTCTGTTTTCTGCACTAACTGGTGTGTGTGTGTCAGGGTTATTATTAAGGGTGGTGAAAAAAATCGATAATCGATTAATCGCGATTATAATATTGACGATTATAAATCTATTATTACATTTCCAAAGATTGATTTAAAAAAATTAATTAATTTATTAATTCAATTGTAATGCAAACTGGAGTCCTCCTCTTACTGGCTTCCGCTACATGGTCCACAGTCTGGAGCCAAGATGTTATTCCATCCCGGAGCCTTTTCACACTTAAATTGATTCCAAATCTTTACAAGGAGACCTTTACAATAACCTGCAAGGCCTGGACATCCAGAGCTGCAGTCTCATACGTGACCGTTGCAGCTCATTATGTCAGCAGTTAATGGAAGCGAATGTCCTACGTACTTCAGATGAGAGCTGTGGATGATAGCCGCACAAGCGCAAATATGTGTCAGTTTCTTAAAGCAATGGCAGACGAGTGAGGAATAGAGAAACATGACCTGGTTCTCGTCACCGACAATGCTTCTAACATGAGTCCGCCTGCTGAACTTGGCAACTTTCTTTTAACAGTGAAAGACTGCATTTAAACAAAGTAAAAAATAATCATTTGGATATTATAGTAACACTATACAATATTGAAGGTGCTGTGAGGTGTTACTCAAAAGAGAAGTAAAATAATTCAGCAGCCGATTGATGTTAAATCGAAGATCAATTATCGTTAATAATTGAAAATCGAATCGATAATCGCTAATAATCGAAAATCGATTTGCAATCGAATCGAGACATCAATAATCCGAATCGGGAAATTGGGCTGATTAACCACCCCTAGTTATCATAGGTTTTACATTTTCAGTAGTTTTTATTTTGATTTAGTTTTTCAGTTTGTTTTTTATTTCAGTTTCAAATTATTAAGCAAATGATATTTCTCTCTGATTTTCCTAAATAGTCAATGCAAATGACAGTCATTATGCACAACAGAGTTTCAAGACATTTTATAGGTTGTAAAAAAAAGAAAATGGTCATTTGTTGAATTTGCAGCATTAGGAGGTCATTTCAATCAAAAATATCTTAATATGCCAAGTTACATGTTAACATGGGACCCCTTCTTTGATATTATCTTCACAATTCTTGTGAAGATAATACTCACATTGAACTTGTGAGTTTTTGGAGAATTTCGGCTTGAATTTCTTTGCAGGATGATAGAAAAGCCTCCCAGAGTTGCTGTTTTGATGCAAACTGCCGCCCACCCTCATAGATCTTTTGCTCAAGGATTTTGCTACAGAAGGCACGGTTCATCTTTTTGCACCATGGAAGAAAGTGGTCAGTCAGAAACTCTATATTCTTTGCAGAGGTCATTTTTGCACCTTCTGGTGGACCCACACCTTCCCACGATTCCAGCCCAAAACATGACTCCGCCACCTCCTTGCTGACGTCGCAGCCTTGTTGGGACATGGTGGCCATCCAGCAACCATCCACTACTGCATCCATCTTGACCATCCAGGGCTGCACGGATCTCATCAGTAAACAAGACTGTTTGAATATTAGTCTTCATGTAAATCTGGGCCCACTGCAACCATTTCTGCTTGTGAGGACTGGTTAGGGTTGGCCGAAAATTAGGTTAATGCCCAACTGCAAGCCTGTAGGATCCTACACTTTGAGGTTCACGGGACTCCAGAGGCATCAGCAGCTTCAAATATCTGTTTGCTGCTTTGCAATGGCAGTGTTTCCCCTATATGCACCTAGTAGCGGCGGACTGCCACAGCTGAAATATGACCGTCGCTTCTGATTTTTTTTTGTTTTTTTAACGAGGAGAGTGGAGAGGTGGAGAGTGGGCTCAGTCTTGTCTCTTTAGAAACTAACGTTATATCATTTTGTGCTATGGACGCTTCATATCCAGGTTAATCACACACCTGCTTGAAACGATTTAAGAAAATTAATCACGAACCACTGTGGGCCACCTATAGAGACTATGAAGCTTGTTACGCTATTTCTTACAGCTGTTAGAATAATGACCTTTAATATAACAATTTCGGCTGCCAGTATACATGGTTATATTGTCATATTATGCTTGGCAACTATCATTGTCATTGTCTCTGTGCCGTTACCAGTTGATGCAGCTCTGTTATTCCGTGCTGTGCTGCGCCGTCTCTCAGAATACACCACAACGGAGGTAACGTTAGCGGCAGGTTTGAAGAAGGTGCAACCAGAGCTGTTGAGTTTCCTTGTTGATAATGATTATTATTGTCATTTGTATAATTTCTACAAGTCACCATTTAAGTTGAGGGACAGAAATCCTCATCATCCTATTCAAAGGCTGCAACAGGCGACTCATCGAACCTGGGTGAAGTTAGTTTCAGGTAGGGGTGCACCGATCCGATATTAAGATCGGATAGCGGCTCCGATATTGACAAAAGGGCTGGATCGGGGATCGGTAAAATTAAACAGATCCACCGGCCGATCCAATTATTTTTTTTCCGCCGTCGAAGCACATCCTACGTCATTCGTCAGTGTGTCGCATGCTGGAAGAGCGCATGTTGTTGTTTGACCAACTCTTTATTAGTTTATTCTCAGGTTCAGCTGCTATGTTTTATTTTGTATTCCTGTTTGCAGGACGTTACACGTACTCACGTCACATTTCTCGCTGATTAGCTAGTAGCCCCGCCATCAGTTGTTAGCCTCACCGGTCAGCTGTTAGCTGTTGTTACTCAATACTATGTGGGCTGTCCATCGTTGCTCCTCCCTCCACCACAACCTCAGGGTTATTCACCGCTGGGCTGCTTTGTCTCCTCCTCTGCTGCTGCGGTCTACCCGGCTCGCAGCGATGCTGGATGGTCGCCTCCGCTGTGTGCACGGAGCCGCCAGACGCTAGTTTGTTTACAGACGGTGCTACTGACTTCGGGGCTAGTGTTCCCTCCGTGCTGACTGACAGGCGCTACTTTGTTTTGTTCGTTTCACTTTGTTATGTGTGTCCTTGGGTACCCTGACAGGTGCTATATAAATTAAATGTATTATTATTATTATTAGGGTTAATAAAATTATTATTAACCCTCCCTATTGTTTTTCAAACTAGTGCATTGCCCGTAGGAAGCATGTAGCCTCTTCCTATAGAAAAGTGGGAGGTTAAGTAGCTTTTTCATGGATGGCCAAATGAGGTTGTGTTTGAAGGTGGGACGTCAGGGATATAATTGGCTGTTTTTGACTCCTTTTGATTATACCATTATATTTCACCTTGAAAACTATTCACCTTGCCTTGTTTGGTGTCATTAATTTCAGCACAACCTCACATGTGTGACTGTACAGTTATTTTTTCATTTTGACATATTATATTAACACTATGGACCTACAATCACAAAATAACAAAATCAGAGTAGGAAAAAGTTAGATTTTTTTTACTGTGAAAACCACAAACAGTTTAATGAACCAATTGCATTACTTATAATGCAAATATAAATAGTTGTTTGCTGAATTTGTGCATAAGTTTTTGAAATTTACAAAGTTCTGTGTAACTATTTACATTTAAATGCTGGCAATGCTCAGGTCTGCCTGAGCTCCTTCCAGCTGAATGAAGAGCTGCACTGCCTGATCCTTGTTTTGACTCATTAAACAAAAAAACGACTCCACTACACACTAAACACACGACACCAAACACTACATAACACACTTACTATACTCTCCAAACACGCTAAATGTCACAAATCTCTCAATTCTCAATATCGCTGTCTCTACGCCGACCGTCCTTGCCTGTCAATCATCCAAACTTGCTACTTGAACACTTTCGTGACAAAAGCCCTTTTTTACCGTTTCTGCTGCACCAGACACAAAACAAACGTGGCGGCAATGTTCGAGAAAAAGCGTGGCGGACATTATTTACCCCAAGTCCGGTTTTGGACAGATCGGTACGTCCGGTCCGTCAGCTCGGCCGTGTAGGTTAGCTGGCGGCTAGCGGCTAGCAGCTAGCTACACACGAACATCCACAGATTCTGATTCCACTTTGTTGTCCGCGCGTCTCCGCATCTCCTCAGACCCGAACAGACCGGTCAGGTCTCATTTAGTCTCAATAATCCACAACAGTCAGTTTAGATCATGCACAGAACAGAACGTGACCGAACCGCCGGCAAAATCCCGGTCCAGCGCGCGCCGCTGCAGGTATAAATCCGCTCTCCTCAGACCCGAACAGACACGGTCCGGTCTTGTTTAGTCTCATTAATCCACAACAGTCAGTTTAGATGCACAGAACAGAACGGGACCGAACTGCTGTCTAACTCTGCCGCGCTGCCGCAGTTATACATCCGCTTGTTTCTTTATGTGTGTCGTAGTCCTGAGCTCTGCAGTGACTGGCTCTAATGCGCATGTCACTGTGGGGGCTCCGATAGACTATGCTCCAGAATGTATAAAGCATTTATGAAATAATTCATTAACGGTATCATTGTAATCCAAAAAAATCCGCATGGTACACCCTTGAACCAAGCAGCAGCCATGTTGAAACTCTCAGGTCAGTCTGATCCTGATCCGCAGAGATATTTCACACACACACACACACATACACATACACACATACACACAGACAGACAGAAGTTCCTTGCTTTTATAGCGAGATGATTATTATTATTTTTCTTCTCACAAAATGATCGCATTTTTCACTGCCTGAACATACCCCAAAACTCACCAAATTGGAATATAAGTCACACCTGGCGAAAAATGTTATAATCTATTGTCGTCCTGAATTTTCACCACTAGGTGGCGCTGTTATTAAGGAAAGTGCGTTTTGGCTAATAACTCCCATATACTTTGTCGCACATTCAAAAACCTTATATCTGCGCGTTCAGTGAATTGTGCTGAATCTCGTGGTATAGGCCACGCCGTTTTTTTCGGCTACGTCGCGAAATATCGAAAACCTACCTTTTCTATCTCCTCCCAGGCGATTTCACCGATTTGCACGAAACTTATCACACAGTATCTGTGGACCCTCCTGACAAAAACTTATTAAAAGAATTTTGATAGGCCACACAATACTCAAGTTATTAAATATCAACTTCCTGCAGATTTGGTTCAAAGTGTTACATATCTCCACATAGGTATGGTCTAATGACATGAAACTAAGGTTACTACTGCTGCTGGGGCCCTGTGCAAAATTTCAGGTGATGACCACAAGGTGGCACTCTTTAAATTGAACTATTTTATATCTCCACATCCGTTCATCTGATTGACACGAAACTTTGTATACTTATTGTCAGTGCCCTCCTGAGGACAGCTTTTGAAGGGTTTACCAATTTGACTCTAGATGGCGCTGTGGTGCCAATTTAATTTTATATTTGGCACTGTGCCCACACCATAACACTTATGGAAATGAAATTCATAGAGGTGCTATAGATTGGCCCCTGTGACTCACACACCGAAAATGACCAGCAGGTGGCGCTATTTTCCACGTGAAAGCGTTTTTTCCATTCGTAAAATCGTGAAAAGTCAAAAACCTGCTTTTTTGAACTCCTCCTAGACGATTTGACCGCTTTGCACCAAACTTTGGATGTAGCATCTGTGGACCCTCCTGACAAAAAGTTATTAAAAGAATTTTGATAGTCCATTAAGTGCCTGAAATATAAAACAGCAAACTCCTGCATATTGTGTTGAAGACAGACAATCTTGCATATCTTTACAAAGTACGGTCTGATTATCACACAAATGTTCATAATTGTGCTCCATAGCCTAATGATGGTCTGTGCAAAATTTGGTGCAAATTGGCCAATAGGTGGCGCTCTGGTCGCAGTCTAATTAGTGTGAATGGTAAGTAAATGGGAAAATCTTCAAATCCCCTTCAAAACTCATCGACTTTCAACCTCTCCTTGTCCCTCATGCTTTGAGCTCAGCCTCAAGCCTCAAGATTCCGAACACTCACGTGAGTGGGGAGCAGAAATTCTCGCCGCTCAGCTCCGCTCACATGCTCTGCTACAGACATATTGCTGGTAAGAAACCAGCAATGTATGGGGTGTTTTATCCAAGATGTCCTCTAGATGGCATTGTTGTCTTTCAAATCACATGTATCATGTATCCCAAGCTTGACAATGATACTTGGCCACAAATACAATTTTGAAAGAAGGCAACTGAAGCATTATTTTATGCTCATTTATGTAGTGATGACAAACATCATCAGATGTACATGGCATTTGCAGGTAGTTTTCTCCAAATTGCACAGTACAACATGGCATAATTGATGGGTGATGTTTAGCACCACATAATGGATAAGTCAGTGGCAGTTAGCCTCAGCACACAATTTTCATATAAGCCAATTTGCTAAGAATGCCATTTGCGTGTTGTGTCTGCCCTGTGAATGTGGCAGGCAACAACATGTGTTTAGTTGTGATTCTGCCTGGCTTTTCTGCGATGAACACAGTGGCTCACCTGCAATTTGAAACAACTGAGTGATTTCTTTGGTTAAATAACACATACCACAGCTACTGCAGGACGCTCGCCAAACCTGCTCACTTGACCGCTTGAATCTCATCTCTGCATCAATACTGATTTTGCCATTTTGCTTTTGGCCGCCATTTTGAAATATTTCCAATCCTCGCACTGTAATGACATTCTCCCACAGATTTAACACAACAGACTTCACAGTCACTCAGTATCATCCACAGACAATAAAGATGATAGGGCTGTCAGGCGATTAAAAAAAATAATCTAAAAGATTACGGTATTTGTAATTAATTAATCTAAATAATCACATTTTAATCTCATATCTGCCAAAGGTACCCAAACAAAGAATTCGAATTCTAGGACATTACAAAATTGTATTGCATGACTAATCAATTGAATACACTAAGAAGAGAAGAACTTGCCGTTCAAAGGCCCTAGCAACGATGTGCTCGCCTTGCTCCCCTGAGTCGCGTCCACGTCCTCACCCTGCTTTGACTAGCTACTAGGGCTCTTACGATACACCTAACTCCCGATTCGGTTTGTATCACGATTTTTGACCCACGGTTCGATACAAACCTCGATTTCTCTTTTCTTTTTTTTTTTTTTGATGTAACATTTCAATAACTTATGTGTATGATACTTGTCTGATAGTATCAGAGGTGCAGTATTGTGGAGGGCATGTCTATCTGATGGTCTCTTAACTGCACAGATCCTTCACTCAACTTAATACAGAGAAACATCCCACAAAACAATGTTACAGAACCAAACTAAGGTAACGTAGTAACTGTAACTGTCTTTGGCAACAAGTTCCACAGCTGTACCGGACGAGCGTCCTTCCGCCCGCCCGTCCTACAGACTCCTCCTCACATTTCTGCCATGTGTCTGTCACCGGCAAAAAAACTTTACCTCACCGAGTGTTTCTGATGAAAAAAAATCTCCGCGACGGTCAGCTCTCCGGACCGAGACTTCAGTGAACTTTACCCCGGAAGACAGTCTCCGTCTGTCTTGATTGACAGGGAGGGGAGACACCGTGGTAACCCCTTGAAAACACACACACGTCATCATCATGACGTGTACCGTCACGTCTCTTTAGGAGCCGCAGCGCCGGCTTTCTGTGTGAATTACACAGCGGTTCGTCTTTACAGCGATGTTCCGCTCTGTGTGAACGAACAACGGTTGTTTGACATGACGTGACGTTTTCTGCTTGTTTTCTTGTTTTCATGACATGCAAGTAACAGGTGAGCGTGCAATCCGACGGCGTTGCAGCCTGACACATCTGCTGGCTGTGGTGGTGACGTCCATTTAAATCCTTCGCCATAAAGCATCAAGTCCTCATAACTTCACCATACAATGACCAATCTGCGCCAAATCTCCCAGGAATGTAGAGGGAGTCGCCCTGAATATATCTCTGCATCAAAACTGAGTCGTATCCATAGCGCCACCCACTGGACACAGGAAGTTAGACAAACATCATCCGAGTGACATGACGTTTACTGCCTGTTTTCTCCCCAGCATCACATGAAAATAACAAGTGAGCGCGAAATTTGACAGCGCCCCAGCGTTGACGTAACTGCTGGCCGTGGTGGTGCTGTCCATCTAAATCCTTCGCCATGAAGCATCAAGTCCACGTAACTTCACCATACAATGTCCTATCTGCGCCAAATATCTCAGGAATGTAATGGGAATTGACCTGCATATATCTGTGCATCAAAACTGTGTCATATCCATAGCGCCACCCACTGGACAGTCAGACAAAGATTGTCCGAATGACATGATGTACTGCTTGATTTCTCCCTGTCGTGACATGCAAGTAACAGGTGAGCACGCAGTCCGACGGCGCCGAAGGCCGACGCGCGCGGACTGCGAGGGCCCGTTCATCACTGCTTGCAGTTTTAATAATAATAATAATAATAATAATAATAATAATAATAATAAATTTTTTTTAAATCTCACCAGTCGTCACCATTTAAAGGGTTATCTTTCAAAATGTTTTCCTGGGTTCCCCCGGACTGCTGTAACAAAAAAATCTAGGGGAAACACTGTGTTCTAAGAATTTGGGACGTGTGGAGCGAACTTTATCTTTCTTAGTTGAAGCCAACGACGGGACAAAAAGTAAATGTAAAGAGAGACAAAGTGGAGCCATATGTTTTCCAGCTTTTTTGTCCTTTGCCAATCACACATTGTTATGTACTTAAGCCTAAAGAGCCCCTTTGATGACAGCAGACACGTAGAAACCTACCGGCAGGGTGCACTTTGCGCTTTGCTTTTGCACGCGGGCGAACACTCACCTCCACTGCTACAACTCCATCCTAGGGGAAACACTGAATGGCATTTTAGCAGCTGCTATCTTACTTATTCAACAAACAAAAGACGTCCACAGTACTCAAAAAGAGATGTCTTAATGTGATTTACTGGTTAAATAAAATAAATAAATAAATAAATCTGTGGGTATGTAAGGGATGAGGGGGTGTCACCTCGCGCCCCATCAGCTATTACCCTTGTTTACATTGTAGGACTGGTGTTTGGCAATGGTGTGAAGAGTGCACAACACCTCTGCTTTCAGACGAAAACGCTCTTTTGCGAAAACGCACATGTATTGCATCGTTTTGGCCGACCGTCCACACAGATCCTGAAAATGCACTTTTTTGATATTTGGACGGCGAATCCGCATCCCCACCCCTCAACCTCTAGCCTCCGACCTCTGAACCCCGCAACGTCTCATAACAACAACAACAATAGCGGACTACATGCTCACGTTCATGCGTAGAAGATATTGAGCCTTTCTTGCAACTTACATGCCTTGTAGTTGAGTGTGAGTCGCAGCAGCAGTTCGACCTCATTATCGGTCCACACAAACAATTCTGGATTCCTTGCACTAGCCATTGTCATCTTCTTCTTGTTGTGTTTGGTTTCTCCGTCTACTGTCTGTTTGTTTACAGCGCGCAAGCTTTCTGCGCATGCTCCGTGTCTCCTCCGTTTTTGGTGAATGTCAAGCTCCACCTATAGGCCTGGAATATAAACAACAGCGTTTTTGGTCGTTTTCAGTGGATCTGTGCTGACTCAAATATTCTTGATGCCGAGGAGGAAGATTGAGGAAAAAAAGATCGTTTTCACCCGTCTGGACGGCCCCTAACATTAGCTGCGGTCGTAGCAGGAGGGGCTGCAGGAGCAACTGGCTGGCAAACTGGAGGAAACACGGCGGTGATGGAAGGAGTTCCTCAGTGACGTGCTCTGAGCAAATTCTCCGGGGGCTGCGTTGCTTTCCTAATTATTGGTTCCGCCCATACAGTCTATGGTTCCGCTGCTCTTTATTTACGTTAGTTGATCAAAATAATAGTGGTTGACAAATGAAACTTTTGACGAGAAATGCGATACGGAGAAGTTACATACAGCACAAAATTTAAGACCCAGATATCAAAATTCAAGACTTTTTCAAGTCTTTTTAAGGTATTATTTCCAAGTTCATAAATTCAATGCTTTTAAGACTTTTTAAGATCCCGCGGGAACCCTGTATTTAAGACCTAACTAAATGTGATTTAAGACCAATATGCAAAATAAGGAGGTATTTAAGACTTTTCAAGGCCTAAAACTTAGATTGTCAGTTTTTACAATTTTTAGGAGCCCGTGGAAACTCTGCTTTAACCCTCTGAGGTTGATTGACGCGCTGGCGCGTCCGAATCAGGTGACCAATTCAAGATGACGTTGCAGCGAGACGGAGCCTTAGTGAGTCTTAGTTCCGTCTTGGCAGCCTTCAAACTATATCCCAGTTTTTAAATTGTGTTGATAGGCCAAGTAAAACCGGAGTTACGATATATTATATGGCACGCTTTTTCGCTAATATTGCCGTCACGTTTGCTGCGCGTTTGGTGCAGGAAAAGTCGATAAAGACGGGCTTCTCTCACGACAGTGTCCGCAAGCAAGAAGTGTTTGCAAGCAAAAAAGCCTGTGACACTCCCTTTCCTATTGGTGGAAAAAGGCACCACACCAACCAATCACAAAATTATATGGCAAACCACGTGATTTGGTTGCTGAGGAACAGGGGGAAGTTGTAGGAGGGACTGCGGTGAAAGACTGACAAACCACGTGATTTGGTTGCTGAGGAACAGGGGGAAGTTGTAGGAGGGACTGCGGTGACAGACTGACAGCGACAGTGACATGACAGAGACAGCGACAGAGATAGCAAGTAGAGCCCGACCGATAAGGGATTTTTAGGGCCGATACAGATACAAATATTTGGTGATTAAAAAATCCGATATGCCAATATATCGACCAATATGTATATACTTAAAAAAAAAAAATCTGCAATGTCTCTCCAAAGCTGCTGTGTCAAATCCTTGATCATTACTCCACAGCGCTGTGTAACTGTACTTCTTGACAGCTGAAGAGCTTTCATTGATGATAATGTTTGTAGTTTGTTTTTAAAACCCTGAAACAAGGAGTCAGCTGCCTCATCGAAGGCCTCTTTTATCATCTTGGCACTTAACAAAGTGGAACAAACAAAACAAAGAATAAATGGAGCGCCTGTCAGTCCGTACGGATGGAATAGCACCATCTGTATTCACAAACTTGCGTCGGGGGGACCATCCAACATCGCCACGAGCCGGGAAAGACCACAGCAGCAGAGGAGAGCGACAAAGGACCCCGGCGGTGAATAACCCCAAGGTTGTGGTGGAGGGAGGACTGACGGAGCAATGATGGAGACCCCACAGAGTATTGAGTACGTTATGTCGGTTGGAAAGTTTGCGTTGCTAGGCTAACAGCTGTTGGCGACGAGGCTAACAGCTGTTAGCGTTGCTAGGCTAACAGCTAATCAGCGGAGAAAGGTGAGTCCATGGAGCCAGTTGTTCAGGTGTGCAGCCTTTAGTCTAAGCTTGTAGCACAGCCCCAGCTCTGTCGGGACAACTTCTCTTTTGTTTTCCAACAGAAAAAAAAACAATTTTGCTATAGATGGAGAAGTGGCGATATTCACGCCAGCGTCCTCTTGCGTGATAGAGTGACGATGCTTTGGTGACGGCCTCAGCTCGCCTTTCGGAGGGCAGTCAGTGTCATTCTTTTTATGAACAGTTTGAAAGTGTCTCTTAACATTCCTCTTCTTCGGAATAGCGATGGTAGTTTGACTAATCAGACAAATGCATATTTTTTTGTATTCCTTCTTTTGTTTGTAGCGCCCCTTTGCTGTCCTAGCAATTAATAGGGGTAGCTATCCTGAATTCTTTAAATACAGGGTTATCCCTAACAAAAAATGTGTTTACTCTGTCTTTTGACCTTAGCAAGACTATTTTGAATTACTAATATGTCCTCTGTACAGCTCACACGAGATGTCTTGCGACCCGAGTCCTCCGCTGTCCGCTGGATACCTCAGACCCTTGGTCTCAGTGTACTTAATTCAGCAGTCCGAACGATGTATATCCAGTATGTCCGAGCAGGCCACACTTGTATAAAGTCCGTGCTAAATAAGCTAGCGCTAGACACGTTACCTTCCTGATGCTCGTCGGTAGCTCAGTCCGAGTTCTCCAAATTAACTTCACTTAACACAACTACACTGCTGCACGATGTTTCTGCGAGAGTCACTTGGCGTTCATCTACAAACATTTACAGTAGTACCGCTTACTGGACGGGTTGTCCACATAAACTTTAGCTGTGCCACTCATATCTCAACATGTCGTCTCACTCTTGTTTTTCTCTCTCTCTCAAGTTTTTCCCAGAAAACCACACTCTATTTTGAGTTCCTTCAAAATAAAATAAAATATTCAACCATGTGCATTTGTGCCATTTTAATCTTATTTATTACACCTTACTCTTTTATCAAACTATTAACCTTCATGAAATATTCCTTTTACATTTTTAATACATTTTAATAACAGTTTCAACCAAATATGGACTTTTTTAACCCATGAATTATTCATTTTTTATTTTATGAGTATGGATTTTTAACAGGGTTACATGTTGATATCAATTGTAGCCACTAACCAGGTCACTTAGCCCGCTTGTGTTTTGCAGTAGCTACAGCGACCTGATTGGCGTTCAGCCAATCAGGTGGTATAGACTCTGCCTGTTGTAGAGTCCCCTCTGGTGGACGCCAACACTCATATCATGGTTGGAGTGTGTTTAGTCCGTTTTTATTTTATTTTTCAAATATTCATTTACCGATAGTTTGGAAAATGCCTAATATCGATAAATCAGTCGGGCTCTAATAGCGAGTTTTGAGAGTTGAGAGATTGTGACATTTAGTGTGTTTGGAGTGTATAGATAGTTAGTAATGTAGTGTTTGGTGTAGTGTGTTTAGTGTTTAGTGGAGTCGTTTTTCTGTTAATGAGTCAAAACAATAAGGAGACTGCTGAATGTGGAGCAGGCAAGAAGGAGCTGAGGAAGCCCTGAGCCTGAGGCATTGCTTGCATTTAAATGTAAATAGTAACATAAAACTTTGCAAATTTCAAAAACCTATGCACAAATTTAGCAAACAACAATTTATACTTGCATTATAAGTAATAAAAATAGTTCCTTAAACATATTTGTGGTTTTCACAGTAAAAAAACTAACTTTTTCCTACTCGGATTTTATGTTATTTTATTTTTTGTGATTTTAGGTCCATTGTGTTAACACAGTATGTCAAATGAAAAAATAACTGTACAGTCACACATGTGAGGTTGTGCTGAAAACACTGACATCAAATAAGGCAAAGTAAATAGTTTTTAAGGTGAAATATAATGGCAAAATCAAAAATAGTCAAAAACTGCCAGTTATACCCCAGACCCCAGAGGGTTAAGAGTGTTAATCATAGTTTTTCATATTACACTTAATTACTCTTGTTCTTCTGGAATTTATTAGTGTGAATGCTGACACAGCATTCACACTATTGTTCTTCTGGAATTTATTTCTTTATTATTCCGTACGTTTTTTGGCACCTTTCTCCTCCTACAAATCTTGACCGATTCAAACCATTCAAATATCAAAATGTTCAGGTTGTTTAGGACATGATGGCGTCTATTTTTCTTATTTCTACCTTTTATACTTTTGAAAATATTAAGAAATATAAAATTTTTCCCATTCATCCTTATGGGGATTTTTTCAAATTTCATTCTGCTATAACTTCAGCATACGTTCAGCTATTCAAATCACTCAAACATTAAAATGTTCAGCTTTTTCAGCTCTTTCAACCTTCCACTTTTCAACTTTTCAACTTTTTCAATAATTCAGCTTTTTCCAAAAATTTTTTAACATTGACACAAATGGGAAAACATTAAAATCCTCTGCAAAACTCATCGCCTTTCAACCTCATCTTCTACCTCATACGTTGAGCTGGAGACGCCATTCCAACTTTAAACAAGTCAGCGAAACTTGAACTATTGACACTGTATTCAGTTTTTAAAAATATTGTACGGTTTTGAAAATGTCGCAGTTTTAGTTTTAGGAACTTTTAGCTCCTCTTCTGATTTTATAATGGGTGTGTATTGTGTCGGCTAGAGTGGGTGACATCATCGCTTGAGTGGGGTGATCCCACACCTTTTGCTTGGCATAGACAATATATGCATAGAAATGTAGGAAATCTTGTTGGCTTTCAGCTGATGGTCTCATTTCAGATGTACGACTTACAGTTTTTGATGTGGAAGCCCTGGAGCGACATGAAGTTCAAGTATCGTCCCATAAGCCGCAATGTTAATTTTGAGGCTAAATTCTTGGCCGAGAGCAGATGGCACCTGATTTGTCTCTCGCTACTGTGCAATCATTTCTCACTCGACAGAAATAAAAACGACATGAGAGCATTCAGCCACATCTCCTCTCACTCAGCATATACATATTTTTGCCATAACCATTACAGTTTTTTCAAAAATCGCAGGGGTTTGGGAGGTGTTTTCCATTCATTCTAATAGGGATCTCTTAATCTCTGGCTCTCCTACTTCTCCCGCGTGTGTATCTCAAGAGTGCGTGTGTAGTGCCTGAGCTCGAGTGGATGACATCGTCTTTCGAGTGGGGAGCAGCTGGAAAATCTGGAGAAAGACTTTTCTTCAGCTGGATTTGGATCCCACATCTTTTACATTACATAGACGATGCAGCCATTTTAAGCTCTTTCTGCCTTTAATATTCCACCTTTTCAGTCTTTTTTCACCTTTTTAAGCTCTTTCAACTCTGTTACTCCACAACTTTTCGGCCTTTTCTGCCTTTCACTTTCCACCTTTTCAGTCTTTTTTTTTCGCTTTTTTAAGCTCTTTTTGCCTTTAACTTTCCACCTCTTCAGTCTTTTATTACATTTTTATGCTCTTTCTGTCCTCTTACTCTCCAACTTTTCTAACTTTTCAGTCTTTTTTCACCTTTTTAGGCTCTTTCTGCCTTTAACTTTCCACCTCTTCAGTCTTTTTTCACATTTTTATGCTCTTTCTGTCCTCTTACTCTCCAACTTTTCTGCCTTTTCCATCTTTTTTCACCTTTTTAAGCTCTTTCAACCCTGTTATTGCACAACTGTTTGGCCTTTTCAGTCTCTTTTCACCTTTTTAACCTCTTTCAGCCCTCTTAGTCTACAGCTTTTTAGCCTTTTCAGATATTCATCTTTCTACCTATCAACTCCTTCAAACATTCAACTTGATGTTCAGCAATTAAAATGGTCAACTTTTTCAAGTCTTTCAGCCCGCTTCAGCTTTTCTGTCGTTTCATCTTTTAAAAATATTCATCTTTCTGCCTTTTGAGCTTCTTTATACATTCAGCTTCATGTTCAGCTACAGAAACTGTTCAGCTATCAACATGTTCAACTTTTTAAGCTCTTTCGGCCTTGACCTTTTCAACTTTTCATCTTCTCGACTTTTTCAGCTTTTTGGAAGTACATTCAGCAGATTTCGCTTCAGACTTCAACATTCACACTGTATTTTCGTAGGAAATACAATTTTTTCTAGTTAGTGTGAATGCTGAGACAGCGTTCACACTATTGTTCTTCTGGAATTTATTATTATTATTCTTCCGTACGTTTTTTGGCACCTATCTCCTCCCACAGATTTGGAGCTCTTGAAACCATTCAACCATCAAAATGTTCAGCTATTTTAGG
>CAEMYA010000912.1:159171-173098 GCA_903131615.1 Diplodus sargus | reverse complement strand
TGGACCTGAAGTGAACCAGCCGGATCATCAGGGAACAAAACACCAGCAGACTGAACAGAGAGACGCTCAGAGTTTATCATCACTGAGGAGGACAAACAGGCTTCTTCTTCTTCTTCTTCTTCTTCGTCTTCTTCTTCTTCTTCTCTCTACAAACACAGCAGTGTGTTTATTATCATTATATCAAAGTTCTACTTCTGTATTCTGGTTTATTGTTTGTACTTTACATATTAAAGTCACAATAACTCCACGCTGGTCACATTCTTTTATACTCAGTTTACTCTTCATGGTTAGATGTTTAAACAGGATGTGGTGCTTTTTACTGAGTTAAAACCAGAAAACTCTTTATTGGAGCAGGTTTCTGTTTTCTTGTTCTTTATCTGCTCAGATAATCTGATAATCTAAAGCAGTTCCTGAAGTTGGGATGAGTGATAAAATGGTCCAGATGCAGATTTAAATGATGGATTTGAGTGTAAACATGAGAACAGCAGCTGTACGTTTCCACTGCTTTGTTATGTTGCATAATTACAACGCTGCCAAGTTGGCAAACAGGTTAAATACCTTTTCAATCGTGTTCATTCATGAAGTCGTTCCACTGGAAACACAGTGTGTGTGTGTGTGTGTGTGTGTGTGTGTGTGTGTGTGTGTGTGTGTATAAGAGAAGAGCAAACAAGAAACAGTTTCTTGTCTTTTGTTTTGAAAGTCAACAGGTTTCTTTTTTTTGCTTATTAAACAAAATAAATTAAAAAATACGTACAAACACATCAAAATAACCGTGAAAGCTCCACTGACGACCCGCACCGCTGCAGTCCAGCTGATGTGGAGATGTTCTGATGAGGTTCTGGTCGGGTTGGGTGACATATACATTATATATTGTTATTGAGTGTTAATGTGGCGTCAGCTGTAGTCTATGGGAAAAGAAACCCAACATATCTCCGTTATATGACCTCTGATGAAGAGCACGACTCAGAGAGGAGGTCAATAACTGCTGTTCTTATCAGAAGGTTGTTGGTTCCTTGACTTTGTTAAGAGAAGCTCCTGTTCTGTTCTGTTCTGACCTCAGCTGCCTCTGAAGTGTTCGCTCATGTTCTGTCTGCAAGCTTTTCTTCGTCAGAAGTCAAACGACGCAGATATTCTGGGTTTTACTGTGTTTGTACATCATCTAACATGATTCAGCGACGTAACGACCCGTCCTTCTTGTTTTAGCTTCCTGGGTTTGAAAGGCTGCGTTAAAGTAAAGTCATGTGATGTCTGAACTTTGCAGACCGTCCTACTTGTTCTAATATTTGTCTTTATTATTGATCATAAATCTCATTGTGTTAGTGTTGTGTGAAAGTACCAATAGTGATCAATACAGCCTGGTTGCAGTATTGATACTGAAGTAGGAGCTCTTTTGTTAAAAGTACTGTGACATTTGATTTATTCTACAAGTCCTTTTGTAAATGAAGTGCTCTAAATATTGTCGTTTATATCAGATATCAGTAAACTGTGATATTTCCCCACACGGCCCGGTCCGGCCCGGCCCGGTGTTCGGTTCTGTTCTGCTGCACAGTGAATGTTTCTCCTTCCTGAAACCAGCTGGCCAAAAGTAAAGATTATGTAATCTGATGTGCCTCTTATCACAGTTTTCTATAAATGAGAGCTCACAAATACGACCGCAGCTTTTCTATTTTTATCCTCCGTTTGTGTCGGCTTGCGTCAGCGGCGCCGTGTGGGAGGCCGACCCGCAGAACAAAGCTGCCGCCCACAGAGCCGAGCTCATTCACACTCAGAGCCTCAGCATCACATCCAAAACACGCTGCCACCGAGGAGACGAACACAGAGCAGCTTTATATTCTGATTTATACTCTGAAACATCTCTCTGCTCGGCTCCGACACGCTGACATGTTGTTGAGGGTTTTTGTTTCACACTGTTGTGTACAAATAATTATTGATAGTTAAAGAAGAAAGTTACAGATGCTGATTAATGCACCATTAAAGGAGCAGTCTGTAGTTTTATTGAATAAAGGAGCAGAGGAAGATCTCCACTGGGCGATTTTAAACAATCAAAATCAACATTTTTTTGGTACATCCACATCACGAATGTATTGGGACACACTCAATTGTTTTCTTGCCTACTAAATAATATTGCAGTGTGCTTATTGGAATGCAGGTTAGATCTCAAGAAGCTCTGAGATCCGTTTGTTCAGCAGCTGCAGTGAAGATTTCAGCTTCAAAAAAGGGCGTAAATAATATATTTTCACATCAGTTTGGGGTCTCTGGACTCCTGGAGACTTGGACAACGAGTCTTCACTGAGTTCATATCATCAGGAGGAGGTGACGACTCCATGAATCTACTTAGAAGTCCGCAAAAAAGTCTCTCCTCACATGTGCAGAACCTGCCGTATAAACATCATGTTTTTAAGTTTTCTTCAGTATCACAGTGATCCAGTGATCCATTCAGCAGGAAGTGATAAGTTCTGAGTTTTGGAGTATTTGTATTTTTTGTTGTTGTTGTTTTTACGTTTTAAATCAAGTCTCCAGCTACTTCAGGCGTTTGTGGACTACGAGACTTCTCCTGACTTTATATCATCAGGAGGAGGAGAGGAGGACATTTACATTTTTGGGGTTTAGGCGCCTTTAAATTGAGGGTTTTCTACCTGCTCATCTTCCTCAATTAAAGCATCTTTTTGACCCGTTACTGTAAAGTGCTACATGAATGAACTTTGTTGTGATTCACTTCTAGTTGACCTGAATACTAAACTGAAATAAAACAGCATGTACGGCTGCTTTTAATCTGCAGCGGGACACAAAAACTATGTTTTTTCTTTTGAGCCGGTGATTATTGGAGGGAACTCCTGCAAAAGGCAGCAGGTGAGTGTGTGTGTGTGTGTGTGTGTGTGTGTGTGTGTGCTGAACCTCCACCCAGAGACCTGAAACATGTCGTCAGCTCCTGTGACGGATGACGACACACACACACACTCTCAGTAGCGGAGCAGCGACAGCAGAGGGAGTGTGATCAGTGTGTAGGACCTCGACCGACACACAGCCGGCTCAGTGAGCCGCGAGTCCACCGGAGCAAAACATGTTTTTCACCACTGGAGCTGGCCGGCCTGCTGTGATCCAGCAGAGGGGGGGAGGGGGTATTTATAGGCTGATAATGAGCATGTGTCCTTCAAGACCACGTTGTCCACACTCAGGCCCGGAGGAAACACATGCAGAACAAGTCAAACTCAGGACAGAACAAGTGAGAGACCGGCAATAAAACTCCACAGAGGGTTTGGAAAAACAAAAATGAGTTTATTAAGACAACAAAAAAAGGCCCTGAAAACTCAGGAACATTATCAGATACTTCGTTACGAAGCAGTCGTGGCGATTTTTCTTTTACACAGAGAAGAAACAAATAGAAAATAAACTGAACTCCTGGTCGGAATTCCCAAACAAGTGAAAGCACCACAGAAGTGTTGTCATGTGACGGCCGACCTTTTCCCCCCAAAACCTTACAAACAAAACAGCTACACACCAGCAGAGCGCTGTGGGAACAGGGCGGGTTCGCCTCCACGTGCTGGACGTCCATCATCCCCTTCATCAAAAACAAAAAACTATATAAAAAGAGGAGAAATGTGGAGCTGCTGCTGCTGACAGGAGCTGCAGTGTGTCGTCCTTTAACGCCCCGGGAGTCAAACATGAACCTCTGAGGGGAAATAATCAGCTTCATGAGCTCAAACCAGCAGCTAAAGGCTCATTCCACCAATCTGTGAAATGAGTTAAAGGACAACACAGTGAACAACATGGAGGAGCACCTCCTCCTCCTCCTCCTCCCTGTGCAGCAGCTATTAACACCAGCTCAGATTGTAAACAAAATGGACATCCAGCCCCCCTCCCCTCCCCCCCACACGTGAACAGTCCCGGGTACAGTGGTAAATAAGAAATGAATGAGCCGGGACTTCCTGCCACCTCTCACCGTGACTCGCCCTCCATCAGGCAGGAGAGAGAGAAACCTTTTGTTCGAGACTTTCACTGAAACACGTCTCACAACAACAACCAGCCTTTGAATCAGCTCAACGCTTCTCCTCCGTTCTGTCTCGTGAAAATGGCGGTCAGGTGAGCACCTGGTGGCGTCACAGCTCCACTGCACCCGGACCGGACCGTCTGACCCACACGGCGACATTCAAACATAAACAACACGGCTCATTAGCCGGGCGGCTAGCGAGACAGCTAGCTAGCTAGCTAGGCTAACTGCTAGCCAACGTAGCGTAACAACCGTTACAGGATAATGGATGAAATTAGAAAACGTAGCTACCAGTCCTGTGAAAATTTTAGCTCTAAACAGTCTCGTGTGTGTGTGTGTGTGTGTGTGTGTGGACAGTCTCCGTGTTTGAGTCCACCCGGGAGGGAGACCCGGTCCCCGGTCCGGCCGTCACGGTATCAGCACGGCACATTGTCCGCCGCCTTGGGGAAATCTCCACAGTCTGCGGCGGAGAACTGCAGCCTCCTCACGGCCTCTTTAATCAGGTTCCCCGATAATATTAACTCTTGGAGCAGCCGGTGCGGGTCGTCCTCCTCCACGGTGATCCGCTTCCTGTTCCACGGTTTGATTTGGTCCCAGTCCTGCTCGCCGTTAGACCCGGGGATGTTATACGGGCTTGCCCTGCTGCTCCCCCGGTGTCCCCGGTTCCGGAGCCGCATGCAGCAGCCGTTGCGTCTCTGCGCCGGAGCCGTCGCGCTGCCGCCGATGATGGCCGCCGGTTTGACGCCGCCGGTGGTGCCGCCGGTGAGCCCGTGCAGACACGACATGGACACGGACACCGTCTTCTGGTGGCCGCCGTTGTTGTTGTGGAGCTGCAGCGCCTCGCCGATCCTCGTCACCAGCGCGTCCACCTCCTTGGAGTCGACGGTGACGGACTGCTCCAGAAAGATGTAGTTCTCCTTCCGACACGGCATCGTGGCGGGTTGTTGTGTGTCGGTTCTGGAGGGTGTTTGTCTCGGTGTTGTTGTCGGTGTGACTGAGAGCCGCCGGGCCGCTGCTCGCTCTCTGCACGCCGCTCGGCACTGACCAACAAGCTCAGTTGATTTGTAAACAATGGGTGACGCGTCGTGGACCGTACCATCTTCCCCTGGAGAGGGAGGGGGGTTCTTTCAACCAAAATAACTGGCACAATAACACGTGAATCCCTCAACTGATCATTAAGAACACATTTTATAATGTCTTAGAATCATACACAACATTAAAAAGCAATAGCTGATTCACAAGCGCGTGTTTATGTGTCTGTGCCGGTGTTGTGGTTTCCGTCTCCCCCTGAACGCGCCGCGGCTGTGGGCCGCTCCCTTCAAATGGACATTACATAAGTCCCAACTGTCTGCTGCTGTCTGTCCGGGCAAAACAAACAAAAGCGCGTTTTCTCCACAAAACAAAATGGTGAAGTCATGTTGAATCAGACAGCTTCTCACCTTCATCCATTATTATCATCATCATCATTATTATTATTACTATCTATGTTAATCCGAGCACATGCTGTAATTAGAACACATGAATACAACACAGAGTATGTTGTGTAACTCAGTGTTGCACCAAATTCTGTGTATTTCCCAATAAGGAATTCCAGTTTTACAGCCTTCTCATATTTTATTTTGAGAGCAGCCGACACCATAAATGATGCATGAAGATGGATTCACACGTTTTGAAAGCAGCACATAAATAAAAGAGATCTGACCCAAAAGATGTAGAACTGATCTTTAACTATAACCTCAGTAGATCAATAGGTCATATATTAATAAGCAGCATTTAGTGATTCAGGATGATGAAACCTGGACAGAGCAGCTCAGACTGAAAGAACATGATGTAACACGTGGATCAGTGTGAAGAATCTCTAGAAACAATCAGACACATTTCTACATACTGATGATAAATAATACATCTGAATCCATCAAAGCAGTTAGAATAGTCGTGTGTGTGATGTGTGAACGTGTGGATCTGCTTCAGGCATCCAGCGTGTATACACTGACAATAAGGGTGTGTGTGTGTGTGTGTGTGTGAGAACACAGTGTACATTTCTGTTTCTGAGAAACGGCACCCGGGCTAAACCTGATGCTCCAGTCAAAGAGAGTCCTCATGGCCATATAAGGAGCTACTATTACTGCCACCACGTGGTACGGCAGCCAATCAGACGGCCCGGCTGATGCTTCCTGTGTGTGTCAATGGCAGCAGCAGTGAGTCCAGTCATACTGGAATCCAGTGAGGTTGTGGCCGTTTGGAGCGACACCAGAATGTGAAACCAAGATAAACTGTCATCGCTTCCTGAAATAAAAACAATGACTTCAATCCTCCGCGCGGTCAAAACAAGCAGTTTATAGCCTGCTCATAAATAAAATCTCCTGGAGGTCTTTATTACTACTAACAATAATATGACTCTATTTATATTAATGGAACCTTTATGGGTTTGTGCAGTTGAGATTAGTTTCATGTCTGGGTGTGTCTGTTGTTTGCTGAGCTGCTGTTATCTGTATTTGTCAGGTTGTAAAGGCGCAAAATAAAAACGTAATAAATCAAATCTAACTCAAACCTTTCGCACGTTAGCGCAGTTTAAAGTGCGACACAGCTGACGGATTAAATCTTCAAACATTTATCATTCATATAATAACCGAGTTAACTGCGTCTGCTGAGGAAGATCCTGTGATCGGATGGAAAGCTCTGGAACAGCTGCTGCCCGGTGATGAGGTGTGTTGATTCATGGCACCGCAGTCAAGAATGAACTTTTAACCTGAACTTACTCGATGAAGTTCAGAGGACTTGTGATTTTTAAATATGTGGCCATTAAAGCTCAAAGTAAATTACGACAGAGACCTTCGAGGTTCTTCTCTATCGTCAGTGAGTAGACACGGTGTAAGAAACTGCACCGTTAGAGCCCTGAAACACCAAACTGACGTCAGGCAGTGACGAAGGCCGACTGGTGCGTCGCCTCACGTTGAACACAGTGTTCACACAAAGAGCCGACGGTCATTTAGCTCGTACGCTGAAGAAATAACTCTCTGTACCACCGAGCAGCTGGAGTCTGTGTTCGTCACCTGATAAAGAAACCAGACCGTCGCTGATTCCGCTCTCACTAATGTAATCACGTGTTTTGGATGAGGAAGAAGAAATGATGACTCAGAGGTGAAAAATAAGGAGAAGTCATGGACACAACCGTGACTGAAGGACAGGAAACTCAATCTCACAGGCTGCTTCAGGGACTGTTGTGTGTTTAGGTGTTCCTGTTATTGTGTCCACGGCCTGAACAGTGTGTCTGTTTCGTCACTGCATGTGGAGGCTGTGACTGTAAACAACAGTTATATCTACGAGTGTGTATGAGTCAGGCGAGTCCTGCTGCGGTCCAGCTGCCAGCGCCGGAGTCTTTGTCTTCACACCGAGCAGTCGGTCCACAACGCGAGGACGTGAGCTGGCAGAGAACTGGGTCACACACTTCCTCTGTCTTTCATGTTTTCCTGTATGTGAGTCAGCGGCGGTTGTAAACAGCGCCGCAGATACAATTCCTGTTTGTCTGCAGCAGCAGCTGCTGCTCACACAAGTTCCCTGAAGCGCCGCCGCGGCCGCAGGAACGCTGTTTGTGTGACCTCATCCTCTCTCTTTGTTCGCCAACCTACTGTAATCCTTCAGTGAGAGAGATAAACATGGACGTCGGTTGAACTCGAGAGGAGATTAAGAAGCCTTCTAAATAACAACACACATGGAAAACAGCGTCCAGCTCTGTAGGGACCCTGAGGGGGTCACAGTGTGGGTCAGGTTCTGGTGCTGGTGTGGACTGAACCCGTCACACTCGCAGCTGCAGACGGTCCTCAGGGTTCAAATAAAGAGTTAAACTGTGGACCAACAATGGTCTTCCAGTTGGTGTTGAAATACAAACCAGGAAGTTGACAGTCTGAAGGCTTATCAGGCTTATTGTCCAAACAGTCGTGTTAGCAGCTCAGAGCTAGCGGCTAACATCACTGAGCTCATGAGTCAACATGTTGATGAAGCTCATGTGATGTTTAACACTCACACATCTACATTCATTCATCTGGCAGACACGTGTGTCCAAAGTGACACGAGGTGCAGTACAGACCACCACAGACACCATGATGTGTGATGGCAAATGAATTATCCCGAAGCATTTTAGTTTAGCCTGTTAGCAACATTTGCTAACTAGCCCTAACAATGTACTGTTGGAAAAGCCGGTTCTGCGAGCCACCTGGGCGACACGGATCGGGCGCTGACACACCAACCTGCTGCCCCAAATACTCACCAAATGTGGATTAATCCGCCACTGAAAGTAGTCCCCAACAAACTGCTTGTGTGAACAAAAACTACTAACCTTTCTTCAGAATGACACTATATATCTGTGAGGTGTTTTTTAAGATTGATATCTCCAACAGGAACCACAACCAGGAGGTCAGACAGTTCTGAGAGGCCGACTAAGACATTATTTCTGCTCTGTACATTAGATTGACTGAATATCTACAGCCTGGTCCTTTAAAAGCTGATTCCTGTAAAACTGCAGCCACTCTCTAAAGTTTATTCCCGTGAAGCTTTGTTATCTTTTATATTTTGTTGCTATAAATCCTGTAAACTTTCCGTCTGTAGTGATTCTGTTCGAGCGTCCACACTTCACTCCAGCAGGACTCATGCGGTGCCACTGAAGCCGGCTGAGCTGAATGGAGAGCGAGCAGGAAAGAAAACAGGCCTTTCAGCCGGAGGATCAACTTTGACAGCAGTTGGTCGGCTGCCAGCGGCTCGAGTTCACCGAGTTTGTTTCCTCCATTCAAAGAGAGCGAGAGCCAGAGAGGCCATTTTTACAGGGCCTCTCTCTCAGACACACCTCTCTCTCTGCAGGAGGAATGTGAGGAGGTGGCACATGGCAGGAAGTGATATCAAAGGGTTTATTTGTTGCTGTGGAGTGAGCCTGCAGGCCCGCGGGCCGGCGCTGTCAACATGCAGAGAAACATCATCACAGCCTCCGTTATTAACAGCACATTGAATAGAAAAGTTATTGTTGTGTTGTTCAAATGTTCTCAGGGTCAATCAGCTGACGACACGTCTCGTCTGTGTGGAGGGAAGCAGTGACGTGGCCTCGGCTACATGCTACATGCTACATGCTACATGAAAGGTCACTTAAAGGAGACTTTATGTGTTCCTTTTTTTCCTTTAAACTTCAGTTTTATTCTCTCACATGAGCCTGAAACAAACCTCCAGGTTTCATCAAACGTATCTGGCAGAGAGCACAGCTGTCCTGTAGTCGTGTGCACACACTTGTTCTGTGTTCGGAGGATTATTACAACATTTCGGGTGTGAACACTTTCAGTTTTATGAAAGTCTATCTGACGTGACTCAGGCACAAACGCTCACAGACGAGGTGTTAAAGTTTTATTCTCCTTATGTTTCTCCTCGCTCTCCGACTCTCCTGATTAAAGCGACAGGCGACCAAACTGAACGTTGTCAAATTTGGGATCATGTAGAAACACAACTGGTCAAAAATATGTTATTTTGACATATTACATCTTCGACTTGGTGAGAAAAATGCTCCACAATATAGTCAAATGTTGTAGTTTATAGCGGCTAATTCTTCTAAAACAGTTTTAAAGGGAAATTCCTGTATTTTCAAACCCGTGTTTACGTGTTTTTGTGTGTAAATGATTTAAAACAGTCCAGCAGATCTCCTCCACTGGCAGAAACAACGCGACTGAAACGTAATCCTTCGGGGAAAACTCCAACTGTGGAAGTCACGTCTCCTCAAAGTCTTTGTCTCGTCACTGACAGACTGAAATTGTTATTCTGACAACATGATGTAAATAGTCTGGTTTGAGGTGAGACGCTGCAGGAGGACGATGGAGGACACGTGAGTCACAGCTGCAAAGTCATGACTGATTATTTATGTTTAAAAAATAGTTTTGATTCTACAAATTCATCAATAACTGAATCTTCAGGATGGCGGCCGGCCCGTTCTTCTCGCCCACAGCACCGTTATCTGACGAGCAGGGAGAGAGATTCAAAACTCAACTATTGGCACGAACACGTCCTGTAACGACTCACATCACAAGGTGTCAGAGCGAGACTTGTGTTTCTTGTTAGAAGAAGTTCTTACTTTACTGTTTCTGTAACGCGTCAGACTCGACCTCAGAGTCTGAGACTAACACAAGAACCTTTAGTGGACGTGAACTTGACGGTCCCAGTTGCCCCAAAGGACGACGTTACAGCTGAGATCTACCAGAATCTCCCTTTAAGTCAAAATCACATGTTTCTTATAATGTGACTTCTCTTTATCTCGCCCGGCACTAACTTGTGGCACAGATGATCTCGCAGTGATGACGACAGCATCGCTCTCCTCAACATGCTCAGAGTTTGTTACGAGGAATAACTCACATAAACACAAAGTGGAAGTGGAGAACATGTGACCTGCTTCATACAGCAGCAGCTCGACCGGCGTCCAAAGGAAAGTTACATAATCTTAACTCACAGAGGCACCATGTGCTCGCTGTGTGTGTGTGTGTGTGTGTGTGTGTGAACACGAGCTGCAGATGTATGTGAGGAGTGTAGAGCAGTTTCTCTGAACCCTCCCTCCTCCTTCTCAGCCCTCCTCCACCCCTGTGGCATTGTGGGATTGAGAAAACAGAGATTACGTGACGACGGTTTGTAAAACTCCTGCTGGGGCGCCGAGACCAGATCGCTTCCCCTCAAGTTACTGATTCTCTGAATGTACAGAGTTACGTAACACTGTACGGTGCACATATGTGTGTGTGTGTGTGTGTGTGTGTGTGTGTGTGTGTGTGTGGTTAACTTTCAGCTGACTGTAGATGTTTGTGTTCGGAGGCAGCCGCACACATCCACCAGCTTTTTAATGCGAGTCATTTATCAAGTGTCTGGACTCCAGATGGAGTTTTAGTTTCACGTTGTCAGCTCCGTGTTAAACTCTCTGACACGGACGCTCGTATCTCACGAGCTCTGACACACTTCATTGTTATCGTCAGCGCTGCAGAGAGCAGGCGCGGTTTCTAACCGTCGGTCTGTGGCGGTGCGATCGCGTCAAGCTGAGTGTTTTTATTTCAGTATTTACGTTCTCTGACGAATTGTATTTTACACTTTTCCTTCAAAACATTTAGAGAAAATCTTTGTACTTTTTAAATCACTTCATTTGACACCAAACAACCCAACAGCACACAAAGTAAGAGTCTGCGTATTCTTTCACAAAGACCGCAACCAATATGTTAGTCAGCTGTGACCGTGTGTGAGTGGGTCAAACACAGAGTCCAGCTCTCCTCGTCGCTCTGTGGGTCAGAACACGGGCCTGTCCCGGATGTTGTGGTGGAGACGGGCCTCTGTGGAAACACCAGTGTCCTGAGACCAGACAGCAGCCAGCAGCCTTAAACCCGGCTGGATTAGTGTGGCTGCTATTTTGTGAGTCGGTGCGGTCCGGTTTGTCAGTTTGGGTCGTCGGAAGACGCTTCGGGCTGCGATGGTCTTAAAGTCGGCTGCTTTTAATAAACAGCCGCTTTCATACGGCACCTTTAATACAACACAGTGACGGACCTGTGGCCTCACGTCCCGTGGGGGTTCTGTCAGGCCCGGGGCTGCTGTTAGCGTTGTTTCGTCCTTCAGGTTCTGGTAGACAGTTTCAATTAGTGTGTCTGGCTGCAGGTGGTCCGTCCTTCTCGTCCTCCTCCTCACACCACACGGGTTCTTCTGTTTGGTTTGGTCGACTCATTCACACCTCCGACCGGCTGACCGACTGCTTCATATCTGCAGTTCATGTATTTAGTTGAGACGTTTGTTAACTAACACACCAGCGAGCTTCTCCCTCCTTTGTTCTGGCCTGAGAGCTGCTTCATGACGCCTCGTGCTTCTAACAGACTCATTTCACAAATATTCATATATATATTTACATACTTCCACTGCAGCCAAACGATAAAACACTAAGAATATATGAACGGTGTGAACGACAGACTGTCAAACAGATTCTTCACATCTAACATCCTCTCATCAAAACAACAAATGCTCCAGAAAAACATTCATTATGTTAAGTGGTTTAAAATTAGCATCACTTTATTCATGTGAAAAACATAAATTTGCATAACCATCTGTGCTGCTGATTCATCAGTCGGCAGGTTGTTTCAGCTGCGACCGACACAAACAGCCCCATCAGCCCCGGCTGCTTCCCACAGGAGCCATTAGTTCCTAGCGCCGGCGTCCCTCCAGGGACACGTTTGATTGTTGCACCTCGGCGCGGCGACACGACCAGGCGAACTCCTTCCTCCTCTGAGGACGTCGGTAATGACTGACTCACATCGTGGACGTGACACCTGATGCTCCCTCACTCATCAATCTGTTGTTGTCTGCAGAACAGTCGATGCGCTTCTGGATCCTCCAGAACCGGTTCCTGCAGGAAGAACCTGTCAGAGGAAAAAGGCAGTAAAACAGAATAACGTAGCTTTCTGCAGAGACACAGTTATAAACATGGTGCCCTTTTAAACAAAACACTGGAAACATTCTCTGGACTTCCTCTTTAACATTTCACTCAGTGTTTTAAAGATGGCAGATTGGGGACAGTGAACGCCTCATGAGTCCACGATCAGTTCTGGTTAGTTTCAATGCAGTTGCAATGTGAATGTGCTCAAAATATGTTTTCACAGATGTGTCTCTCACAGTGGTTCTGTTGTTGTGTTCTGTTGTGTTACAACTGCTTCTGGTGCATCATGACGTGAAACGTGACGCCTCAGATAAGCATCCGGCTGTCTTGCACCTGCAGAAAGTGGGATTTGGGTCAATATGCGATTTGAGTGGTTGTATCAGCGTTTAAAAAATCTACCTTTCTTATAAAAAGCACCTTTGAGGGCCTTTTTACATCTAGAGCTTTTTACATCAGCTCCACTGGTGTAGACGGGCTGTTGTTGCCTCCTCGGGTTTTCTGATATTGAGCTGTAGATTGCTGCCGTTCATTTATCTGCAGGATTGTTGATTTCCTCCTGATATAAACCCTGATCATTGTTTGAATAACTAGATGTGTAAGAGTGCAGTCGTGGGTGTGCAGTGTGAGCAGGAGGGGGCCCAGCACTCGGCCCTGCGGGGCTCCGGGGTTGAGCACTAACGTGGAAGAAGCACGACTGCCAATCCGAACTCTCCGCGGTCTGCTGGTGAGGAAGTCACAGCCCTGTTCAGATTTCCAGCTTCTTGGGTGAGATTGTGTTGAATGTTGAGCTGAAGTCAACATTCAGCATCCTGATGTAGCTGCTCTTCTTCTCCAGGTGTGTGAAGACTGAATGATCTGATGAGAGACATTTTATAAACTAAAAGATTAACAGATTAATCACGAGAGCAATAAGCAGATTAATCATTGATGAAAGCTGTAATCACATCCTGCTCGACTACAATCACAGTGAAAATTATAAGTTAATATTTTACTCTCGGAGCTTTGAGGTGTGTTTACAATCAGCACCAGGATTCAGTTTGACTGTAACATCAACATTACAGCTCGAGTAAAAGTCGATTCACTGCTGCAGCAAAGTAATAAAACGTGAACAGGAACGTTTGAGAATCGAACCATCAGCAGTGATTTGTTCCTGGAGTAAAACTCTTAAAGAAAACTAAACTTTAACGTCCATCAGGTCTTTAAAGATACATAGAAACACAAGACTTCAGTGAGAGTGAGGAGGTCCAGCTGTGGGTGAGCGCAGGACGCTGACACGATGTGGCTCTGTCATCACATTCCTCTTTATGGAAGCTGATATTTGAGATCAGCAGAACATTTGCACTCTGGCAGAGTTTGATGAACTCGAGGGAAAGTTAATATTTCAGTGAACTCTGCTGCTTCAGACAGAACTGATAAAACACACAGCTGTTGTGTCATGTTCTGCTGAGCTGGGCGCGCTCACAACAGCAGCCGGGTCTACTGTTATATAACACACACACACACACACACACACACAC
>CAEMYA010000912.1:120171-130772 GCA_903131615.1 Diplodus sargus | reverse complement strand
AGTTACCTGCTCAGTACAGGTGTATTCATGTCGGTGTGGGAGCTGTACAGATCAGTTATTATCTACAGATCTCAGGTAATCAGCCCAGGTGATGTTCCTTCATATATCAGAGCTGCACATAGTAACTACCTTCATGTTCTCTGCGGGTTAGAATGGAGCCAGCCTCCCTCTCATGTCGGTGAGATTTGTGTTTGCCTCAAATGTTTCTGAAAGAAATCTGAACAGAAGCTGAAGAGGTCTCATTTAATTGTTCAGTGTTGAGGTAAATTCGGCTGGAACATAATCCTTTAATTACACCCAGTTAAATCCGCGACAGATGTTGTGTTTTGCTCGGTGCACCAAACTCCATTGTGATTTTGGTCGTTTTT
Organism: Diplodus sargus; assembly: GCA_903131615.1. NCBI lineage: Eukaryota > Metazoa > Chordata > Actinopteri > Spariformes > Sparidae > Diplodus > Diplodus sargus. The sequence continues at coordinate 130,404 of CAEMYA010000912.1, read as the reverse complement.
GTCTCTGCCTGTTTATTACATGAATAATGCACAGCTAATTAAACGGCGGTCACTCTCTCAAAACAAGTTGTGAGTCTGGGTAAAGTCGGCATGAAAACTTCTTTGAAGTGTTTGTTTTCTTTAGAAAGCTGGATAGCTAATGTTTGCAGGTCAGTTTCAGTGAGTGGTTATGTTATGCTATGTTAGCTAGCTGACTTTAAAGTTGTTGCAGATGCACTGCACGGTTTGAGAAACACGTCAGCAGCGGCACAGCTGCCTTTATTAACTGGGTACTGACACTATAACGAGCTTATAAAGACAACTGGGTCGTTTAATTGTCGTGTATTTACAGACAGGTTTGCGTGTTAGCTAACCTGTGTGTCTGTTGGAGAGCGTTAGCATGACGCCACGTGCTGTGTAATGTTAGCTTGTTAATACGAGCATCGTTGCAGCTGAATATCTGAGTACAGCACAGTTAGTCAACAGACTCCATGTTGTTTTAGTATTGTCTCAGTATGTTATTATGTCAGCAGCTAGAAGGTCATTCTGAGCAGCTAAAGTAGTTTAACACACAATATGCAGCCTCAGTGTAGCTGCACAGAATGTATTCAGTGTGTTTGTCTCAGTTCTAGTTTAATATGTTTTTTAAATCACTGCACTGACTCCATGGTTGTCAAAAGTCAGACTTTAACATCATATTCACTCATGTGTAAAGCACCAAATGTTCTCAGGACTTAATACATTTGGTTTACTTTTAAGAAACATATTTATTGAATCAGATTATAGTAGATTTTACAGTGCAGAGTGATGTGAGTTTTCTGGAGTTTTATGTCATGCCACATGGTTACAGACTGCTATATCATTCTTTATTATGAAATTATAATCGTGTAAGAAATCCTCTTTGTAAAATGATGTGTCTGTAATCTAATTACATCTTCTTTTTCCAGATTTATATGTATATACACACACAGAGACACACATATGCCTGTAGTTTTCATGTTATATTGATGTGTCTGTAATCTAATTACATCTTCTTTTACCATATTTATATATATATGTGTATATATATATATATATATATATATATATATATGTATATGTGTATATGTATATATATATGTATATATATGTATATGTGTATATGTATATATATATGTATATGTGTATATGTATATATATATGTATATATATATATGTATATGTGTATATATATATATATGTGTATATGTGTATATGTATATATATATATGTATATATATGTATGTGTATATATATATGTGTGTATATATATATATATATGTATATATATATATGTATGTATATACACACATATGTATACATACATAGACGCTGAGACACTCATATGCCTGTAGTTTTCATGTTATATTAAAGTGCTTCCTCCATTCTCCAGGTGAACAGTGGGACTTGTCTTCAGCTTCAGGTGGAACAGCTCTGACCTGTAAAGTGGTCAGACCCAGAGAGCCACCTGGTCCAACAAGGTCAGTGCTAAAACAGGTGCAAAAATTAAAGGCAGAAAGTGTGAGATTTGTCATTTGCTTATCTCCACTGTTTAGCCACAACATTAAAACGACTGACTAGTGAAATGAGCATTGACCATGTTGTTTCAATCAAATGTTCTGCTGGGAAACTTTGAGTTCTGTCATTTCTGTGGAGCCTCTTTGACAAACACCACCCACCCAAACACTGTTCAGCACAACTACAGCCCCGAATGGCAAAGAGCCCTAGGCGTTAAACTGGCCTCCACACTCACCAGATCCCAATCCAGTTGAGAATCTATGGGATGAGTCAGAACCAACTCCCATCCATGTGGGGCCCCCATGGATCGTTCTTGGCTCAGACTGCATCCAGTGGAAGCTCAGGTGGATTGAGATCTGGGGAATCTGGAGGCCAGGTTGACACCTTGAGCTCTTTCCCATGTTCCTCGGGTCGTTCCTGAGCAGTTTTTGCAGCGTTGCAGGCGCGTTGTCCTGCTGGGGGGGCACTGCCATCAAGGAGTGCTGCTGCCATGAGGGGGTGTACTCGGTCTGCAGCTGTGTTTGGGTGACTGGTGTTTGTCAAAGAGACGTCCACATGAATGCCAGGACTCATGGTTTCACAGCCAAACATGGCATTGGAACGCAATGATCCATGTTTTTTATTTCACCTGTCACTGGTTCTAATGTTCTGACTCTCAGTGTATACACATGTTAAATAGTTTATGAATCCGATCTAATATGCATTTAGGCACTGTAACCAGACTGGTTTAGATTTCCTCTCAGTAAAACAAAGCCTGTTTCGAATACCTCTACTCTTTTGAACCCTGTGGGTTTTGAGCTGGGACTTACACAATTTCAGTGGACAGCTTTATTTGGTGGCCTTGTAAGGTTTCTCGTGAGCGGTTAATAGTTTGTCTACGTCCTTTTTTAGTGTATAAACTATGTTGAGCACAGCCTGGTGTTAACATTGCCGTTCTTATTCATGGTCGAAGTGCAATGAATTGAGAGCCACAACACCAGCAGAACTGAGCAGAGATGTGTTGTTTTGGAGGCCTCGTGGGTAAAGAGCTTTCTCGGGACAATATTTCAGTAAGGGAAATCCACTCGCTAGTGGTCTGCCAAGCAAACCTGGTGTTATCACTGTAAGTTGCAGGTTAACTTGACCGGACTTCAGCTATCTTCAATGGCAAATGCCTGAGTGCTGTCCATCAGAGCTGATAGCTGTGGTCTCCAAGAATGGCAGCCAGTCAGGCCATTGATCACCTGCAGGTATTGGTAATAGCGTATGCTGTGAGCCCTTGTGCGATCCCGCCGACTTACAGGTCCCTGTACGAGTATTCATACCTAATAGGGGGTCTCTGTCTGAGCATACAAACCTATGGTTGGTAGAAGCGAGCACATAGTGGTCGTGTTAAGCTTGGGCCTCGGCCTGGCTAGGGACATGCTCAGGGCCAGGGCAGAAACTAGCCTGACGCCATATGCAGCTCTGTTCTCTGCCCTCATGTCCATGACGAGATTCACATGTGACCTCAGTGAGCATGGTAATGCGATGCCTTTGCTTGAAGATAATGTTGAACCTCTGTGATAAAACAAAATGAAAACAATTGCAGGAATTCATATTCTTTGCAACTCAGTGCAACAACATCCTGCATAATAACACCATGCAGAGATCATTACAAAGCTGTTGCAGGGCCCTCGGCCTCACTGCCCAGCAGGCCACTAATAAGGATCCGATTGTGCTGTGGTGACATTTTTTGTTTTGTAGCAGTTGTTGAAGTCATGTTCATGGTATAAGTGCAATGAACTGATAGCTACAAACAGCTTGAGCGGTTGTTAATTTGTCTGCATCCTTCTGAGTGTATTGACGGGTTTTTTCAGTTCAGGTACATCTCCAATCGAGCGCGCAACTGTGCGTTCAGAGAGCGCTAGATAAACTTTATGAAGCCTTTGAGGTTGTTGTCTTGCGAACTGATAGCTAGAAACAGCTAGAGCAGTTGTTAGTTTGTTTGCATCCATCTGAGTGTATTGAAGGTTTGTTTTCAGTTCTGGTACATCTCCACTCGAGCGCGCAACTATGCGTTCATAGAGTGCTTGATAAACTTTATGAAGCCTTGGAAGTTGTTGTTTTGCTGGAGAAACATCGAGGTATAAAGCTTTTCAGGCTAGCAGTGTTAGCTAAACATTGTTGAGCGCAGTAAGCTATGACAACCAGTTCACCACCGTAGAGTTCTAGGCACAAAAGTTCAGTAACAGTGATCCAGTTGTTAGTGTTCGTCTGCCAGGCAAACCTGGTTATCAGGTTTATGTGAACTGACCAACCAGAGCAGAATTAGGCTCCACCTCAAAACCCCCAGGATTCAAAGAGTGTTTTTACAGCTACTGGATACACACAAAAACAGATATCTTGAAATAAAGTGTATGTGAAAATCCAAGTGTTCTCACTGTTAACAACTCGACTCTTTATGAGTCCTGTTAATAGCCCACAGAGTGCGTTGTTTGACAACCTGAGGATGAGACTCAAAAATCAGCTGTCTTTCTACAGAATTGCTTTATGAGTATACTGACATTACGCAGTTTATCCATTTAATAGATAATTGTCCTCACATTTCCCGTCTTAGGTCTCCACTTTCTGCTTTTAATGCTGGGTAGCTTAATCTATAATGATACATCATGCTTTAATAGCGAATATTTGATATTGATTATATGAATCTGCAACGTAGCTAATAATTAAAGATGTTAGACAAAGTGCAGTGAAAGTATGAATAATACAGTCAAAAACTCAATTTATTAGGTATGAAGTATTAAGTATTTAACATGTTTATCTTCACTGTTCACCTGACACATTAAAACAACTGACTAGTGAAATGAGCATTGACCATCTTGTTTCAATCAAATGTTCTGCTGGGAAACTTTGAGTTCTGTCATTTCTGTGGAGCCTCTTTGACAAACACCACCCACCCAAACACCGTTCAGACCAACTACACCCCCTCATGGCAAAGAACCCAAGGTGTCAAACTGGCCTCCTCATTCTCCAGATCCCAGTCCAGTTGAGCATCTGTTGGATGTGTCAGAACCAACTCCCATCCATGTGGGGCCCCCATGGATTGTTCTTGGCTCAGACTGCATTCAGTGGAAGCTCAGGTGGATTGAGATCTGGGGAATTTGGAGGCCAGGTTGACACCTTGAGCTCTTTCCCATGTTCCTCGGGTCGTTCCTGAGCAGTGTTTGCAGTGTTGCAGGCGCATTGTCCTGCTGGGGGGGCACTGCCATCAAGGAGTGCTGCTGCCATGAGGGGGTGTACTCGGTCTGCAGCTGTGTTTGGGTGACTGGTGTTTGTCAGAGAGACGTCCACATGAATGCTGGGACTCATGGTTTCACAGCCGAACATGGCATTGGAACGCAATGATCCATGTTATTTATTTCACCTGTCACTGGTTCTAATGTTGGTGCTCTCAGTGTATACACATGTTAAATGCTTTTTACAGATACACTCAAAACCTCCCAAAAAAGGACTAAAAATCTCCACAATGACACACAATCCCTCCACAGTAACACACAAAACCTCCACAATAACACAAAAACCCTCCACAAATACACAAAGCTTACACAAAAACACACAAAACCTCCACAATGACACAAAAACCATCCACAATGACACAAAACCTCCACAAATACACAAAACCTCCACAATGACACAAAAAACCCACAATGACACAAAAACCCTCCACAATAACACAAAAACCCTCCACAAATACACAAAAAACCTCCACAATGACATAAAAAACCCACAATGACACAAACCCTCCACAATAACACACAAAACCTCCACAATAACACAAAAACCCTCCACAAATACATAAAACCTCCACAATAACACAAAAAACCCACAATGACACAAAAACCCTCCACAATAACACACAAAACTTCCACAATAACACAAAAACCCTCCACAAATACACACAAAACCTCCATAATGACACACTTAATCTCTACAACCACCACAAATTCACAAAAAACTTCCACAAATAGATACAAATCCTGCACAAAGAGGCGTGAAGCTACCACTGCTCTTCTGTTTCATCTTGCAGGTGACGGTTGAAAGGACGAATCACCAAGACGAACAAGACGTGCCAAACAATGGAGACGACCCGCCACAGGAGCCTGAAGGGAAAGTGTGAGTATCTTTCACCTGAACTTTACGAGTTGATCAAACATGGCTGATATATGTGCAGAGTGCTGATGGTCACTGGAGGTTTCTCCAGAACCAGAGCAGCCAGGAGCTGAAAGTGTGGGCAGAGGAACCAGCTGCTGGTAATGTTAGCTTGTTAATATGAGCATCGTTACAGCTGAATATCTGAGTACAACACAGTTAGCTAACGGGCTCCATGTTGTTTTCGTATTGTCACAGTATGTTAGTATGTCAGCATCTAGAAGGTCATTCTGAGAAGCTAAAGTAGTTTAACACACAATATGCAGCCTCAGTGTAGCTGCACAGAATGTATTCAGTGTGATTGTCTCAGTTCTGGTTTAATTTGTTATTTAAATCACTGACTCCATGTGGGTCAAAAGTCAGACTTTAAAATCATATTACTCGTGTGTAAAGCACTAAATGTTCTCAGGACTTAATACATAACCTATTTATTGAATCAGATTATAGTAGATTTTACAGTGCAGAGTGATGTGAGTTTTCTGGAGTTATGTCATGCACATGGTTACAGACTGCTATATCATTCTTTATTATAAAATTATAATCGTGTAAGAAATCCTCTTTTTACTTGATGTGTCTGTAATCTAATTACATCTTCTTTTTCCAGATTTTTGTATATATATATATATATATATTAGGGATGCACCGATGCATCGGCTGAACATCGGTATCGGCCGATGTTGGCCTCGTTAACTGCCATCGGCCATCGGCAAATAAAAATGACATTCGCCGATGGCCGTGGCCGATGATTATATCTTGATTTGCGGCATGAACGCTGTGCTCATGGTGAAACTTTTTTTGGAGAAATCCGGAAACGCAGCCCTCAGATTTTCATGTGGATAGCGAATCCGCATACTTTCCAAAACAATGACGCCATCGCCCCACCCCGCGACGTCTCATAACAACAACAATGGCGGACTACATGCTCGTGTTCGTGCCACAGAAGATATCGAGCCTTTCTCGCAACTTACCCGCCTTGTAGTTGAGTGTGAGTCTCAGCAGCAGTTCGACCTCATTAACGGTCCGCACAAATGATTCCGGTTTCCTTGCACTCGCCATTTTCATCTTCTTCTTCTTCTTCTTGTGTTCGGTTTCTCCGTCTACTGTCTGTTTGTTTACAGCGCGCAAGTTTACTGTGCATGCTCCGTGTCTTCTTCTCCGTGTTTTGTGAATGTCAAGCGCCACCCAGAGGCTGGAATATGAACTACAGCGTTTTCGCTTATCTTCAGTGGGTCAGTGTGGACGCAAATATTCCTAAAACAATGACGAGGAAGAGGGAGATAAAAAAGATTGTTTTCGCCCGTCTGGACGGCCCCTCAGACTTCAATTGACACAGCATTTAAGGAAAGCCAAACAGCTGCCTCCAGACAGCGCCAAAGCAAAACAAATAACAAACAAGGTGATGGAGTTCATTGATTTAGATGACCAGCCTTTCTCTGTAGTGGAGGATGTGGGGTTTCAGAGTCTAATAAAGTTTATGGAGCCACGCTACACGCCGCCGAGTCGACGTCACTTTGCCAAGGTCTGTCTCCCCGAAATCTTGTCATGTGAACTAAGGTTATCTTAAATGTCAACCAGAAAGTGACATTAAAGGTTGTTTTTGTTTCATAAATTGGTCTCATTGGATTTGTGCTCATTCAAGGATAGTGTTATGAAGACCTGAAAGACTTGTATGTTTCTGTGGCACAAAAAAAAGGAATAAATAACAAAAAGAAAGAACATCGGCATCGGCCATCGGCCAAGTTGTTATGTTAAACATCGGTATCGGCCCAGAATTTCACAATCGGTGCATCCCTAATATATATACATACATATATATATATACATACATACACACAGAGACACACGTATGCCTGTAGTTTTCATGTTATATTAAAGTTCTTCCTCCTCTCTCCAGGTGAAAAGTGGGACTTGTCTTCAGCTTCAGGTGGAACAGCTCTGACCTGTAAAGTGGTCAGACCCAGAGAGGAGAGCCACCTGGTCCAACAAGGTCAGTGCTAAAACAGGTGCAAAAATTAAAGGCAGAAAGTGTGAGATTTGTCATTTGTTTATCTCCACTGTTTAGCCACAACATTAAAACAACTGATGAGTGAAATAAGCATTGACCATGTTGTTTCAATCAAATGTTCTGCTGGGAAACTTTGAGTTCTGTCATTTCTGTGGAGCCTCTTTGACAAACACCACCCATCCAAAAACCGTTCAGACCAACTACACCCCCGAATGGCAAAGAACCCAAAGTTTTAAACTGGCCTCCACATTCTCCAGATCCCAATCCATTTGAGCATCTATGGGATGCGTCTGAACCAACTCCCATCCATGTGGGGCCCCCATGGATCGTTATTGGCTCAGACTGCATCCAGTGGAAGCTCAGGTGGTTTGAGATCTGGGGAATCTGGAGGCCAGGTTGACACCTTGAGCTCTTTCCCACATTCCTCGGGTCATTCCCGAACAGTTTTTGCGGTGTTGCAGGTGTGTTGTCCTGCTGGGGGGGGCACTGCCATCAAGGAGTGCTGCTGCCATGAGGGGGTGTACTCGGTCTGCAGCTGTGTTTGTGTGACTGGTGTTTGTCAAAGAGACATCCACATGAATGCGAGGGCTCATGGTTTCACAGCCGAACATGGCATTGGAACATAATGATCCATGTTATTTATTTCACCTGTCACTGGTTCTAATGTTCTGACTCTCAGTGTATACACATGTTAAATAGTTTATGAATCCGATCTAATATGCATTTAGGCACTGTAGCCATAGTTGTTTAGATTTCCTCTCAGTAAAACAAAACCTGTTTCGAATACCTCTACTTCCTTTGAACCCTGTGGGTTTTGAGCTGGGACTTATACATTTCAGTGGACAGCTTTATTTGGTGGCCTTGTAAGATTTCTCTTGAGCGGTTATTAGTTTGTCTACGTCCTTTTGAGTGTATAAACTATGTTGAGCAGAGCCTGGTGTTAACATTGCCGTTCTTATTCATGGTCGAAGTGCAATGAATTGAGAGCCACAACACCAGCAGAACTGAGTGGAGACTTGTTGTTTTGGAGGCCTCATGGTAAAGAGCTTTCTCGGGACAATAGTTCAGTATGGGAAATCCACTCGTTAGTGGTCTGCCAAGCAAACCTGGTGTTATCACTGTAAGTTACAGGTTAACTTGACCAGACTTCAGCTATCTTCAATGGCAAATGCCTGAGTGCTGTCCATCAGAGCTGATAGCTGTGGTTTCCAAGAATGGCAGCCAGTCAGGCCATTGATCAACTGCAGGTATTGGTAATAGCGTATCCTACGAGCCCTTGTGCGATTCCGCCGACTTACAGGTCCATGTACGTGTTGACATACCTATAGCAGGTCCCTGTCTGATGATACAAACCTATGGTTGGTAGAAGCGAGCACATAGTGGTCGTGTTTAGCTTGGGCCTCGGCCTGGCTAGGGACATGCTCAGGGCCACGGTAGAAGCTAGCCTGACGCCACAATGCAGCTCTGTTCTCTGCCCTCATGTCCATGACGAGATTCACATGTGACCTCAGTGAGCATGGTCATGCGATGCCTTTGCTTGAAGATAATGTTGAACCTCTGTGATAAAACAAAATGAAAACAATTGCAGGAATTCATATTCTTTGCAACTCAGTGCAACAGCATCCTGCATAATTCACCACGCAGAGATCATTACAAAGCTGTTGCAGGGCCCTCGGCCTCACTGCCCAGCAGGCCACTAATAAGGATCCGATTGTGCTGTGGTGAAATTTTTTGTTTTGAAGCAGTTGTTGAAGTCATGTTTATGGTATAAGTGCAATGAACTGATAGCTACAAACAGCTTGAACGGTTGTTAATTTGTCTGCATCCTTCTGAGTGTATTGACGGGTTGTTTTCAATTCAGGTACATCTCCACTCGAGCGCGCAACTGTGCGTTCATAGAGTGCTTGATAAACTTTATGAAGCCTTGGAAGTTGTTGTTTTGCTGGAGAAACATCGAGGTATAAAGCTTTTCAGGCTAGCAGTGTTAGCTAAACAACGTTGAGCGCAGTAAGCTATGACAGCCAGTTCACCACCGTAGAGTTCTAGGCACAAAAGTTCAGTAACAGTGATCCAGTTGTTAGTGTTAGTCTGCCAACCAAACCTGGTTATCAGGTTTATGTGAACTGACCAACCAGAGCAGAATTAGGCTCCACCTCAAAACCCCCAGGATTCAAAGAGTGTTTTTACAGCTACTGGATAAACACAAAAACATATATCTTGAAATAAAGTGTATGTGAAAATACAAGTGTTCTCACTGTTAACAACTCGACTCTCTATGAGTCCTGTTAATAGCCCACAGAGTGCGTTGTTTGACAACCTGAGAATGCGACTCAAAAATCAGCTGTCTTTCTACAGAATTGCTTTATGAGTATACCGACATTACGCAGTTTATCCATTTAATAGATAATTGTCCTCACATTTCCCGTCTTAGGTCTCCACTTTCTGCTTTTAATGCTGGGTAGCTTAATCTATAATGATACATCATTCTTTAATAGCGAATATTTGATATTGATTATATGAATCTGCAAAGTAACTAATAATTA
>CAEMYA010000912.1:40503-53388 GCA_903131615.1 Diplodus sargus | reverse complement strand
GTGTGTGTGTGTGTGTGTGTGTGTGTGTGTGTGTGTGTGTGTGTGTGTGTGTGTGTCGACAGCAGTGCCAACATCTTGCATCTGCAGTTTCTGTCGTTAACTTCAAACCTCTCCGACCGTCTGCGTCCGTCAGGTTCTGATCAGCAGAACTTCACTGCGTCGACCCGACGGAGCACAAAGAACCCGCGCTGTGAATGGCGTCCAACACAGTCACAGATATTCACGTGTCTTTGTGTCCTTCTGTCGTTTTGCGTTGTGGCATTACGTTACGAGGGATACTAGCGATCTATTCTGCTGGTGTAGATTCTGATTATTATAACTGCAGAACAGAGGATGGATTCATCCAAAAGTTAATGCAGGAATTTAACATTTTGAACATAAATATTTTCTTTGACATTTTGTGTCTGTGCCTGAACAAACACCTGTTGGATCCGGTTGGACGTTACGCACCAGAAACGTTGTGTTTGTCCGCTCGTTTGTCTGCAGGAGTTCACAAAAAAATGCAGAACGGATTTACCACGAAATGTGGACGGCGGATGAGACCAGAATCGAGGGACGGGTCCAGAACTTTTCTCTCACTTTATTAATTTAACACCAAAACAGAAGCAGAAAGTTATTTGTCTCTACATATTAACACGGGGTCAGTTAGGGAGGGACATGTCGAGCATATTGATTGGCGTTTATAATAGCCGACAGCGTTAGCCTTGATGCTACATGTCAAAGTAGACAACAGGGAATACACACACACACACACACACACACACTCCCACAAACACACACAGGCCTAATGTTAGTCAGCTAAAAGGACCGCTAGCTGTTAGCTGCATGACTAAACAAACAAGCGTTGGTGGTGACAGCAGCTTCACTCCATTAACCTCCGTACTGTTGTTCAGTCCCGATGTCGGCCGTGTTCAGGTGGAAATATTAAAATATCTGAATTTGAATATCTGCGTAGTGCCCCTTTAATTATTTATGCAAGAAAGAGCTCAAACGTTTACGTCAGGAGATGTTTTAACCTGAGAATCACAAATCCATCATTTTGACAATTACAAAAAACAGACTTTGCGTTCACAGTGAAGCTCTTTCCTCCTGCAGCACACGTTTATCCGTCGGGTCGACGGTAGAAATAATAAACAGTGTTCTTCCTGTTTCCAGCTTAAATATTCAGTCCGTGTTTGCAGAAGCAGTCGTGCATCTAAATCTCCCCGGCGCCCCTCCGCTGCCTCGCTGTTATTACTGAACAGGTGGTGTGTCGAAGGTTCAGGGCTGCGTAGGAAATCTGTGCTCAGGTGGTCGGGTCGGCAGCGCCGCCAGATAAATCAGGCTTTATGGGAATGGAAAATAGCATTTTGGTTTTGAGCTCCAGTGGCTCGGGATAGTGGGTGAACTGGGCGGGAGGGGAGGCGACGGCCGGGCTCCGGAGTTAGTGGAGGAGGAACAAGAGAGAAATGGGTTTCTCTCCTCGAGCAGGAGACATTCGTCTTCATATTGTTTGCATGAGTTGCTTCAGAAAACAGGAACGTGGAGCAAATACAGGAGCAGAACCTCCAAACCTGCTGGTTCTGACCCAACGTCAACAGGTTCGTTATGACGACTCAGAACCGTGTCTGATCGTCAACACTGAAGGCTTCACTGTAATCAGCTGTTCGTACTTGAGACCCAGGATGAGACAGGAAGTAGAAAAGAAAAATGAAAGATATTTGTGCTTTTATTGTGAAATGCTGAGTAGAATGAGTAGAACATGTTTCAGACCTCCAGAATCTTTTCCTGTGACGATCAGCTGACCGGCGCCGGAGGCAGTGTCGGACATGTTGGGTCAATTCTCTTTTTCAGAGATCCTTTATTGATTGGTTTGGGAGGAGGGTTCACTCTGGACGGATTTGAGAAGCTGAACTTTGTTGTTGTTGTTGATCTCTGAAGTGAACAGCTGATAACAGTCAGACGCTCCCGCAGGTCGTCGTCCACATCACGGATGAGAACGACTGCACGCCAGAGTTCCTCCACTCCATCTACACCAGAGACAACATACCTGAGAGCATCGCACCTGGAACCTCCCTGCTGCAAGGTGACACACACACACACACACACACACACACACACACACACACACACACACACACACTGTTTGTACCTACAGGTGTGATGTTCTGGTGTTGTGTTCGCTGACGGAGGGCAAATACTTAACCAGGACTACAGGAAGCCACACATCAGCCTCTGTGTGCGTGTGTGTGTGTGTGTGTGTGTGTGTGTGTGTGTGTGTGTGTGTGTGTGTGTGTGTGTGTGCGCGTGTGTGCGTGTCACAGCCATCTGTCGTAGCTGCTGGTGACTGGTTGAGATCAAACAGTTCGACTTCAGCGAGGCTTTGCTCTTATTAGGCAGACCGCCAGCAACACACACACACACACAATCACACGTACACACACGCACACACACACTCATACATACATTCAACAGTGTACAGACTCATGTATTTATAAAATTCTCCTCTCTGTTCTCTCTTCATCTCTGTCTTCCCTCTTCTTCTCCTCCTCTTCCTCCTCTTCCTCCTCAGTTCTGGCCCGTGACTGTGACTCCGGCGTGAACTCGGAGCTCTCTTACTTCGTCCATGGCGGCGACTTCGACATCACTTCAGGGGGCGTGGTCAGCCCCGCCCGTCGCCTGGACTACGAGCGACCCAATCACGTCTACGAGTTCGTGGTGGTCGCGGTGGACGCAGGGACGCCGCCCCGGACCGGCACCGCCTCCGTCCGCATCCGAGTTTCCAACAGCAACGACGAGGCGCCCGTCTTCTCGCAGAGCGTGTAGGGAAACTTCTTCACTTCTTCACTTCTTCACTTCTTCACTTCTTTACTTTTTTACTTCTGTGCCTCCAACCTGTTGGCACCTGCTGAAGTTTGAATGTGACTTTAACATGTTAACGAACATCAGCAGCATCGTCTCTCTCTCTCTGTCTCTGTCTGTGTCTCTCGCCCACAGTCAGTCTGCTAATTAACTTGTTTTCAATTCAGGATCTATTTTTAATCCCAGCGTTTCTTCTCCATCTGTTTTCACTGCGTCGTCACCTCTCCTCTCGCTGCTCTGTCTGCCTCCTTCACACCTTCGTACTTCTCTTCAGCATGTGTGACATCATCGTCTCTTTGTTCCTCCTTCATTCTGATATCTCTTTCTCAGTTTGTCTTGGATTAAATCTCTCTCCGTCTCTCTCTGTATTTGTTTCCCTCGGTCAGTTATAAGACCTTTCTAAGTGAAGATGCCGGTCCAGACACGCTGGTCGCCATCGTTCACGCCAACGACCCGGACGGAGACGCCGTTTCTTACGCCATCACTGGCGGCAATGAGGACAGCAACTTCCTGCTGGACAACCAGAAGGGTGAGGGAGAAAACCTGGATGTACTGAATATAAACAAGATCAATGAGGGTCTCACATGGTATAAACCTACACTTCTACAAAATACGACAGACACTTTACAAGGAAAATAACAACTAATTGTTAAACATTTAATGCTGAATTAACATGGAGGTCCAAAAAATGCAGAATGAGTCAGAGACAGAGTTTCACAGAGTTTATAAAGTGTCTCCAACTCAACAACTCACTAAACTGACACATTTGTTAAGGGAGTCTGGGGACTTTCTCCACGGGGACAAAGAAGGAGCCGATATTGTTCCTGTTTAGTGTCTTTGTAACATGTGACATGTTTAGATCAATAACATGTTTCTTCTTTCATAAATGGAGTGTAAATGGTGACAAACAACTGCAGCTGAAAGATTTAATGCTAAATTTGCAACAAGGACACAATGAGTTACAATCTGTCAGAGACACAGTTTCATAATGCTCATAAAGCTTTACGCTGCTCAACAACTCCTTAAATTAGCTGATTTGTTAAAGGGGTCTGGTGAAATTGTGGTTAATTGTCGGCTTCATGTATCACATTTAATGCTGAATTTACAAGAAGGAAACAATGTTTCAGAATTTGTTTCATAATGTTTGTAAAGTTTGTTTTAACTCAACAACTCTTAAAATCAGACGATTTGTTAAGGGAGTCTGGTGATTCGACAGTGTGTTCACAAACACAAACACGGGCAGGTTGAGAGAGCTCGTCGCCTCTAACGAGACAGAAACAGAGGAAGTATTATGCGTGTGTTGTTTGTTTAAGAGCACACACACACACACACACACACACACACACACACACACACACACACACACACAGAGTGAGTGTCACACACATGCTCATCCAGCTGCGCTCAGATCACAAACACACAGAGTGCACTGGTTGTTGCTGTGGTAACGGGTATTTGGGGATAAAGATTGGTAGCTTTTAACAAGGCCAGTGAACCCCCTGGAACACACACACACACACACACACACACGCACACAAACATAAATAAAAAATAACAAAAACATGAATACACACATTTAAAATCACGACAGCACACACACACTGCTCATCTCTTCAGTGTGTGTGTGTGTGTGTGTGTGTGTGTGTGTGTGTGTGTGTGTGTGTGTGTGTGTGTGTGTGTGTGTGNNNCACTGCTCCACTGCTCTGCCACACACACACTAATGCGCACATGCACAAACTGATATAAGCATGAACATTTGCACATAAATGATATATTAAGACCCTCCCGCTCACACACACACACACACACACACGCAGCAGATGGCCTTTGGCTCGCTCGCCTGTTCTGCTTTGTCACTTCAAAGCGTTGTGGAGTATTTTCATGTAGATGTGTTCGCTCCCTCCCAGCCTGCATGTCTGCGCTCATGTCGCTACCAAAGCTGCTTATTTGTTTGTTTGTTTGTTTGTTTGTGTGTGTGTGTTTGTTTGTGTGCTGCTCTGTCATGTTAATGAGTGTGATTGTTAGCGCAGAAGAAGAGATGCGGCCCTTGTTTTAGTTAGAATAATGCAGCTGATGCTGACGCAGCTTCACCTCCACATCAGCGCCGTGACATCAAGTAAACATGTCGAAGAGCCTCAGCAGCTCTCAGGTGTTTTCTTCTTCTGTCCTCTTTATTTTCAATGAGCTGAAACATATTCTGAGTCGTCCTCGTCCTCCAGAGAGTCTGTCGACTGTAAACTTTGCTGAGCAGTTCGTCTCCTCTGGCGGCAGGAAACTCTTTAGTGCCTGAGAGCACGAAAAAAGTTTGTATTCCAAAGAAATGTGCTGAAAGTGGAAAGAGTTATAAGAGACTTCTAATAACCGCAGCTCTGTTGTACTGAATGTGTTTGTATAGCTGCCAGGTCTGTAGAGAGTGAGACGTCTGAACCTTTGTGTGTGTGTGTGTGTGTGTGTGTGTGTGTGTGTGTGTGTGTGTGTGTGTGTGTGTGTGTGTGCATGTTCAGGCATCATCAAGCTGCGCAGGAGTCCTCCTCCGAGGCTCAGAGGGCCGCAGTACGTCCTCAACATCACCGCCACCGACGACAACGCGTCCGGCGGGCCGTATCCGCTCAGCAGCTCCGCCCAGGTCATCGTGGGGATCAACGACATCAACAACAACAAGCCGGTGTTCCAGGAGGTGACTGAACCCACAGAAACACGACTGGAACAAGTCAGGATGAAGGATTAAACACTAAAGCTTCTAGTGCTGTTTAGTTGCAACAAGGTGCAATAAAGGTGCAGTATGTAAGAACTGCAGCGTATCATCAGAGCTACCGCTAACTGCTGCTAATTGTAGCTGTTAGCCAGTAAGCTCAGATGCTGCTACCACGGGAGGTGTTGGTTTTTATGATACAAGGTGGCTAGCTGGTTAGCATGCTAACTTCAATAACAACACAAAACAAGAAGTCTTAAATCCAATCCATGTTTTTAATGTTTCAAACTTAAATCTTACAGATTGCACCTTATAAAAGAGAAAAACTGAGGACTGGATTGATCTGATGGATTTGCATCCTAAAACTAGACTGGCACTGAGTAGAGTGTATACCTCCACCAACAGTCCCCCTTAAATCAGTCAGCTCTCATCAAACATTTAAATCTGCTGGATCCAGATTTTTTATTTGGATCCACATCAGATTGTACTCACTCATCGATACCAACATCTTTGCATTATTCTCCAAGAAACTAATAAAAAAGATGAAACATGTCTGATGTCACAATATTAAAGAAACTGAGAAAGAAGTTCTGGATCCACCCCAGAAGTTAACACGGTCTGTTCTGGGCCGAGACGCATCCTCAGACCCAGTTTAGTGGAACGCACAAAAACACAGGCTGCATCCATCGAGTCAGAGGAGATAAATGTGCCTCTTCAGCAGTTTATCCACTCGGTTCTGATCGTGCTCTCTGTGCTCTCAGTGTCAGAACTACAGTCTGAACGCGGTGGTTCTGGAGAACCAGCCTCCGGGCACGTTTGTCCTGCGGGTTCAAGCCCACGACGCCGACATGGGGGTCAACGGAGAGGTCAAATACGGCATCATGCACAGAGACGGCGTGTCCTCCGGGTTCGACATCGATCCCGACACAGGTGAGTGCTCCATCGCCTTACACATGCAACCGTTGAGAGAGTTTATACCTGTTGCCGTGGTGACCTGGTCTCCCCGCATCTGTCAGGTGTGATCACCACGACGGCGAGCTTCGACCGGGAGCGCCAGAGGGAGTTCACGCTGTCGGTGACGGCCACGGATCAGGCCGACGAGCCGCTCATCGGGATCTGCCAGATCACCGTCGTCATCGCGGACCAGAACGACAACGACCCAAAGTTTGAAAACAGCCGGTACCAGTGTGAGTTACTGCAGACACGACCGCAGCTACAGCTGATGTCACTGTGATGTCACTGTAACGACAGCTGATGTCACTGTGATGTCACTGTGATGTCACTGTGACGACAGCTGAGAGTGTCAACAAGGCAGCGAGGGGATTAAACAGGTTGTTTACCTCTGGAGTCGCCCACGCTAACATCAATACACTGTCCAGAGCTTTGTGTGTGTGTGTGTGTGTGTGTGTGAGTGTGAGTGTGTGTGTGTGTATCTGTGTGTGAGTGAAACAGGTGAAACATGGAGGCTGTTTGTCGTCATCTATCAATCTGCTTCCTCGTATTAATCCTGGAGAGCTTCTCACGGCTGATGAAATGCTCGCCGGCGGCGCCCCGCGGGTCCGTGTTTGTTTACTACGTGTGCAAATATGTGTTTTGATAAGCGTCGTGTCAGAAGTTCTCCTCGTCAGATTAGGGAGACGCACAGGGTGGCTCATTAACTATTTAAC
This sequence comes from Diplodus sargus, assembly GCA_903131615.1. Lineage (NCBI taxonomy): Eukaryota > Metazoa > Chordata > Actinopteri > Spariformes > Sparidae > Diplodus > Diplodus sargus. The sequence goes on along the minus strand of CAEMYA010000912.1, from coordinate 46,188 downwards.
AGGCAGATTGAAATGTTTCTGGGACATGCATTCATTTACCAGCAGTGTGTGTGTGTGTGTGTGTGTGTGTGTGTGTGTGTGTGTGTGTGTGTAGCTCTGTGTAGCCTGTTAGCTTGTTGTTTATCTTGTGATATTTATGGACGCGCGTTAGAATCAGTATTTTGGTTTAATATTCTGTAGAAAGTTTTTCCTGTTTCTGGAACATACTGGAAAATATTTCAGTCAGCAGGAATCACCACGAGGAAAACGTTCAGTGTAGACGGGGCCAAGTTCCTGTTAGCTGTTAGCGGTTAGCTGTTAGCTGTTGTTAGCTTTCTTCATTTTCTTCATTTAGGTCTCGACTCCAACACCTGATTCAACAACTCCGCCGCTAACTTGGCTGATCCACGTCTTTGTTTCTCATGATCAATATAGGGATGTAAATGATGAATTTATCAATTCATTAATTCATTAATCGCTGATTGACAATCAGAGACGGGCACAGATACATCAAACATTACAGTAACAGATCACAGATGCTTTCTTTTTCAATATGAACAAATAAAACACAAAATACTGCGTTGAAAAAAATGTTGTTATTAAAATACAATTATACATTTTACATAAACTGATTTCATCACATTTCAGCCTCAGTATTGATTGATTTTGTTGCCATCTGCAGAAAAAAGTCAGAGTCATTATTTTGTGTTATCGAGTTTATTATTCATGTAACTTTCTGTTTATATCTGTTGTTTTAGCTCCTCATGTGGCCGACTCTGATTTTACATCAAACACACATCATGTCAGTGGTCAAAACAGTTTGCTAATGCAAAAATGTTCAACATATTTCATGAATTATTGATGATTAATTGATTACTGATTGTTAAGGCAGCCGACTGTCGATTAAAGACATTACTCGTTGTCTTTAACTGAACTATGACCTCCGATCATTAATAACGGTCCAGATGTGATATCACGCTAAAAGTTTGTCGTCCAGCTTCGTCTCTACAGTCTGACCAGTTGTTGCGTATTGATTTTTGCTAACTTGATCTCGGAGCCTTTCGCGTGACGCTAGAGAAGAATTCAGAGTTTGAGTTGTTTCAGGACGAGTTTAAAGAGATAAAATGATGAAGTGACAATAATCAACAGCGTTTTTATTTAACCAGACGTTGGCTGCGATCGTGTGTGTGATGTAAGTTTCTGAGCGGGTGTTGACTCTGTTTGTATCGGCCACAGTGATTGACATCAGGACGCTGCAGCTGTGCGTCAGGTGCTGTTTCAGGTTTTTACCGTCATGTCTGGCGCCTCAACGAAACATTTCCCTCTTCGGTATCCGGCCGCGCTCGACAGACCGTCTGTGGATGTTGTTCCAGACTTGGGAGATGTATTCAGGGTTTGCAATTTGTTTTTCTAAATTATGAATAAAGTTCTGCTTCCTGGAGAACTCGACTACATCTGGTATAAATAGACGTTAACATCTCGCTGTGTGTTTATCTGCCACGTTCTCGTCAGGTTATGAATAATGTCGGATGATTAATGAAGCGCGCCGAGACAAAACAACCAAAGCTTTAACAGAAAGGAACCACTGTCAGTTGTTTTTTCTATTTTGATTCAATTCTTCAGTTGTGTTTCCTTTAAATCTGCCGCAGGTCGTTCTTACATTCATCAGATCGTCCACCACTCTTCTTCTCTGCTTCCTGTTAGTGGACGTAAACACTGCGAGGCCGTCAGATCTCGTGTTTGTTCCTCGCCGTTGTTTCTCTGTGACGCTCATCAGACTCAGCAGGATCTGACGTGATTATTCAGATGAAATGTATCCAATGAGACCCACAAATGTCAGGAGGACATTATTATTGACATAATGCTTGAAGCGCAGTCTCACAGAGAGACTCGTCTCCGCTGCTGGTTGTTTTTGTTGTCCGATCAGCGCTGACGCTCGGCGCAGTCAGCAGGATTGGAGGTTATATTCATACGTTTAGAAAAAAGAAAAAGAAAGGAATGCTTGTGTTGACTTTGCAGCGTGAGACCCAGAAATGACAAAATGAGGTGACACAGTGCTGACGCCACACAACGCCGCGCTCACATTATTATAATATCTGCTTACCATCACAGAACCTGATTCCAACAGTGTGTTCAGTCAGTTTGAATGAAGCTCAGAGGACGGAGGTTCAGGTGGAGCTGCTGCAGGGAGTTAATACATCGATTTATCAGCTGATGAAACACATTTGATGCAGCGATTCCTCAAATGTGGTTATCAGACACAACTGCTGTGTCTCAGTTCAGGTCTGCATCCCTCAGAGCAGCACGTGAAGTCCGTCCCAGTCTGAAGGCTCCTCCGGATGCTCCTTCTTCTCCTGTTTCTGGAGGACGCACCGCTACGATCCTTCGTGGCCTCACATATCCCAAGATTCTTTTTGCGCCCGAAAAAGAAGAAAGAAGGACAACGGCTGAGGAGGTTAACAAGGTCTCTGAAAGACTCGCCTTCAAAGACCACAGAGGCCTTCAGAGGACGCAGACCCTGAACTGAGACTCAGACTGTGTGTAAAATGGAGGCAGGATGTTTAACAGCTCAACAATAAACCTTATTGTCTAAAACAGTGAACTCAAACCTTTTTAATTATAAATGACCTCAAGCATCATTTTCATATCGGCCTGACAGTCCGTCTCTCCTCAGACTTCCTGCGGGAGGACACTCCGGTTGGAACCAGTTTCCTGCGAGCGGCGGCACACGATGACGACCAGGGGAGCAACGCCGCCATCGCCTACTCCCTGTCCAATCAGAAGCCAGCTTACCTGCACATCAACCCCAGTACGGGCTGGATCTACGTCAACCACCCCATCTCACAGGTCGGAGACACACCGAACATCCTGCTGTATTATAACGTACTTGTTTGTCTGCAGGTTGTAGTTTCACTTCCAGCCGCTCTGGACCGGTTCTTACTACGACCTGCTGGCAGCTGCACAATCACAGCGAGGATGAGATTGTAAAAGGTTTCATATCCTGAATTTAAAAACAAAAACTAGAAGATGAGGATGAGCAGAGGTAGAAGTTGCGGCTCTTCACATGAAACATTAATGAAAGGTTGATGGAGCTGAAGAACAGGCTGGATGTGCTGGTTTACATCCAGCTCATTAAATATGTTGCCTTGCTTTAAATATTCATCTGCTGGATGTGACTGCCGTCGTCACAGCGGCTGCTTCTAACCTGCTTTCCTCTCCGACGGTCCTGAAAGCTGACGACTCTGATTTTTTTGGTAAACACTCGAGCTGCTTTTCTCAGATTTGGCTTTTCGGTGCGCTCGCTGAGTTTCTGGCTGCGGCTTCGCTCCTGTTTATTCAGTCGCTTTGTTTTTGTTCTGGAAAATCAGCCCGAAGACTTTTTCCACATCATCTTTCTGCTGATTCAGCTGATTCAGGTTTTGGGCAAAAAAAATCATAAAAATAAAAAGTTTCCCTGCAAACAGTCGTTTCTCAGGGGGAGGAAAGAAGAAATCAACTGAGGAAAATGTTACTGTAAATGCAAAATGATCTTCCAACAGAGCAGGAAAATATGTTTTAAATCAAATCAAATCAATTTTGATTATACAGCCAAAATTCAGTCGTTTATTTTTCTGATTATTGTGAATCTTTCTTTAATGTGGTTGCCAAAAAATTGACTTTTAAAGTTGAATCAAACAGATTCGTCTGAATGTTTAACGACTGTTTGTTTCGTCGTCTTTGTCAAACTGAAAATCAGTTCTGAAGTCAGCGGTTCAGCAGACGTCTGCTGTGAGTGATGCCGCCTCTTCTTCTTCTTCTTCTTCTGTGACTGTCGGCTCCTCTCTGTTCTTCTTCTCTGCCTCTCGCTGCCACTGATCTCTTAAACGACACTTCAGTCAATAATTCAGCAGAGGCACATCTCCTCCTCTTACACTCACTTTACTGAACAAACCAAATGATCTTCAGTGAAGCTGTTTCTTTTCACTGATTGTACAAATGTTCAGCTGCTTCTCACAGCCGTCAAACCACCTCATGATCAATAACGTCAGACATGAAATGTAGCAGAGATCCTCTGAATCTAACCGTCCTGTTGGTTAAACGACCGCTGTGCTTCCCCGCAGACGTCCAGGATCAACCAGCAGATCGTGGCGTCGGACGGAGGGAACCGCAGCAGCTCCGTGGAGCTCACCGTCATCATCACCAACGTCCACAACCAGCCGCCGCACTGGGAGCAGCAGGAGTACTGGGTCACGGTGCCGGAGAACACCGTACGGGACGCCAAGATAGTCGTGAGTACCAGGATGTGACTGTTCGTCTGGGAACAAACGAGACTATTAGTTCAATATTTAGTGATTCTTTTAGAGCAGATTCGAGGTGGTTTGGAGGATTTCGTTTTTTTAGGAGATGAAATCTGAACAGAAACTTCATGCCGGGCTTTTACACGAACACCTTCAAAGGTCAAAGTTTAGGTTTATCAACAGACGCTCCTCTCTCCCACAGAAAATACTGCTCCTCAAGAGCCTCATCAGCAGCCCCGCCTTAGATTCTGTGACTTTGTGACATCACACTATGACGCAGAGTCACACATTTGCGTAATTCATGCCTAGCAGCTAGTTTGGCTCATAAGATGGAATCAAGTGAAGCTGCTCTGTTGTTGTTGTTAGCGCTGCTGGGTCAGGTGTGAGTGAGCCGACCAATCAGAAGAGACTGCGTATTCAGGAGGAGGGGCCTTAAAGAGACAGGCGCTGAAACAGCGTTTCAGAAAGAAGGTTATGTGTTTTCAACCAATCAGCGTCCTCTGAGGAACTACAGGTGTTAGCTTAGCTGCTATAGCATCAGCTACATCAGAACTGGAGGGTGTGTTACAGCGTTCTCCTGCTGTGGATCTGATTGGTTGAAGTAAACCTGTGATAGATGGTTCGTCCAATCACCTGCCGAGCATTTGTTGGAACGGTTTCTACCGGCTTGTTGCTGCGTGGTGTGTTGTTTCATTTGCTGGAGACATTTCTTCATCAGTCATACGACGTGGACGTGTTTCTGCATGCAGCTGCGTGGACACGCAGCGACTCTTCTCTCTTATCAAGGTTCATCGCAAGAAACAAGGAAGTGAGTTTGAGTTCATGCACGGCTGAACGTTTTACCTGAAGGGCTGCTGTCAGTAATCAAACTTTAAGTTGTGGTGACTGTTGCAGGAACTGTTGCGGTCGTGAGACACACTTTGGCGTCATCGTGCAGGACGACTCAGCCTTCACTTTACGGCCTACGTGACCTCCTCGCTCTGATCTCACAGTCTGTAGGTCGCCGATCGATAGGCTGAAGCTCCTCCGATCGCCGTTACTGACTCAGAGACCTCGAAAGGACAAATATGACACGAGCGAGAGGAGGAAGACGCTAAAGAGAGGCATATTTAAACTCCTGCAGGAGTTCTCTTTCGTGTACATCCTCCCTCACATCTGTGCAGACTCGAGCACCCCGAGGAGACTAGAAAGACGCTTTCTTCTTCTCCTTCATCCCTCCTCATCCCTCCTCGTCCTCCCTCCCTCTCTCTCTCTCAGCGTCAGCACGTTTAGCCGAGTGCTTCCAAACATTTTCTGCCGAGCAAACAACAAACCCGCCCCGAGTCTGTCTCACCTGACTCACTCCAGCACACACACACACACACACACACACACACACACACACACACACACACACACACACACACACACGGTTTGCTTGTATACCTCC
>CAEMYA010000912.1:0-28220 GCA_903131615.1 Diplodus sargus | reverse complement strand
CTCTCTCTCTCCCTCTCTCTCTCCCTCCCTCTCTCTCCCTCCCTCCCTCCGTCTCCCTCCCTCTCCTTTTCTTAATGACGGCTGCCGGCGTCGGCTCGAAGCCTCGGGGGTTTTCTTTACTCTGCGCCTGAGTGAAGGGAAGCAGAGTGACGTCTGATTATTTATTTTCCTCTTTAACCTTTATTTCTTCGCCACGTTCAGACGCACACTCGCACTCGTTCCCTCAGGAGATTTTCCCCAAACTTCTCGTCTGCTCTCGTTTTTCTCCAAACTTTCCCCTCGTAGTTTGATTGGATTTCAGATTCGAGCCGTTTTTACTGTAACTGTTAAAAATAGAAAACAGGAGAGATTCAGCGGAGACCAGACGTGAGCCGAAGCAGAGAAATAAGAAGTCTGAGTCGTGTTGTTTCGTTTCACACGTCGAGTCGAAGATGCAACCGAACGACTCGATGATTAAAACGTTTGTAATGATCGCTGACGTCACATTGTTTACTTTGTACGAGTCATCTGAGTAAACCGGGTCAATATCTGAACTCATGATGGAGAAAAATCCTCATTAATGTTCGAGTAATGTCGCAATATTAAGAAAACTGGTGTGGACGTGTTGCAGCGCTACCTGGGTTAGCGTTAGCTTCAGAGGCCTCTTTGTGTGTGTAACTGTGATTAGCGCCCAGCAGCTAGCTTGCTAACGCCGTACTCAGACAGTAATCTGAGGAGCTCTTCGTCAGACGAGGTTTTTACATGTTTTGATGATGACGGTCTCCTTTGCAGCCTGGCGAATGGGTCACGTTTGTGTTTTTGCAGTTATGTGACTTCCTGTTTTATTTTGAAGGGTTTGCCCTCATGCGTTGTCAGACAGAAGGTGGTCACGGAGCTGCAGCACGAGACAAAATAAAAGCATGATCCTGCAGAGGAGCTTAACGTCTCCTGTAATGTTGAAATCAATATCTTCTTCCTCGAGCGTTTGATCTCTTTGTGATTAAATACATGAAACTGACTCGTGTTGGAGTCACATGTCACCAGACTCACAGAGACTCCCGAGGTTTTAAAATCTGCCTCGCTGTCTGTTTCTCACTGTTTTACTCGTGAAGTCTCTCAGCTGCTGTTTGTGTTTGTCGTTCTACATTTAGTCCGTATTCCCTTCAGTCGGATCCCTGCGAGCCGCGGGAAGACGCTGAACACGGGATTAAGAAACGCTAAGATGGCAAAGTGCTGATGATTCCCTCCCAAACGTAGACGCCTTATCCCCCCAGTTTGTGTCTCGTCAGGGGCTCTCGGAGGTAATTAACAAACACCCCTCGACCCCCCAGAACCCACCGGGGGGTCCAGAGGAGGAGGATCAGGCAGGTAGATGGGATGAGACCTGATCCCTGCTGAGTCAGCGCTGAGAGACCTGGGAAGCATTTATTCATAAGAAATTCATCCGCTGCTCTTTAACATTAGACATGTTAGACATTCTGTTTATAGAAACCTCAGAGAGCTTCACGCTGCTTATTGCTGATAAATCTGTATCAGTATTTTCTCTGAGACTTCTCCTCTCCACATCTGAACTTTCTCCTCCTCACAGCTTCAGAACAGCCTCGTTACTTTAGTTTGACGCCTCTGAGGTGAATTCTGGATTCTTGTTATTTCCCAGCATCAGCAGACTGATGTGGACCAATCACAGCACATCACGCACGGCAGACGCAGCGAGACGAGACAAAGACGTAAAAGCCGTAAGAAGCCGTAAACAGACAGAGAGGGAGACTGGAATGTGGAGAAAAGGCGTGTTAGTGTCTCGTATCTGCAGAGAGTTTCTGATTGTCTCTCTTTGTTGCTGCTCGGGACGCTTTACCAACCCAACATGTGTCTGTTTGACGTCCTGGGAATGAGACTCAACAATCAGCTGTCTTTGTGGTGCGTTCAGGAACAGCTGGGACAAATCCTACTGATTCTACCTTTAACTTTAATAGTCTTTGAGTTCTATTAATATGACGTGAGCTTCAGTTAGCTTTGAGCACAAATGTCCTTCAGAGGGAGACTTTTTACTCTGAGACTCTGAGTACATGTCAGAGTAATCTATTACTTTACTGGAGTGTGTGTGTGTGTGTGTGTGTGTTGGTCTGAAGGTGACTGAAGGAGAGAGAATCAAACTCCTGACAGAGTTAAAGCTTCGGTCTGAGGTTTGATGAGCTGTAAACTCAGCTGAAGGTTTTATCCTCCGACTGCAGCAGCGTCACCTTGGGCTGCAGCTGTGTGTGTGTGTGTGTGTGTGTGTGTGTGTGTGTGTGTGTGTGTGTGTTATGACCACAGTTAGCTGTTGAAGCTGACAGGTGTTGAAGCACCGCTGACCTTCTGTCCAGATATAAACTGGAGGTCAGACAAACACAATTACAGGACACACACACACTCTCTAGCTTGATTTGGTGTTTGTTGTAATAATCAAAGGTGTGTGTGTGTGCGTGTGTGTGTGTGTGTGAGGGCCGGGTTTAGATTACCCCCCCTCCTCCTCCTCCTCCTCCGTCCTAAAGCTGATTAGGCGCAGCAGCTTTTTGTCGCCCGTCGTGTTTCTGGATCTCGTTCGGTCCTCCGAGTGGAAAATTTGCCGAACTAAGTGCGTCTGGTAATGAGATCAAGAGGCTCCTTTTAATTCCGCTGAGTTCGGTGTTTCAGTTTAGTGTCGCCCCCCCGGGGGTTTAGTAAACACACACACACACACACACACACACACACACACACACACCTACTGCTGCAGTGAAGTGGTGTGGTAATGAGTGTGTGTGTGTGTGATTGCTGGTGTTACTGTGCAGACAGACGTCCTGGATGAAGACGATGATGATGACTTGTTTGAAATGAGTCCAGTTGCCTAGGATACAGCACCAGAACTACCAGACTCACCTTCATCAACCTGTTGTCTCACAGTTACAGTCTTCTGCTGGAGGACGACAGAGGCGACGTCAGAGTTCATCAGTACGAAATATTAATGCCGCTGATCAGCAACATGAACGGGTCAGAACCAGGATCACGTCTGTGGCTCAGTGAAAGTAAAGACTTAAACGTTTTAACCCCGCAGACAGTTTGTGGTGTGTTTGTCATTTAAAGCTGCGCGTTACTAAAGCGTCAGGCTCACAGCGACGGCGCTTCGTGTCCTCGTCACTTCTCCGGCTGAAGATCCACAAACTGCTTTAATGACTTCGCCTCGCAGGATGTTCTGCAGCCGGCTGAATATCAAACAGCTCCGCTATCTCTCGCAGCCATCTGAGGCCACAACATGGGATATTTTGCTTAATGCGTTTTTTTTTTTCTTCTTCTAAAATCGAGATGAAAACTTCCTCCAGTGACGAGTTTCAGTCCTTCAGAGTGTCGACCTGCAGTCAGCGCTCAGGGACGACTTTCCCCTCCGGTCCGCCTCACGAGGAGCGCAGATCTGACCTTAATCTCAATTTTGGGACTCCTGCAAGGCTCCGAATTAAATCAGCCCTATCCCCCAGTGTGTGTGTGTGTGTGTGTGTGTGTGTGTGTGTGTGTGTGTGTGTGTGTGTGTGTGTGTGTGTGTGTGTGTGTGTGTGTGTGTGTGTTAAGAGGGCAACACCATATGGCCAGACTGATCATTAGGGAGGCTGCCGGAGGCAAAAAACCGCTGGAGCTACTCCCCTTACACACATTTACACGCACACACACACACATTCACACATGCATGCACACACATTTACACACAAACACACACACACACATACACACATTCACACATGCATGCACACACATTTACACACAAACACACACACAGCCGCTCGGCGAGTGTCACGACGGATCGTGCTCAGAGGCTCTGATGGACCGGTGCACTTAAGCTTCTCCTCACACACATAACCACACACACAACCATCCACACACACACACACACACACACACACACACTCCGGTGTCGTAATGAAGGTCCTCCATGTCTCCACAGATGGTGTTTGTCTCCTAAAGTCTCCTTGGTGCCGGTAAACAGGGCGCAGACCGGACCCTGACAGACCTGCCTCTGGGCTCAGAACATGCATCTGTATGTGTGTGTGTGTGTGTGTGTGTGTGTCCGTGTTCACATGTGTGTCGGCATTCACTAGAAAGAAGAGGAGAGCGAGGAAAGGAAGGGAAGGAGGACAGGAGGCAAGGGAGGAAAGATGAAGGGGTTCAAGAGACGAGTGGACAAAATTCAGAAATGAAGGAAGCAAGGAGACAAGAGGTGTAGGAGACACTGCTGAGGAAAGGAGGAGAGGAGAGGATAAATGAAGAGGAGGGTGGAGGAGAGAAGGTGGAGGTGTCTCCGGTCAAACCTTCTGAAAGAAGAAGTCACTGAATCCAAAATGGAGGAAATCTATGGTAGCTTATGAAGATCAACAGGAATCAGGTGTTTCTGTAGGCTAACCGGCTAACGTTAGCATCGCCCAGGGTCGCCTCAACACTGATGGGGTTAATTTTATTCTAGATTGTTGCAGAAAATAATCTCCGTGACAAACACAAAGTCCTCATTGAGATAATCTTCACAGATGAACACTGAGAAGCATGAACACAATCAGCAGAAGTAAAAAACCTTCTGTCGCCTCGTTTAGCCGCTTGTTAGCAACCGCGTGTTTGTGAGGTATTTTAGAGAGATATTTTATTGAATGACTTATTTTATGTTGTAGAACAAAACATGATGATCTCATAGCATGAATTCAGCCATCGAACCTGCAACACGTTCAAAAAACACGTAAGCGACAGATCTAAGCTAGCTGACTTTTTGCTAGCGTGCGCATTCTGATAGCTTTATTTTTCCGCTCATTAAGTTTTTGTTGAGTTAGATTATGTGCAGTTGTGGACAAAGTACTGGGTCGGAGTCAACAGAACAGTAAGAAGTAAATTTAAAGAATCTTTAATGTGCTCGGTTAGCGCTAGTTAGCAGTTAGCCAGCTGGCTACAGGAATTAAACCGACGTGGACTAAAAGAGAGCAGAGAGAAGGAAAGAAATAAGAGTATCGAAGGGTTTCAACCTGTGTGTGTGTGTGTGTGTGTGTGTGTGTGTGTGTGTGTGTGTGTGTGTGTGAGAGACAGAGAGAGAGCGAGGAGGTGTGGGGCAGAGCAAGGCATCTAATGAGCCCCTCTGTGAGCGAGACGCCTGTTTTCCTCCAAATATTTTATATCTGCTGCTGCTGCTGCTGTCCACACAGGGTCACCGCTGTGTGTGTGTGTGTGTGTGTGTGTGTGTGTGTGTGTGTGTGTGTGTGTTTCTGCATGGAAATCTGGTCCAATATCATTCAAAAAGTTCTTTTCACAATAAGAGCTCCGCTGTCACCGAATGATGGACAGCTCCACGTCTGCAGGATCGTTGTGTCCTTGACTCCAATATATTAGATTTCTAAGACTAGAATGACTTAGTGAGTGTTGAATCATGTCAGCCATGTCACCGGCATGACAGGCTGTAAATAAACCGTCGTCACGCCGCCCATATGTGACTTAAATATTCAGATTTCTTTTGGCGAGTCTAATTCTGTTGATGTTTTCTTTTAAAGGGGATTAAAAGATTTGTCTGTTTGAGTGTCGGTCTGATCATATCCTCTCAAAACCGGCTAAAAAGGGGCAGAATTTTAATTTATTATTTTTTCTTTAATTAACTGACAAATCCATCTTTGTTTAAATGAATTATTTATGTTGCAAAATGACAAATATTGTGAGAAATCAGACTGTCAAACTCTTTGATTAAATCTGTCAATCAACTCTGAGACGAAGTAACAACAACAAGCTCGTCGTCCTCCCGCCGATCATTTAACTCAACACAAACTCACCTGATCTCCACTTCCTCCCTGCAGGCGCCAACGCCAAGCTGCGCTACCAGATCACCTCGGGGAACACCATGGGCACGTTTGACGTGGAGCCAGAGGTGGGCACCATCTTCGTGGCTCAGCCGCTGGACTACGAGATGGAGCAGCGCTACGAGCTCCGGCTGGTCGCCTCCGACGGCAAGTGGGAGAACGAGACGCTGGTGGTGGTTCAGGTGGTCAATCGCAACGACGAGGCGCCCGTCTTCAGCCAGACCGAGTACCACGCCGCCGTGACGGAGGAGCTCACACAGCTGCCTGTTTTCATCCTGGAGGTCAGTTTGTATTTGAGCATCAGTACGTTTCCATGCAGACTGGACTACTGCCACTGTCCCAGTACACCAGCACCAGGGGAGAATCTATCTATAGACCGAAGTGTGACCGACTCCACCATGACTTAACTTTCACACGTCCAAAAGATCACACACAGTCCAGATTCGTTATTTGGACTAACCAAAGAAATCCCGAGCTCCATCAGAGCTGCGGTTCAGTTTCCTCTGTCCCGTCAAGTTTATCACTACAGCTTTTAGTTTTGCATGGACACATTAAAATGATTTAAAGCAGCTTTTATGTCATTAAAGCTGAGTATACAGGCATTACATCGTACTGAACAATGTGTCCCTTAAACAAGAGGAAACAGGCCATCCCATTGACTTTAGACAGCAAAGTGCCATCAATGCACCTCGCCCCGTTTCAGACCTACACATCAGTGGCCTTGTGTACGATCATACTTACTAACATTAGGCTTTGAAAAATACCATAATGTAATGAGAGAGTGTGGAAGGAAGGATGAAGCAGCAGGAGGCAAGAGGACGAGCGAATCAGACGGGAGGCAAACATCGATGAAGAGGAAGGTTTAACACAGAGCGGAGTACAATTTGTGAGCGTACTTCTTCCCCTTCGCACCTGTTTCATCCATTTTCAGCTGCAAACTGAGCGGAGCAGAGGGTTTGAACAAGCTCAGGGTCGAAGTGAAACACATCAGGCGAGGTCGTTTCATGCACTCACCTCCGCTGCAGGGCCCGTTGCCATGTAGACGGCAGATATCCCACAAAGAAAGTGAGAAACAAACATGCATGCTGGGATACGCTGCAGCACCTCTGTGACCCTGCACTGCCTGGGAATGGATGAAAATGACGGATGTGTCGATGGCAGATTATTTGTTTTCAACTGTCAAGCTAAAGGCCTTAAACAGCAGCGCTGATCAGACGTCAGTGCGGTCCAGATGAATCAGTTTAACGTGAGCGAGCAGCACCGTCACCGTGAAGGAGCTCGTTATGAAAGTGTCAGTTTATTTGAACAATATGTGAAAATGTATCAGGTTTAATACGGACAAATGTAATAGTATTGGTCACGCTTCAAACTGCGAGGTGAATTAGCCCGGAGCGACACCTCAGCAGAGATCCAGTGTCCACATGCTAACACATCACACATGTGTGACATTGTTTAACACAATATGAGCCGGCGGAGGCTCCAACGCAGACAAACCTCCTGACAGGAAGGATCTGAAAAGTTTCCTGAGAAAGTCAAGAGTCCGCCTCCTCCTCCTCTGACTTTCATCCTCCCTTCGTCACACCTGTCTCCGGTAATTCACAGTAATATGCATGTGCCGCCGCGCCAAATCAGATTAAAAAGGTGGAAGTGCGTCGGAGAGGGCAGGAAAGTAATCCCCGTCAGAGAGGCGCGTGTCACCGAGTCCTCGAGCCGGGCCTGCTTCCCCCTCGCCTGCTGGAATTGATTTGCTACACGCTCGGTTCCCCTCTAACTCTCTGGATAGTTTCTCCGTGGCGCCGCTGCCGGCCCCTCCCCGAACGCACGCCGCTCTGAGCCCCGCTGCATTAATACCATTCAGCAGATAGCGAGCGGAGGGGGAAATCTAATTTGAAATGAATATTTCTTGACTTCACCTGCGCGGCAGCCGTCCTCTGTGGCACCGCGACGGCTCATCTTCAATATTGTCTACCTGCATCACGTTGTCAGGGAGTGCAGGGAGCCGACGGAGGGAAGGGGAGGGGAGGAAGAACTTCAAAGGCTTCTGTAAACAAACCCTCTGGTGAGAGGAGAGGAGAAGAAAGGCTAAAAGTGTACTTTCTCCCTGCTTTTGTTGGCGTCTATTAACTTTTAATTGCAGTGTGTGTCGCGGTGACAGATGTGAGAGCCAGCGTTGTCGCTGCGCTCTCGTTCTCAGAGCGATAGCAGCGAGGCAGGTTAATTAAGCAAACAGGACAAAAGCAACAGAGAAATGTTTATTCCTGTGTGCAATCAGCTCCCTGCCTCGTGTCCTGTGTGCCGGGCTTGACATTTGTACGTAATGAAAAAAGCAATTTAACTGTTTTTGATAAGAAAACACCTCAAAAAGCAATAGTTTCCTTTTAAAGAGGAGGAAATGTTATTCAGCCGCAGCAGAAAGTCGACGCTGCTGTTTGTGACAGCGTGTTTCATTACAGCCTTTGTGTAACGACATTTTATTACCGAGAGAACGTGGAGCTGATTTTTTTTTCACACGATGTTGTTCAGAACTACCAGGATTTAGATTAACGGTCTGTAATACTTTTAAGGGACCTTTGCAACCACAGATGAGTCAATTTGTTGTAAGTAGTTCCTTAAATTATATTGTGCTATTTTATTTCTATTTTAATATTCACATTGAGATTTTGACTCTGTTTCACGAGGGACTCCTGTCCTGGTCTTTTCTAACCTTTTTATTTTTTAATGCCAGACAACACAAACACAGTTCAGCAAATACGCAGACGCCACAATTTTAGGTTTATAGTCACGGCATCGTCGTTAGGAAGCTCAGATTCTATTCACGCAAACAATTTCAACTAGCTAAGTAAATTAGCCTGAACAACATTTTGCCGACTCGCAGATGACGTGCCTGGGTGGTTCAGTAGTCCTTCAAACTATTATTATAAGTCTTCTCTTATTCCCAAATATCCACAAGATCCATTTCAGTAACGTATTCAGTCCAAAACACAGTAATTCATCACTAAATGGTCACAAACTGTGATCGTAGATGCTTTTCATGCTTTTATTTATCAGATATGAGCATCTATGCCCGTCCTAGTTCCTCCAACAGCCAATGAGTGATCGTATAAACAACCACTCTCTCTTCTTTCTCCTCTCCTGAGTTATTTACACGGCAGCCTCCAGATGCATCTTGTTGCCGTATATATGATCATAAACTAAAGTTATCCGACACTGATTGATGTTTTTTGGATTTTGGATTTGTTCTTTTCAGGTGTCGGCCACAGATCCGGACCAGGAGGCCGATCAAACCGCCCTCCGCTACTCCCTCCATGGTCAGGGCGCTGGTGGTGAGTTTACCATCGAAGAACGAACTGGAAGGATCTACGCACAACGCCGCCTGGACCGCGAGGAGCGCCCGGCCTGGAGATTCCTCGTCCTCGCCACGGATGAGGGAGGGGCGGGACTCACAGGGTTTGCTGATGTGCTCCTAGAGGTTCAGGATGTCAACGACAATGCGCCCTTCTTCCCGTGTCCGGCGCTGGAAGTCGACGGATGTTTTGTCGGCCAAGTGCCTGAAAATTCCCCCGCCGACACCTCCGTCATGGAGATGCGCGCCATGGATCTGGACGACCCCAACGAGGGCAAGAACGCCATGCTGACCTACAGCATCATCAAGAACGTTCGCAATGAGATCAACCTCAACCTGTTCTCCATCAACGCCAGCACGGGGACCATCTACACGGTGCTGCGTTCCCTGGACCGGGAGCTGGAGGACCGGTATCTGGTGGTCGTGGAAGCCAGGGACGGAGGGGGACTGGCGGGAACAGGAACAGCCACCATCATGGTTTCAGACGTCAACGATCACCCACCCGTCTTCACTCAGAGGCTCTACACTACTCAGGTGAGTCCACCGGGTTTATTTCAACAATAAGCCATTCGACGCACCTCCAACACGTCATCTTACGTCATTGCTAATAATGATTCTGTTGTGTCCTCCGGTGTTCAGGTGACCGAGGACCTGGAGGTGAACAGCGAGGTTCTTGTAGTTTCTGCCACAGATGGCGATGAGGGTGAGAACGCCGTGGTGACCTTCAGCATCGTCGGCGGTGACGAGGACAGGAAGTTCTTCGTGGAGACGGACAAGGTGAACCGACGCGGCGTGATAAAGCTTAAAAAGAAGGTTGACTTCGAGAAGCCCCACGAGAGGACGTTCAATCTGACCCTGAAGGCTGAAGATGCAGACTTCTTCAGTCTGGCCTACTGTCTCGTCCAGGTGGAAGACTCCAACGACCACGCCCCCGTGTTTTTCCCACAATTCTATGAGTCGCCCGCCATGTCTGAGGACGTACCTGTGGGGACAATTGTAGCTCAGGTTACAGCTTCTGACCTGGACTCGGGTCAAAACGGGCGTTTTTCTTACAGCATTTCGAAGGAGTCGGACCCCTACGGTCAGTTTCTGGTGGACCAGTCCGGTTGGGTGGTCGTGGCCGATTCTCTGGACAGGGAGAAAATCTCGCAGCACAGGATCATGGTCCTCGCCACGGACGCCGGGAGTCCAGCCCTGACTGGCACTGCCATCGTCATGGTAACAATTATGGACATCAATGACAACGGGCCAGAGTTCGAGGTCTCCTACAAGCCTGTCGTTTGGGAGAACACACCGGCGCCGCAGGCTGTCCGGATGAACGAAACCTCCCTCCTGCTCCACGCCACCGACCGGGACACCTCCACCAATGGCGGGCCGTTCTCCATCCGCCTCCTCATGCTCACCTCCGACGCCACCAACTTCAATTTGACTGACTTTCGAAACGGCAGCGCGGCCGTTACCGCCCTCCGGACCTTCGACCGCGAGCGACAGAAAGAGTACCACCTCCCGATTCTCATGATTGACAGCGGCTCTCCTCCAATGAGCTCCACCAGCACGCTCACGGTCGTCATTGGTGACCGGAACGACCACCCACACTCACCAGGACACAGCAGCTTCATCGTCTACAGTTACGAGGGTAAGTTCGCTCAGGAATACATCGGCTGTGTCACAATATTTTGGATATCAGATATTTTGGAGAAAACAAGACAAGCAGTAACTTAAAACAACAGGGAGCAAGAAAAAGTATAAACTATATTTGGTTTGTTTAGCTTTGAGAAGAGGGACAGTCTGCTAGCTGCTAGGCTAATTTATGTAGCTTAAAATGCCGCAGATTTTAGCTACTAACGGTGAATTGTATACTTTTGTTTACGTTCTTTGTTATGTTCTATATGAGACAAGTTTAAGTAGCATATTACCATAGTTACTACTAGTTACAAGGCTAACTAGCTAACCACAGCTACAGTTAGCGGACAGGACTATGAGTTCAGACTGATGTCACCAGACAGGACAGGCCTGTGCTAACAGGTTAGCATGCTAACTTAACAGGAGATACCTCTGCAGCACAACACACAGGCGTCTTTGATGTGATGTCAAAACTCAAATGTCAGAATTTCTTCACGTTCTGTCGATAACTTTGGTTTTTGCAAATTGAAATTCTTGCACCTTTAAATTGATCGATACCAATCGATGTGATATCAGCAAACATCGTACCGTCGTCCAAAGAATCGATTTAATATCGTATATCAGTTGGTGATTAACACGCCTATCAGCTGATTCATGGAGAAGACATTATTTGTTCTGGTTTGGTTTAGTCGCTCAGGTGAGAAACCGTCACAGGTTGGACCACAGCGGCGGCGGCGGCGGCGGCAGCGGTGGCCCCCTGCTGTGAGGCTGTAGTGGAAACTCATGTCATCACAGCTTGGCTCAGTGTGCCACGGCTAAAGCGGGCCGACCCGGGCCCACGGAGAAACCCTGTTATGTGAAACGAGCCTCAGGCGCCGCTCTGATTTAGCAGCAGATCAAAGTGAAGCGCTACCAGAACAAATACAGTCGATGCTGCAACATTTCCTCCCTCGTGCTCGAACACAACTGAAGAGCACTTTAGATGATAGTTTGTGTCGACGTTTCACTACTTTACTTTTATTTTGTGTTTATTTTTTCATTTGTTAAAGGAACAGTTCACCACAAATATAACATTTAATAGCTCCATACGGCTCAGAGATCTTTAAATATGATGTTTACACACTTCTTTAAAAGCTGAAATATTCCCTGTGTGCACACACGACATCTGAAGTGGGCGAACAACCTCGGCTGCACATCAAGGCTGTAAATTATGTCTCAATCATGAGGAAACTTCACATCAGCGTCAGGGTGGGAAGATACTGACTGAATCCTCAATTTTTGGGTGAACTGTACCTTTAACCTTCATTTGTCCAGGAGCAGACGGTGCTGAGTTCTCGTGCTGTTTTTCATTTCACACCTGAGAACCGACAACCTCCTACTGCCTGCTGCTCTGTACACGTCGCCTTGCTCAAGGGTAGTAGACGGACGAGAGGACATTTATCCTTCGTCGTCACGGTGCTCCAGCTGGTCCGAGGGGGTCAGAACTGGTGTGTTCCTGGTCCCAGACGAGCTCGCGTCGCTCCCACCACCTCCTGAGTGCTCTGTTCTGTTCTGGTGCTGTTAAGACGGAGCTCGTCACAGTCGACTGCTCGCAGCCCACATCACTTATTTAGCATTTCATACCATCTGTCAGCTTCCTGTAATTTTCTGGAAAAAACTAAAGGTTTTCTGTAATGTATTTTTAGTGGAATTCCTCTCCGGGGCCTTTTTCCACATGAAAGTACATTAACCCGCTAATACGACTCCATCACGTAGCTCAACAACATGCCACGAAGCAAACAATTAACTCCGGCTTAGCGTCTCCAGGTTTGACGGGCACATAAACAGGAGCCATTTTTAAAAGGCAGCTGATTTCACGGCTAAAGAGATTACAGCGCTGCGTTCGGCTCTTTTTTGGAAGACGGGAGGGGGAAAAACACTGTGGGAGCGATTCTAATGTGTGCACATCTTCCTGCTGCGCTGTCAAACCATGACCGTGCGTGCCGATGAGGCGTCGCCCGCCACCTTATCTCCTTAAAGAAGCCGCCGCTCGCTCCCCCGTCACTCCTAATATCCGGCTCGTACCGCAGGGATCCCTCGCACTCACAACTAATTCCTCTCAAAGCCAAAATGCATTTTTTGACTCTTTTCTTTCTTGTGTGTGTCTTTTACTTCCCACCTCCTGACAGGTATTCTCCCGACGACGGCGCTCGGACGAGTTCAATCCCCCGACCTTGATGACTGGAGCGAGAAGGCGTACCGCTTCGAAGGCAAACCGTCCAGGTACTTTGATCTCGCAGGGTGAAAAAGCTCCGAGGCGGCTGAGAGGTGACATGCACAAAAGGAAGTGATGGAAGTGATGGAAAAGTTATAGTTAGACGTGAAGGTGTGGAGGTGAAGGGAGGTGAAGGAGAGCAAGGCCACGAGGTAATAAGGTAGAGAAGCAACGATCTGAGAGAGAGAAAGGTGAAGACGTGTCAGGAGATGATGCAGACAGGAAGGTGGAGAACAGATGGAGAGGAAGACGAGACTTCAGCTGATTTAGGAAACACAAGTAGAAAGTCTTTACTGTGTGAGAAGGAAAACCAGACTCAGCTGCTCCGGCGCTGGTCAGCTGTGATGGAAACACAACGTCTGTGTGAACGCCGCTAACTTTTGTCCCGTGATGTCATGAAACACGGGAAAATAACGAACATTGTTTGACTGGCAGGAAGTTTTAAAGAGAGACTGAAGCAAAGACAACATTGATCAGAAAGAAGAGAGACGTCTCACTCCTCAGAAACTTCCAACATCAGTTCTGGAAAAAAACAATGCGTCTGATACAGAATATTATTGTTAAGACTTCTTAAAACAAGTTTAAAGTCTTCAGGATGGATTCTGATGAGGTTTGTGATCAAACAGAAAGGCAGATTTGTCTTCTAGCAGTGAGAAAGGAATCAATCACTTATTTTAACCTGGTTTATCCACATTTTAAAGAAACGCTCACTTACGCGTTCAAGGATGAACGGAAACGGAGATTGAGTCGTATTTGGTTTACAAAAAGTCTACGTGGAACAATAATGTTTGTCGGATATATTCGGGAAATAATCACCTCATCGAGGAATCTTCTCCTTCATTCACAAACTTCAGGATCGATAGATAAAGTCACATCACACTCGTACATGTTGCATATCGGCCTCCAAACTAGTTTTGATGTCACAGGTTTTCCCTTCTCAAAGTCAGATTTCCAGTGAGCTCAGAGGAAACTGAAACGTTCAGCCGTCTGATCGAGAAGGAAAACGCGTTGAAGTCACATTAAAGTCAGCGGGTAATTAAACGACGAGAGGAGGTTCAGTCCCTGAGGGGGAGGAGCCAAGCTGCCGCCGTGACCGTCGTCACTGTCGGCCGCGAGCAGTTTGGGATAAAAGCATCCAGAGAACGGCAGATGTGAAGCAGTTTGTAGGATGTTTCTGGAGCTGAAGCAGAAAAGATTCCCGTCTCATGTGACACGCAGCGAGAGAGAGACGCATCAGGAAACAGAAGAGGGAGGAAATAAAAGAGCTGACAGATTTAAAATAGAGAGGGAGAGACAGTACAAAGGTGCTGCGACACCGAGGAGAAAAGGGAGAAATTGGGACAGAGAAAACAGGCAGTTTGAAGGAGGAAACAAAGAGAAGAGTGAGAGAGAATGAAAGGATGGAGGACGGGGAGAGAAAACGGGGGATCTGACTTGTCAGGAACAGTGCTATTAATACTTCATAACCAGCGGTATTGAAAATTCCCACTGAAGCGCGGCGAGGGCGCTCGTTTTGTTTGATGAGGCGAGGCTTCATGCCGGCGCGTTGAAAGGAGAGCCTGATTGCGCTCGCTGCCACCTTCTCTTCTAACGAGATACCTATAAGAGAGAGAGAGGGGGGCGACGAGAGGCGACAAGAGACGGCCGAGAACAAAGAACCCGCTGGAGAATTAGAGATGCTCCTGAAGCCCTCGTCACTGCTGAAGCCCACCGCCGCTGACAGCAATTTGTTCACAGTATGGATCAGCTGTAGGTTGTTGTTTACATATAGAAGTGATACAAACTAGAGGAGGTGGTGGTGGTGGTGCTGGTTCAGGTAAAGCAGCCCCAGCGGGCCAATCACAACACGACAGGCGTTACATGTAAAGAAGAAGAGACGCTCGTTTGTTTGTTGATCTGCGCGTCAGATCTGATGGTTTGTTTCCTGTTATGAGCGGCTGTGAGATGTGACACAGATCCTGCAGGTCTGATCGCGGCTCTCGCTTCAGTCCTGGTTAATTAATCAGTAGCTGTGAAGGTCGCCGCGGAGTAAAGAGGTTAAACAGTTACATGAGCCTGATGGCAGAGGTTCAGCACCAGGTCTTGGACCCGGGCCACAGCGCCTGGGATCGACCCGCCGCCGCAGCAGAGCGGAGCGGGCCAGAGATTTCCAGATCAAGAACGTCGAACTGGAAGAAAAAAAAACCTCCATCTGGCGGGTTTGATCTGAGGAATACCGCCAGAGAACGACTCGACTTAGATTTCAGATGGAACAGAAAAATAGATGAATGGAAGCGTCGGCTCACGCGGGATGATCCGCTGCTCACAAAACACGTCCCACCAGTTGACCCATTCATTTCCACTTAAAGGAACAGTTCACCCAAACGTTTAAATCCAACCACTGCTATTAAATCTCTCACGTCGATGGAAAGTCGGGTGAAGTTTTATAGTCCACAAAACCATTTCTGTTGTTCTCCTCGATGACTGCTGGAGCTGGACGAAGATTAACACGGTTCCACACAGCTCGCTCGACGGAGTTCTAGTCTGGAAGCCCGAGATCGTAAATTGATTTGAAAAAGACGTTAGAGACTCAGACGCTTCTGTCGTCGCAGCTACAGAGAAGATTTCATCTTAATGAAGGTGTAAAAGGCTGTAAACATGTTTATTTCTGCCATACAGACGATTTAACATGAGCTCTTACTGGGACTGACTCACTTCTGGGACCTTCAACGGGTTCTGGTTCTGGTCCACGTCAGACAGTCACGTAACGTGTCTTCATGACGCCTGAACAAACGTACGTAAAACATCCGTCTGTCTCTCTTTCAGGTTGTTCAGTCTGAACCAGAGCTCGGGTCAGCTCAGCATCAGGGAGGGGGCTCCTCCGGGCTCGTACCGCCTGAAGGTGCGCGTGTCGGACCGGACCTGGCCTGACGTCACCTCCACGGCTCAGGTGGACGTCAGGGAGCTGAAGCAGGACGCCCTGCAGAACGCCGCCTCCATGCGCATCAGCAGTGAGTCCCACAGTGACCCCGAGCGTCACGACACACTTCTTATACGACCTGATGGAAAACTGTCATTACTGTCGACATGCGCACGCACCTGTGGTTGCCGTGGTAACTGTCATGTAAAGAGGGGGCGGGGGATGCTTCACATCCCAGAGTGCCGCAGGGTCATGGGTTTGAGTGCTGTCAGTTCCCTCAGGCTCCATCAGCACAACAGACAAAGAGGCATGATGGAAAAAAATGTGTTCTTCGTCTCCTCCCGTCTCCTCTTGTCTCCTCCCGTCTCCTCCCGTCTCCTCTTGTCTCCTCCCGTCTCCTCTTGTCTCCTCCCATCTCCTCTCGTCTCCTCTCGTCTCCTCCCGTCTCCTCTCTGATATAAAATCAGTGAACCTAACGTCCCTTCTCTTCTTCCAGATCTGACGGTGGAGGAGTTTTTTAACAGCAATGGCGGCGAGGAGAGTCGCTTCTCCCGTCTGGGTCGAATGTTGGCCGAGCTCCTGCAGACGTTGCCGGAACATGTCCAGATCTTCTCCGTGGGCGCCGGCGGCCGGCGGGGAGAGAAGGCGCTCGACGTGTGGTTCGCTGCTCACGGCTCGCCGTACTACAAGGCTGAGAAGCTGCACGGATACGTGGCGGCAAACAAAGCTGAGGTGAGCAGAGAGCTGCAGCCTGAGGAGGCGTGGTTATAGAAACGTGTGCTGCAGGACGTCACCGGGTTCCTGCAGGTGTCACTGGACAAATCATCTTTTTCTTATTCAAGCATTACAAGAACATTTTATAAAGGTGTGTGGTGTTTGTCAGGCAGGTTTAAAGCAGGAACACGGTCGTCAGAGTCAGAGGATCCTGCATGTTGCTGAGCGCTGAGTGAAGGTGTGAAGTGTTGCTGAGGTGTTTTTACTCTGCACACAGCGACGTTAACGACACATTAATTACACATCAATTAAACATCATATTCACACAGCGGCCACTTAACGCTCCGTCTCACACACATGCTCAGAGAGGTTAAACACAGAGGTCACACTCGTATGATACACACACACACACACGCACACACAGGCGTCAACGTGTTGATGAATATTTCAGATCCATTAAAAGCTCGAGAGCAGCTGCTGACCTGAGGTCAGTGCTGTGAGTGGCAGAGAGGCGACGACGCACACACACACAGATCTTAAACTCGAGTAAAATGCCTCAATGTTCGCTGTTATAGTACAATTGATTATTTATTATCAGCCAGACACTGAAAATAGAAACTTGGGACTCAAGTGATCTAATAAATGTAGTTGAGTAAAAAGAACAGAATTATAAACGTAGTGGAAAAGAAGTATAAACTTTAATACCTGTATTTGAGTAAATGTATCTAGAAATAGTAGTAAGTAGTAATAGCAGTTACTGTGAAAACACTTAATATTCTTTCAAGACATGTTGGATCCAAATTCCCAGATTTAGTTTCCTCTTTTCTAAACTCTAAACTGACCGAACTAACAGCGACTTTAAATGCTTTAATTGAAGAATGATCGCGTCTGCTGATCAATAATCAGCTCAAGTCTTTGCTATGAATCTCGTCTGGTTAATGTTCCGTCCGTTCATCTGAAAATGTCTCCACAGATGATTTTGATGAAAAGTGATGATTGTAGCGGACGATCACGACACATATTTATTTCTCTCTTATAAAAACCAATCAGAAGATTTAGTATAAAAGCACAAAACAAAGACTGTGATTAAAAATAAGTCGGACGTCAGATGCTGCAGAAGTAAAAAGGTGCGTTTTTAATTATCTGAGGTTAAAAAAGGAAAAAGCAAGGAGAGCGTGAGATAAACACAAAGTATCAGCTGAATAACTGAAGTTTCAACACAGAGAAAGACGTGCAGGAAACCCTGAGGGACTCTGATGAAAACCTCTCACCCGTAAAGACACAACGAGGGAGAAGAACCGAGATGACACGCGGGGAAACGGTTGAATGTGGCGACAGAGAGCGAGCGACAGCGAAGCTTTACCGGGAGGAGAAACAGCAAAGTGCACAAAGAACATGAAGGGAAAAGGAGTCGATTCAGAGAGAACTGATGCAGGATCAGAGAGAGCGGCTGCGTTCAGACGGCTCAGTGTGAAGCTCCAGTCTGTTTCTGATGGTTTATGTTTTAATTGTCGTGTCATGACGATTCATTGGAGGTCGATTAGTTTCATGCAACTTTAACCTTCCTTCTAGTTTTCTTATCTTTCTTTTAGTTTAGTCTTTTAGCTCGGTGAGGCTAGCACACGTTAGCTTTGAGCTTTTAGTTTTTGTTTTCAGGAGCTTACTTTTGATTTTTATAGTCAGTTGTGTTTTCTTTCCAGTGAGGCCTTTCTACAGTTTAATGCTAATTTTACTTAGCTTAGCTTGTCTTATTTCTACTTTGCGTTAGCTGCTTACGTGTCATGTTATATATCCTGGTTATTCTTTCAGTTGTGTTAATTTGGGTTAATGCTGGTTTTAGTTTTGGTACCTTCATGCTAGTGTTTTTGCGCTTGGTTTAGGCTTCTTAGCTTCTTGCTAGTTGTAGTTTCATGGTATCTGTAGTTTAAGATACTGATGCTAGTTTAAGTTTTAGTTGACTTCTGTCTCACTTCAGTCTAATACATTTGAGTTTGAGTTTCAAGCTAGCTTTAATTTTTGGTTAGCAGCATGGTGGTTTAATGCTAGCTCGGGCTCCAGTCTCTTCATGCTAGCTTCAGTTCGCTTGTGGTAGTTAGCTTAGCTTAGCTTAGTTCCAGGTAGTTTCATACTAGCTTCCTTCTGGTTTTGTTTTAATCTGCTTTGCGACCGTCCTCCCTTCACTGTAGCTTCACACTGGTCTTTGTGTGGTTAGCTTCATGCTAACAGGTAGTTTCAGTTATTTATCTGTTTACTTTCCTTCTTAACAAATCCTAAATGTGTTCCGTCTTCTCTCCCTGCAGCTGGAGGCCATGTTGGGCACGTCCATCTCTCAGGTGGGTGTTGACGACTGTCCGTCCACCGACTGCAGTCAGTCTGGCGGCTGCAGCAGCGACGTGACCTTCAGCCAGGCGCCGGTGGCTCTCAGCACCGGAAACACGTCTCTGGTGTCGCTGTCGGCCTCATCGACGGCCCGATGTGGCTGCAGGGCCCGAGAGGCGATCCACCTGCCCTGCTCCGCCTACCCCACCAACCCCTGCCTCAACGGGGGCACCTGCCAGGACGGACCCCTGGGATACAGGTAGGTTCTGGTCCAATCTGAGGAAACGTCTGTCAGTTAGATTCACGAGTCTGTGGACACCATAAACACATCTGACTGCCAATAAAAGCATTTTTATAACCAGCAGCCGAGACGTTCAAGCCTTCAGATTCACTCCTGATCTGTTAGCGTCGCCGTCTGAAGCTCCAGATTTAGAGATTTCCCATTTTAACTGAGCTTCTGACTCCAAAGCCTCATTTTCAGCCATTCGTAGTAGTTAACTTTGAAATGTCAGATCATTTTACTGGTTTGAATATCGACTGCGACGTCTCAGCTGCTGAATCTGACGGCCGCTTTCTTCCAAAACATGTTATTTACACTGGCAAAGATTCTCTACAGTTACTTTTAATTAAGAGAGTGTTTGTCAAGGTTTCTGTCTGTTCGTGTCTCTCAGGTTGTTTTAATTAATGTTGACTTGTCTGGAAAGAAAACTGCAGATGAGACAGTGTGTCAGACAGGATTATATATATTCTGCATCCTTAAAGCTGCTTCTGATATAAATAAGCTGAAACAGATTCAGGATGTGAATCAGCAGGACCGTCATTCTTAGACAAACTCTCCCCGTCTCTCAGATGTAAGTGTCCCCCCATGTTCGACGGACCGGAGTGCCAGCAGACCAAACACAGCTTCGGGGGTCAGGGCTACGCCTGGTTCCCTCCCATCATGCCTTGCTTCCAGAGCCACATCTCCCTGGAGTTCCTGGCTGAGTCGGCAAACGGCCTGCTGCTCTACAACGGGCCGCTCGGTCCGGCCCAGTCTGGAGAGCAGGAGGACTTCATCGCCGTCGGTGAGTTCGCTGCTCATTAACGGTGTTCAGTGTTAACAACATACTGAGTAACATCAACAGTTAATCACAGAACCAAAGCTTTGTTAAAGAGCCGAACAGCCGAGGTTCTTTGTTAATGCAGCGGCTGTCTGCTCGGAACCAAAAGTGTTGGACGAATAAAGAACAAAGACCGAATCACGACGACCAATCACAGAAATGCTGACACACAGCGTTGGATCATCATCAGCTGGACGCGGCGTCCCTTTGCTGAAAGTTGAAACGTTGTTTTGGACCTTCTGAACAAACATGCTAATCTCACGGCGCTGGAGGAAGCGCCGCTCGTGCTTTTCAGCAAACACAAAGAGCGAATCAATCCGGCGCTGTAGAGACGCTTCCTCACCGGACCGAGAGCTTCATAAACT
Source organism: Diplodus sargus (assembly GCA_903131615.1). Classification (NCBI taxonomy): domain Eukaryota; kingdom Metazoa; phylum Chordata; class Actinopteri; order Spariformes; family Sparidae; genus Diplodus; species Diplodus sargus. The sequence continues at coordinate 7,793 of CAEMYA010000912.1, read as the reverse complement.
CTAATGTCAGCTCCCAGCGGTCCTGCTGTGGTGTTAACGGATCAGCCTGCAGACGGGCTTTCAAACGCCTCTTGCATAATCTGGTGGCATTAACGTTACGTAACTATCGAACCCGAGCTGCTGCTGCGTCGGTCCGAGAAGCGGAAAATCAAAGATGGCTGCCGCATCGATGACCGTGAAGCTTTTTTCACTTACATGTTCGATAGAACGGCTGTGAGGTTGATCGGGTCAAACACACACACACACACAAACACACGCACACGCACACACACACACACACACACACACACAGAATTGACCGTGTGGATTCCTGCAGCTTTCACATCGACACAGAGAGCTGATGTCAGGGAAGGACGTTTGGCCCTCTGACATCAGAACCTCCCGCTCTGATTCTGATCCGATCACGTTCATGTGATGTGAATGAAGCCGGGGAGATTCTGGTGAAAGCTCCGGGTCGTTATGGATCTTTGAGCTTCACTTGTTCCTACAAGTGAAGAAATTATCACAGATTATAAAATGAGACTGAGGGTGAGAAACATCACGAGAACTTTATTATGACATCGTGTTTCTGGTACCAGATGGGTTCTAAATCTTTCTTCGTGTGCACTGGAGGTTCAGTGGCTCAAAAGACTGAAAATAGCTTTAAGGAAACAACATTTATCTGTGGTATGAAAGTTATCCTATCATGAACATTTACTCTACAGTATTTAATTTGAGGGTGATATTGTCCGACATGGTTTTATCGTGTTGTGAAATAAAACTGCTGGTGTGATTTCACTGCGAGCAGGAAAACTAAGAATGTCCTCTTCCATCCAGAACTGAGGAACGGAGTTCCAGCTCTGAGTATAAACCACGGATCAGGAACGCTGACCCTGCAGCTCCCGCCCAAGTCCACCGTCACCGACCGGCGCTGGCATCGCCTCGACATCATCAGTGACGGAAAGGTAGGACAGGAGTTTCCCCCGAAGAGCTGAACTTCCTGCTCCAACAAACCAACAAACCGCTGTTCGATGCTGATATTTGTGACATTGGATGACAAAAATTCAACCCGGCGTCTTTCAGGCGTTTTTGACATTTTGTTGGTTTCCATTAACCGAAATCCAACGTTGATCCAAAGTTTGAAATTGACGCCTGATTTAATCTCCAACTGAAGTTGAAGTCATTAAAGTGGCAGCAGGTTTATTTAAGAGGAAACAGGAAATGAAGACATCAAAGAAGAAGAAACGTTGATGAGCGTTGGTTGTTGACAGTGACGTTTGTGACTCGCTGTCTGTGTTCAGGTCGTCCAGCTGGTCCTGGATCAGTGTGCGGGGGTGGCGGTGAACGAGCTGGAGGGTGTCGGCGCCGACGCTCAGGAGACGGACGAGTCCGGCTGCAGAGCTGCAGGAGAGACGCCGGGAAACCAGAGGTGAGACAGAGACACGTGGTCCTGAACATGCGTCCTGTCTGTTCATGATGGAGATTAATTATGACGATCTAAAAACTCCTTCTTCCTCCTCCTCCTCCTCCTCCTCTTCCTCTTCTTCAGGTATCTGAATGTCTTCCAGCCTCTTCAGTTAGGAGGAGTGAAGGAAACGTCTCCTCATCGACGGTATCACAGTTTCACTGGCTGCATCCGCAACCTGGTGGTGGACAGCCAGGTAACACCGCTGTGTGTGTATGTGTGTGTGTGTGTGCATGTTTGTGTGTGTGTGTTTGTGTCCGTCTGTCTGTCTGTGTGTGTGTGTGTGTTTCCATCCCAGAGGTCATTAGCATTTCCTCAAATCTTGTTTTTTAAATGCAGTATTTATGTCTGTAAGTCTGTGTGTGCGTGTGTGTGTGTATGTGTGTGTGTGTGTGTGTGTGTGTGTGTGTGTGTGTGTGTGTGTGTGTGTGTGTGTGTGTGTGTGTGTGTGTGTGCCGGGGGGACAGCGGTTGGACAGATGGTGGTGTGAGTCTGGCCGACATCACAGTCTTGAGTATAATATAAATGAGAGGCAGCGTCGTCCTCGTCACACCGAACGAGCTGCTGTGGTTCATTCAGCTGCTCGACGGAAACCTCAGCAGCCTCCCGAACATCCCAGAATACTCACGTCTGCCCTGTTTTACCCACAATCCCTTGTGTTTTGGGGTTGCCTCCCGTGTTCAGTAGTTCATGATCATGTCGTCACTCTCGACGAGCTCCACTACAGCTGTGATGTTAGAGAACGGACACGTTTTTACACAAAAACAGAAAGAAGTTCATGTGGAACATTTGCCGAATTTACAAGAAGGTCCAAATGTGCGATGCAGGACCAGATGTTAATGCCGGCTCTGATCCGGGTCCTCAGACTGCTGCTGTCTTCAGGTGGTCGTCACATTTTCAGAGTGAAAGTTCAACATGTGTTAAAGTCACAACATTCAGTCCTTCCACAACATTTAATCTGACGGCGGGCTGTGAGGACGGTTCAGAGTTCCTCTCAGTTCTGGACAAACGAACCTCTCACACTGAGAATGTTTGAGACAGAAGAAAAAGCTGCTTTCACAACATTAGGAGAAAGAGGAGAGTTATCCTCCTGTAATCACGGCTCGCTCCTCCTGCAGAAATTCAAAACACATTCTGGACTTCATGTTAAGGTGGTTTGACACACCACAAAATGGAGGCGCTGCACGGCGGCCAGCTGGAAACAACGGCCGTGTTCAGACGTTCAGTGGGTCCAATTCAGACTGAAACCTCCTTTAATCATGTCGGCTGCGAGCGCCGCCTGGATCGCATGACTCGGGGGCAGCAGGCACTTCCTGTCAGCTGCACTCAGGTCCAGAGGAAAGTGATTGACAGTGATGATGATGGTTAACAACCCCTCCCTCCTCATCCTTCCTCCCCTCAGGTGTACGACCTGGCGTCTCCAGGTGAGAGCGTGGACAGCAGCCCCGGGTGCCGGCTGACAGACGGCGTGTGTGTGACGGCAGCCGGTCCGTCCTGCGGCGTTCAGGCGTCGTGCCTCGCCGACTGGGGATCCTTCAGCTGCGAGTGTCACCCGGGATACACCGGACACAAGTGTGACAAGGGTGAGGAGACTGTGTGTGTGTGTGTGTGTGCAGCGTCACCCTGAAATACTGAGGACGACGTCCATTTTAAGATCATGTGTGTACAGAAAACCAATACTTTAAAGGAACAGTTCACAGAAAAATGAAAACTTAGTCTTTCTCTCCTCCTCCTGATGATATAAAGTCAGTGAAGTGTTGTGGTCCACAGAACAGTTCTGGAGCTTCACAGTAAAACAGAGTTGCAGCATTCTGCTGAACAACTGAAGCAGCTGGAGACTTGATTTAAAACAGAGAAACGACCCAAAAATAAATAAAATGTTCCAAAACTTCATTAAAACTTTGCAGAATCAGCTGTTAGCGCTTCCTGTTTGCAGTGAACCTGTAGATGTTCAGACAACGATCACTGGATCACGTTGATACTGAAGAGAACTAAAAAACATGACTTTTCTAAGGCAGGTTCTGCACAGGTTTTCATCCACGTCACTTTAACTTCTCCCTCCTCCTTCCTCAGCCGTCCCAGAGTTCTCCTTCGACTCAGGCAGCGTCGTACGTTATCAGCTCAGAGGAGGCGGCAGCTCTCGCCGCACAAACGTCCAGCTGCTCCTCAGAACCAGAGCCACCTCGGGCACCCTGCTCTCCGTGGCGTCCCGGGAGGCCAACGAGTACATCGTCCTGGAGGTCCGTCCATCGTTCACTAATCAAGACAAACTACTGCAGACATGTTGGAAAGGTGATGTTCTGATCCGCTGATGTCTTCTTCTCTCTCAGATTATGGAGGGTCACCTCTCTGTTCGGACCAACCTCGGCGACGGCGCCCACGCCCTGCGGCTCCCCGGCCAGCGGGTGGACATCGGGCAGTGGGTCCTGGTCCGGCTCAGTCGTCAGGACAACCTGTTCACCCTGCAGCTGGAGCAGGGCGGCGGCTCGAGGGAGATCCGGGCCCGGCTGGGGAACCACAGGGAGATCGTGGTTCACCCGGCCAGCGTGATGGTCGGCAGCGGCCCGAACACCGGAGACAAGGTCGACTTTCAGGGTGAGTTCTGGATCCAGATTCTCCAAATGTTTCTGAACCGTGTTTCTGCGAATCATTACATCCAGTGAAGGTCCGATTCGTCATCTACTGTCTGATGCACTGAGATGATGTTTCTGGTGTTTACTGGACCTGAGATCTCGCTGACAGATCACAGATCCAGTCTTACCTCCAGAACCACCAGCACCACCCGTCCGTATCAGAACCAGCAACAGAACCAGCTGAAATAAACTAATTGTTTCCTCCTCAGGTTGTCTCCGGGACGTTCGTTTTAACGGTCAGGTCCTGCCTCTGGACGGGCAGAGCCAGGACCTGGTGACGGTCCTGGAGAGGCGGGCCGTGACGCCCGGGTGCTCGAGCGACGCCTGCAGCGGTCATCCCTGCCGCAGCCCGCTGCGCTGCGTCGACCTGTGGAGGAAACACCAGTGCAGGTAAAGACACAAACAAACTCTTCACACCTACAAAATGTTCTGTTCTGTTCTGGTGTCGTGAACTCGTCTTCCCTCCGTCGTCTCCCAGGTGTCCCGGCGGTCAGGTGACAGTGACAGAAGACTCGGGTCAGCAGCGTTGTGTGCCGTCACCCTGCGGATCTACTTCCTGCCGTAACGGCGGCGTCTGCCAGGCGCTGTCGCCCGACAGCTACCGGTGCCGGTGTCAGGACGGGTTCAGGGGTCAGCGCTGCGAGCTGGGACAGGTCAAAGGTCACCGGCTGGCCACCCTCAGCCCGAGCTCCATCCTCGCCATCAGCATGTGTCTGCTCGTCTTCTTCGGTGAGAGACGAGAGATTTTACAAATTATTTTATTCACATATGAATGACGTTAAAGAAATAAACTTCATCAGGTGACACAAACCAACAGTAGAGATTTAAACTACAGTGTAAAATTAATTAAAACTCATAAATATTTATCTCTTCCTTCAGTGAATAAACAAGCTGTTCTCAGAGGACAAATAAGGTCCCACAACACTGCTTGAAGCTGGAGAGGTGGCAGGGTCCGCCACGTATAACTGTCAAGTAATAAAGTAAAAAAAACAATAACTCCAGAAAGAAATGAAGAGCCAAAAAAACAAGCGACCTGACGACTGAAGGAGGGAAACACACGACTGTAGTTCACACATATTTATATTAATATTCCATCTGGGATCATTTGTCAGGAAAAACAAGTTAGCAGCTTTTTATCTCTCGTTTCCGTCATCGTCTGTTATCAGCGTCCGTTTGTGTGTTTCTGAATATAAACGTCCAAAACTGAAATACTAACTTCAGATTTCAGAGGCTTCAAACATGATGAAACATCGTTATCTGTCGTGTTCAATCTAATGAAACAGACAACAGTGAAAAACACACAAATACAGGAAGTAAAATAAAAGTAAAAGCATGACACATGAGGAGCAACCCTTTCAACATAAAACAGGAAATAACTCAACTGAAACCTGAGATCGTGACGTGATGGACGTGACTGTTGAGGTTGATGAGTGAACTCGTTCTCGCGTCGCAGCGAGCAGATCGATCGCTGTTTCCATCAGCATCGATCGTCAAGTGTTTGATGTGGAGTTACGTAAAGTTTACAGAACAATCGTGTCTGTTTGATTAATCAATAATAATGAACACCCGTGGTTTTGTTCTTTCTTCCACATGAGTGATGTTTCCCATCAGGCCTCTGGCTTCCTGCCGTCGTCTGAACAGGAGAAATAATCTGAAGGAGCTTTTTGTTTTGCTCTGGATTCGACCTTGTGTCTGACAGAGTGAAGGATGTTTCTCCCGCTGACGGGCTCGTTTGTTTTCCACCTGTTAGTCATAATTACTGTGATGTTTCTAAATGAACGTCGTACTAATTTATTGATTCTACACGACTCCGCCGAGCAGCTTTAATGAGCTGCTGCAGCAGGAAGGAAATGAAAATCTGTCCCGCTGGTGCAGAAGTGCACATTCACACAACGATGATGACGAGGATATTTATACCTTCCTCTCCTCTCTGGCTGTGTGTGTGTGTGTGTGTGTGTGTGTGTGTGTGTGTGTGTGTGTGTAGCGGTGCTGGTGGCGGTGACGGTGTGGAACCAGAAAGGCAGCCGTAACAAGTTCAGGAAGCGAGGAGTTTACCACATCCCCGCTGAACACGAGAGCTGGGAGGACATCCGAGAAAACATCCTCAACTACAACGAGGAGGGAGGAGGGGAGCAGGACCAGGTACACACACACACACACACACACACACACGCACAGGCACACACACACACGCACGCGCGCACACACACACACATGCACACACGCACACACACACACACAGGCACACACACACACACGAGGAGCACACAGTCAGAAGCTTCAGTGAGATTCACAGCTGAGATCTTTTCTCTCGCCCGCCAGTGTTTTATTATCATCTTACTTCCTGTCTGAGCTCGCTGTGCAGATTGACGAGGCTGCAGGTCCACTTCTGTCAGAACCAGACGGTGAGCCGCCTCTGCAGCGCTGCTGAAACGCACCTCGGTGCTGCCGCTGGAAACGAGAGCGCCCAAACCTTTTTCCCTTTGAGGGCCAAAATGGAAACTTAATAGTGTCACAAAAAAGAAAACAGCTGTCATGTTGTTAAGATGCAAAGTGGCTCAATACAGAAGAAAATGTGTGATCCCTCCTGTGAACAGGTGAACGTGTTAACTGTCTTCACCTGCCACTCAGAACTTCTGTGTCACCAGGACTTCATTTACTGAACAATGTAGAATAATAAACAACAATCAGCAGAGACAGCAATTAATATCATACAGTTTATTTTTTTCCGCTGGAAACATCTCAGCCTGATCCAGAACGCTGGCTCCGGTGACCGTAAGGTTTTAATGAGTTGTAACTGTAACGCTGCACAAAAGTCCCGGTCCAGTACGAGTCCAGTACGAGTCCGGTACAACGGAAAGACGTAACGACAGATCCCATATGCACAGCGCTGCGTTCAGCTTGTTCCACCTCGTTAAGACAAGAATGTCACAGAGAGAACTTTGTATATTTCTTTGTGTCACTTCATGGATCAGAACATTTAGCATTTTTTGTTGTGGTTCTGGTCTGACAGATAATCCGAGTCGATACAGTAGAATTGGAGACGTCACCATTTTTTATTCCATACATTCTTCTTCTTTTTCACAACCTGCTGCCTACATTACCCACAATGCAACTTTACAGACGATGACGATGTGTGTCTTTCTTCCAGAACGGCTACGACATCACCGAGCTGAAGCGTCCGCTGTGCTCCAGCCTGTCTCAGTCCTCGTCCTGCACCACCGCCCCGCTCATCAAGTCCTCCCCCGGCTCCCAGGAGGAAGTGCACCCGTCCGGCTCCTCCTGCAGCTCGGGCGCTCCGTACCTCAGCATCCCGCATCACCACCACCACCAACATCAGCACGCTGCCACCAACGGCTACACCGGCGACGCCACCTACGCCAACTTCTCCGCCCACGTCGGCAGGGACGTGCAGGCGAGCGACGGAGGAGGCTACGCAGACGTGGCGTCCGGGTCGCGCTCTCACGTGGACTTTAAAAGCTACGTGTCGCGGATCATCTGGGAGGCGGACAACGACGGCGAGGCGTTCCCGTTGGACGCGTACCACGTGTGGTGCGTGGAGGGCTCAGGGTCGTCGGCAGGAAGCCTCAGCTCGCTGGGCTCCGCCGCGTCCCGGAGGATCATTAGCACCGGCGAGGAGGAGGAGGAGGATGAGGAGGAAGGTGACGAAGGCGGGTTTGTTTACGACAGGCTGTCGCGGTGGGGCCCAAAGTTCC
>CAEMYA010000910.1:6274-17648 GCA_903131615.1 Diplodus sargus | reverse complement strand
GAGCACAGCCCACTAATAAACCCCAGAAGGACAATAGTGTGAATGCTTGCAGCATTCACACTAAAAAGAGGCGCGGTGAATATCAATAGTGGGCTGGCGAGCACAGCCCACTAATGAGGTGTGGACGACTATATGGGATGTTGTGATTCCATGTTACATTCTTTATGAAAATGGGTTGCTACCATTCAACCGGTTATATTGCAAGGTATGTTTCTGTATAGTGTTTAAAATTCGGGCCCCATGTGCCCCCTTTTAACTTTGAGCACCTGCCTCTCCAAAGGTCTCTGCAGGGCCCTGTTCAAGACTATCCTCGTTTGATGTAGAAGCTGCAGTAATTGTCTGCTTCAGAGGCAAGTGGTCTCCAACTAAAAGAGAGACTTTGTGTGCTCCCAACCGAGACCGACTCTGCCCAAGTGCTCCCAAGCCGACCATCCCGCTGGGCTTTGGACCAAGAGTCCTTCAACAGAGTACCGGCCTTCCCTCTGGCTATTGGACTGACGCGCCGAGTCCGCAGTCCAACCCAGAACAATCATGGAACCAAAACTTCAGGACCTCCTGACTCGCAGAAAAAGCAGGCTGAACGTCTTGATGCGGCTGGATCCACACGTGAGACTGAGTTGGTGTCTAAAGTTCTGACTTTTGTCTAATTTAGTCCCATAATAGTTAATATATTAAAACCTGAAGCTTTAACTTAACCATCTGCCGACGGTCACATAACTTTATTACTTTGCTTATTACAGTCTTTGCATTTTCTGTTATCTATCATTTCATTTATTTTACCCTGAAATATTTTGTTAAAAATATGTAATCGTTTGTCGTTGTCTGGAAATTAATTTCAATGTGGAGAACCGATGGATCTGTGCAAAGAAATCACTGCTTCAGAATATGAGATTGAATATAGATTTTGAAATTTAATGAATTGATTTGAACTGTTCAAGCCAAACGTGTACAGTCGGGTTTGATTAATTTCCTCCAGATTAGTCAACTAGATAAAACAATGGAGGTGGTGCCACATTTACGAGTGTACAATTAATCACCAGTGATTAATTACAGTTATTAACCATAGGTGTATCTCCTACAGGAGTGTGAAGAATAAGGTGAGAGGTTGTACATGTAGTGCAACTACAAACATTCAGTTGGTAAAAGCTTCCTTCTTCACCACAAGCTGCTGCTATCCACCTACTATCATCTCATCACACATCTGATTACAGCAGTTTGTAGTTAAATAGAGGAAATAGTCAGAAATATAATAAACTACATACTAATATCATAAACTCTGTATGTTTGTGTGTGTGTTTGTTTGTGTGTGTGTGTGTGTGTGTGTGTGTGTGTCAAACTTACCAGGGAGAAAATGGTCCTTCTTGGAAAGTAATTATGTCCTCCATTGACCTGTCAGAACAAAACAAACATGAGCTCTTTTCAGACAGAGATTCCACAACACTGAGCCAGAGACAGTAACTACAACAACACAACAGAGAAAGACGACAAACACATGTGAGTTCAAGTGTTTTGCTCTAAATCTGGTCACATAATCATCAGCAGTAACTACAGGAGCTGCCCGGCTCTCACTGCTGGAGACAGACGCTGTTTTTAGAAGAAATGTGATGAAGAGTCGCTCACACAGATTTTGTGTTTAGTAAATTCTGTATTTTTGTCCTCATATAAGATGCTGAAGACACGAGCTGCTACCACATTACTGTTGTTTGGTCCTGTCACGTGTCTTTGTGGGTTGAAGTGTGGAACATTTCTCTTTTATTTGAGTCTACATAACAAAGGAAGTATCAGGCCAGTTTTTAAGCAACATTATGTAGAAACTGGACCTTTGTGCACGTTGGCGCCCCCCAGAGTTTCTGAGTGCAACAACACTGTGGTCAACACAGATCACAGGTCTGTAACAATTTAATGAAGGTGTTAACTACAAACAGAAAAAGGTTTAATGATGTTAACAGCTCCATCAATATATTTAAGAAGTGTGTGAAAGAATAAATATGAAGTAAACAGATCAGACCCACAGATCACTTTCATCCACTGCATCGTCCTCATTGTATGTGTGTGTGTGTTAAATGTTAATGGATGTATGTTGATAAAAGCTTACGTGTCAGGAAGTGGTCCTTCTTCAAACAGAGTTTGAAAGTTTGGCGGTGAGCTGTCAGAACATAACAAACATGAGCTCTTTTCAGACAGAGATTCCACAACACTGAGCCAGAGACAGTAACTACTGGCCAGTCCTGTGCACGTATGCAAATTGGCCATGTGCACCAAACACAAGAAACGTTGAGAAGTCATGTTAAAAATGACTAGCAAGCAAAAGCTAAACCAGAATGTATCACTCAGTGTGTTTACATGCACAGCTTAGTCTGATAACAGCCATAGTTCGACTATGCTGCTCAGTCAGACAACTGCAATTGCACGATATGGTACAATAGGTGGCGCTGTACCCATTTCAACTAGTGGTAACAGAAACACCTCCGGCTGACGTCTTTACGTCACCAGCAGCCTCGGCATTCAAGAAAGATGCCGTACGACTAGCGAGGAGAAGCTACATCTTTGTACATTTTGTACATGGTGTACATGATAATTACACAAACTAGATGCACAATGGTGCTCTTGCTTGCCGTTATTTCGCAGGAAAGCCGCTGCCGCCGCTGTCCTTCTACTTTCGGCTCATGGCCGCGGGAAAAAATCCAGAACCTGCGCAGAACGCAGAAATCCGATCCGATCTGATGGAATGTATGCATGCAGGAGTAATGCGACTATCAATCGAATAATCTAGGTGTGTTAATCTGACTATGAGAAATACGATCCGGTCCGATTTTAGTCAGACTAAGGTGTTTACATGCATTTTAAAAATCCGATCATAGTCGGACTAACCCAGCAATTCGGTTTTCTTGAGTGTCACGTAAACGCAGTGACTCACACACTTTGGGTTCACATCCAAAAAGGTGGCACTCAGAGATGAAGAGGTACTGAAAGACGATGCTGGTGGGCCCATTCGCTACCAGAACGAGGATCCGCTCCCACCCACTGGCTCCCCAGAAGAACAGTATAAAGTTGAGGCTGAGTGCTCCAAAGACGCAGCAGGTGCTGAGGTAGCGTTAGCTGCTCCTGCTGCTAGCACAAGCGACCTGCCTATGGCAAGCTGTTTTAACATTTAATCGAACCACACTCCTATCTGTAATTGCATTTTAGATAGTCATAATAGCATTTCTCCTAGTCAAAATTGTATTCTCACTAGTCAGAATGGTAATTAAAGATATCCGCAATAACATTTTTACTAGTAGAAATGTTATTTTAAGATATCTACAACTTTGATTGTACTAGTCAAAACTAAATTAAAGATATCTAAAAATCCTTAAAAAGTACAAGTGGCCGTTTTAACATTTAATAGCTAGACTGGATATGTACTGCAGATATCTATAATTCAATTCTTCCTAGTTAAAAAGAACATTCCAGATATCCACAATGAAAAATTATTCCAGATATCCAGAATGTAATTTTGAATATCCAAAAATACACTGTGACGAGTAAAAATGTCATTACGGATATCCACAATTCATATTATGACTAGTAAAAATGCAATTGTGGACATCTGTATATATATTGTGGATATCCATAATGACATTTTTACCAGTCACAATGTATTTTTGGATATTCAAAATTACATTCTGGAATAGTTTTCATTTTGGATATCTAAAATGAAAATTATGACGAGTAACAACTGGATTGAAGATATCTGAAATGGGAATTTTTCCTAGTAAGAATTCAAGTGCAGATATCCAGAATGTTCATTCTAGATATCCAGAATGTAATTGTGGATATCTGAAACTGAAAGCCCACAACACACGAATGGCAAAAGTGACGTCATTTGTCCTAGGAAGAATGCCATTGTGGATATCTGGAATGTTCTTTTTAACTAGGAAGAATTTAATTACATACATCTGCAGTACATATCCAGTCTATTCACCTATTAAATGTTAAAACGGCTTGCCATACCTGCCGGCTGGTTGGACAACGAAGCAGGTGGGCGAATGGAAAGATGTTCGCCCAGTGTTAGCAGCAGGAGGACGTTAGCTCACCTCTCAGAGCCGCGCTGAATCACTGGAGACTGATTTAGGAACCGTCATTAAATTACTTAGCATAAATATATTAATACAAAATAATTGCAGTTTTTTCAATATCTTCCATGTCATGTTGCCTAGTGACTCCAAACCAGCAGCAGATTGTTTTAGTAAACTGGAGAAATGAGACACAGCTCTTTATTGTATGTTAGTGCTTCCTCTATTTTATATCAATATTAATATGCAGAAATTCTGATTTTTTTTCTCAATAACTTCCATGTCATGTGACCCACTGACTTTTAAAACAGATTCTGTTTCCATAAAAAATATATAATAATATAGTTAATAATGGTAAAAAAAATATATATATCTAATTAACATATCTTCAAGCAGCAACTTCTGCACTATTTTGTCTCATGTCTTAGATTTTCATTCTGAAATTCTGAAAATGATTATTATTATTATTTTTTTTTTTAAAAAACCTCACCAGGAGTCACCATTTAAAGGGTCATTTTTCAAATTTTGTCGTCCCGGGGGGGGGGGCGTCCCCCCGACCCCCCTAGTGTTGCTAGGTTACCGACTGAAAAAAATATCTAGGGGAAACACTGCTACAGCATATCAGATTATCAAACATTGTTAAGTGTGTGTGTGTGTTGTCATGTAGGCTATAGACTGATTGTCTTGGCTTGCATCCATGAAATTTTGTAATGTTATATGCCTACTGCATATTGAGAAAATTTAGATCGGTATTGGACAACAATCGGGAGATGGGGGCCCCCCCGAATATTGACGGGTATTTCTCAAACTGATCCCGTCCCTTTTTGTAAGAAAAACACTGGATGTTATTTAAAGTGCAGGTTAACAATATGGATACAAATGTTGATCATGGCATATGTCTGTTTATATCAAGATAACATGCTGTGAATTTGTCAGTTTAATGAAACTTTTTTAAAAACACATTTTCAATGAAATAAGAAGAAGGTGACGCTAATGTTGCAGTTATCTATGAATGATTGGTCCCAAGTCTCAGATAATTGTTACAACACACAGTCACATCCAACATGAAGAGATGAGTCTACATAACAAAGGAAGTATCAGGCCGGTTTTGTGCGTGTTGGCGCCCCCCAGAGTTTCTGAGTGCAACACCACTGTGGTCAACACAAATCACAGGCCTGTAACAATTTAAGTTTTCTTGCCGCTTATCCGTGAGGGTCGCGGGGATGTTGCTGCATTTTTCCCCCTAAGGGGTTGCGGTTTACTCGATGGGCAAAGGCCAGAGTACACCCTGGATGAGTCACCAGCTCATCGCAGGACCCTTACTGGCTGCCACACAAGGCACCAACTGCACATCAGGAGCAATTTTGGGGTTCTTGCTCAAGGATACTTCGACATGTAGCTCAGTCCCGCCCCAGGGGAGCCGGGATTCGAACCAGCGACCTTCCAATCACTTGTCCACCAGCTCTACCCTCTGAGCTACAGTCGCCCCTTTTTTAATGAAGGTGTTAACTACAAACAGAAAAAGGTTTAATGATGTTAACAGCTTCATCAATATATTTAAGGAGTGTGTGAAAGAATAAATATGAGGTAAACAGATCAGACTCTGACTGACCTGCAGCAAATAATCAGCACTGTTATCAGGCTACATCATCAGAATGAAAAGAAATGTTGAAAGCAAAAAGCAACAGAATTTAAATATGATAGTGAGGAGTGTGAAGAATAAGGTGAGAGGTTGTACATGTAGTTCAACTATACAAACATTCAGTTAGTAAAAGCTTCCTTCTTCACCACAAGCTGCTGCTATCCACCTACTATCATCTCATCACACATCTGATTACAGCAGTTTGTAGTTAAATACAGGAAATAGTCAGAAATGTAATAAACTATATACTAATATCATAAACTCTGTATGTGTGTGTCAGATGTTAATGAATGTATGTTGATAAAAGCTTACTTGGGAGAAGATGGTCCTTCTTGGAAAGTAATGATGTTCTCCATTGACCTGTCAGAACATAACAAACATGAGCTCTTTTCAGACAGAGATTCCACAACACTGAGCCAGAGACAGTAACTACAACAACACAACAGTGAAAGACGACAAACACATGTGAGTTCAAGTGTTTTGCTCTAAATCTGGTCACATAATCATCAGCAGTAACTACAGGAGCTGCCCGGCTCTCACTGCTGGAGACAGACGCTGTTTTTAGAAGAAATGTGATGAAGAGTCGCTCAGACAGATTTTGTGTTTAGTAAATTCTGTGTTTTTGTCCTCATATAAGATGCTGAAGACACGAGCTGCTACCACATTACTGTTGTTTGGTCCTGTCACGTGTCTTTGTGGGTGGAAGTGTGGAACATTTCTTTTTTATTTGATGAGTGAAGGATCTGTTGAGCTGTCAGACTGAACGCCATCAGACCGACACACTCCTGACCTGCACTGCTGCCAGTTTATCATTCACACACACATTGTCTCTCCTCTGTTGCTGCTCTGATTCTACAGCAGCAGCAGACAAGATGTCAGGAACAAACCAGTGGAAGTAGCTGCTGACAGGTACCTTAGTGAGGGTCTCATCCCACCTCCATCAACAGACTTCTGGGTAGTTGGCAGATTCATCGCGTCCCTTTTTGTAAAAGAAACACAGGATGTTATTTAAACTGCAGGTTGGCAACATTGATAAAAATGTTTATCATATGTAACTTCATATCAAGTTAACATGCTGCGAATTTGTCAGGTTAATGAAACTTATTCATGAAAGAACTTTTTTTTAAAAAAAACAAGAAGGTGACGTCTGAAAAATGCACTAATGTTGCAGTTATCTATGAATGATTGGTCCCAAGTCTCAGATAGGAGTGTGAAGAATAAGGTGACACATTGTCTCTCCTCTGTTGCTGCTCTGATTCTACGTCTGCTGGAGGATCAGAGGAGGAACGAAGCCGTTCACACAGACGGTGACGCAGAATAAAGGTGCAATATTCCGCTTTGAAAAGCCAGTGTGAATGTGAATGGGGCTGTAGATACTAAAATTTATAAAGGGACAAAATAATGACTTACCCTACAAGGCGTATGGGATGTGATCTGAAGATTGTTGAATGTTCTGGTCTCTGCAGTTCTGGTCTGTAACACAACACACACAGCATGATGACTAAAGATGGTGGAGAGCTGAAAGCTGAACTCTAGGTGAGATGCGAATTTTAGAGTGGGTAGAGCTGGTGGACTTGTGACCGGAAGGTCGCTGGTTTGAATCCCGGCTCCCCTGGGGTGGGACTGAGCTACATGTCAAAGTATCCTTGAGCAAGATACTGAACCCCAAAGTTGCTCCTGATGTGCAGTTGGCACCTAGTGTGGTGGCCACTGCCATCAGTAAGGGTCCTGCGATGAACTGTGAACACACCAAATATGTTCGGTGTGTTCAGCTGCGTCAGAAGCTTTCGGAGCCGTTCGGACGTTGTCTGCTCCGATTGAGCATGCAAAGTCTGAGGAGGAGGGCTGTCTGACGTCTGAGCCATTGGATTCTCTGCTAGCGGTGTGCGAGCGAATCAGCTGCACTGAGTGAAAATTGTTGGTTTTCTGAATAAAAAGCATTAACGTTTACATTTGACTGATTTTGACAAATGTGTTGTTATATTCAGTGATTTATATTCATTTAAGTTGTAATAACAAGAATCACTGAGACAGAAAATTAACAAAGGCTCTTGTGCAAAGGACAAAATACGAAAATTCAACATTACATACTTATTTGAAATTTAGTGGACATAAAAAATACACACACGTTTTAAGGACCAAACCAGTGTTACTACATGTTTCTGTCGACTGTCAGCTCGTTTCATTTAATTTAACTTTAAATACTGACAACTGACCTGAATAATATATGTTGCATATTTATAAAAGCAGCCTTCTTCAACTTCAAATGTTATTGGTGTCGACTTGCTACTTTCCACAGCCGTTCGCAATCATGGATTCTGATCCAGAGATCTTTATGTCACCTCAGAGTTGGTCTGGCTGTCCTCCTGCAGGTGTTTTTACTTCGTTCATTTTATAGTTTTAAATTCAGAAAGACAGAAATAATAAGTTTATTTGGGCGGTTCTTGTTTAACAGGCTTGTCACCCTTACATATTTCAAGATGTTAAAAACAGAAACGTCATCTTACTTCTACGACTTCAACAAAAACTCAATTCTGACCTGTTCCTTTGTTTGATTTCTACATTAAATGACACAATTGAATAAATGGATGATACAATAATGTTTAAAAATTTATCTTAGTTACATTTCCTGTAGCTGGAGGGTAAAAAACTGACAAACTGTGACAGATAAAAATTAAACTAAAGCGAACTGCTTTCATCAAATCTCCAAACTCTTGTTATTACTATATATACTTTCGCTGTAAAATGTTCTTGTTGCTCCAACTAAGAACTAATGCAGAGGAGCAAAGTCAAAATAAACTTTTTCAACAGTATTTAACATGAGAATCATCCTGATGTTTGATATAAAACTTCTACTCTCTTGAAATAAATTCACTCTTTAAAAAAACACAGACTACTTATTATATTTTGTACCCAAATCTGTTTTTCCTTTAGCTGTTTTATTTTCTGTCGTCAGCTCGACTCCACAAACCTGCAGCTCAAAGTCCTCAACATACTTTTTTTTTTTCATTTATCAAATTCAATTAAATAACTAAATAAATGGATGATACATTAAGATCAGTTGAGATATATAAAACATGAGTTACAATACCATTAGGTGGTGAACAAACTGTTCACACACTGCACTTGTGTGTAATGTGAGTGGATAAAAGAATTTCCCAATTTGGGATTAAAATGGTATATACAATTAAATTAAAATGAGTTCATTAAACTTTATTTAACAGTTGTTTCACTATTAATGAACAATGAAATGCTTGTGTGAAGTGTTGATAGCGCTTTCTATCCATTTAAGTGTCTTAAACAGAATATTTGCCTCTTTTCTGTCTGGACACAGAAACACCAGCATCAGCTCACATAAACTACAACTGTAAAGTAACATGATATTTATTTACTGTCTGCTTCTGGATCCAGGGCTTTGTTTCAACTTTATACTTCCTCCACCCATTCTCAGTCAGGCACAGTCTGATCCAGAGATATTTGTCTCACCTCAGAGTTGGTCTGTCTGTCCTCCTGCAGGTGTTTTTACTTTGTTCATTTGATAGTTTTAAGTTCTTTAAAAGTAATAATTTATTGGCGTTCTTGTTTAATAAGCTTGTCAACATTACGTGTTTCAAGATGTAAAAACAGACGTGACTTCAACAAACACTAAATTCTGACCTGTTCCTTTGTTTGATTTATGAATTAAATGATGTAATCGTATAAATTGATGATACAATAATGTTTACAAATTAAACTTAGTTTGTTTTTATTTTAAATAAACTTGTTTTGCCATAAAATGTTCTTGTTGCTCCAACTCAGAACTAATGCGGGAGGGGAAAGTCACCTTCAAACAGGCAGACTTTCACCAGAGTAAACAACATGGCAGCCCCTTCCTTAAGTTTTATAAAGAGTCGTCACCCAGTGCAGCATTTATTAAAGTCCTAACTTATAAAACAGAGTTTACAGCCTCATGCAGCTTCTCTGCTCACTTTACACTCCTGTAAGATTCCTCTTCTATGAATTAATGTTGTCAACTTCAGCAAAAGTTCAAAATAAACTTTTTCAGCAGTATTTCACATCCTTTCTCACAAACCTGCAGCTCAAAGTTTTCAACATATTTTTATTTTATTTTTCAAATTCAATTAAATCAATGAATAAATGAATGATACATTAAGATCAATAACAATACATAAAGAATGTGTTACAGTACCTTTAGATGGTGAAAGAACAGCGTCACTCAAAGACACAAGTGAAACTATAAATCTGCGACTGCCTGTATTTATATGAGACTGAAAACCTGAAAAGCAGGACCAACAGGAAAGGAGGAAATTGTGTCAACCTTTAAAATCAGATTGTTATTTCAGTTTGTTCCTTCCAAAACAAATATCATTTAATAAAGATCTTTAACTTCTGATTGAAATGTTTCCCAAAAACAACATAATGCACCTTTAAACAAGCCTGATGAACTGAACACTACAGACCAGCTGCCACCAGGTCACTGAGGTCACTGAGGTCACCTGTACTTTATCTTTTTGATATCTTGATAAATTTGGTGAGACTCCCATCGATCTATCATATCATGAAAATAAACAATTATATAAACTTTATTTAACAGTTGTTTCACTGTTAACAATGAAATGTTTGTGTGAAGTGTTGATGAGTTCATAATAATAAACACTGTGTGGTTCATTTGTCAACATTACCTGGACAAGTTGCACCTGATGTTTTTAATCTTTACAATTAGTGAATAAATGTTTTATGAACCATATTATTGTTTCATGACATTAAAATTACTGAACTATACATTTACAGTTTATTACTGATGTTATTATAAAGTCTTCCCCATGTGAACGCTCTTTAAAGTTGTTCAGGTTGAGCGAGATAACGGAATAATTCAATAACATTAACTAGATGGTAAAAACAGTAGTTACATACCTTGAGCAGTCAGAAAAGTGTCCTAGCTGAGTCCAAAGTGAAACTGAACACACCCAGTGTCATCAGATCTCTGCAGTCAGGCTCAGGATGGTTGGTTCTGGTGGGAGTGGGCCTGGTTCTGTGAGCTCTGACGCAGACAGAGACAGTCCATGTCCTGATGTAGGAGAGGGGTGTCCATGTGTTACAGCAGCATCTCTGTGAGAAACCACTGCAGCTGTAACTGTGGAGCTCACATCATTATGAACACAACATGAAGTGAATCCACAGTTACTCAGAGTCAGAGCTGAAGTTCCTTCAACACAGACTGCTGTGCTGATGGTTGATGGGAAAGTTCACATAAACACACAGGAACAAACAGCAGCTCCGCCACAATAAAAGCTCAAGATTTATGGAATAAATGCTGCTGTGTAATCATAAAGATAAATGTGAGAGATTAACATGAGGGTGCAGGAGCGAGTCACCGGCTGTGTGGCCTGGTCAGCAGTCCGCCCTGCAGACTGATAACCAGTTCGCTGTCCTTGCAAGAATCATCCTCTGAATGTGTAAATCACAATAATCTGATCTTGATCTCCTCTGACAGTGGACACATGTCTCAGCAAGCAGCGCAAACAGTCTCACATAATAAAATACCACACTACATTTTATGTGCATGTATTGATCTTTTTATTTCCTTTAATAGCAGTTACATGTGATGATTGATTAATACAAATATAAATCAGCTTATAAAGCATGTATTTTATAGGTTTAACTCCACAGCAATATA
>CAEMYA010000909.1:61916-74963 GCA_903131615.1 Diplodus sargus | reverse complement strand
CAAGCATCAGTTGCCTGCATTTTACAATTAGAAGCAACAGTAAACTCTGTAAGGCTCAGAGCCTATGAGTCATGATATTGTCACTACTGAGATGATGCTGAAGAGGAGTAAAAAGAAAGTAAACTCCCGACGATCTTGCGATGGTGTCAAACCTCTTCTTCTGTTTCACTTCAAGTCTGATGTCAGTCTTTTCTGATGTTAGGGATTTTGTTTGCCCTGTAGTTTTTCTTGTTGGGCTGTTTGGCTCCTTGTTCCTCTTTGACATACAATTTCTCTTGTCGCTGAAGTCCGTAGCAACTTCACCACATCCTCATCAGCTGTTGCTTCCAGACACTATGCCCACTTCCTCGTCATACTTCTGCCACTCAGCACACTCTTGCAGGCTCTGGGCTGTGTGATCCTTCTTTCATTTGACTGTGAATAGAAAAACTAGCATTTAGAGTAACATGTTGGTGCATACAGATGCAGCAGCTAGAGGCTCATTCAAACTGTTACTTATTCAGCTGTTGTTCTGAGACTCATATTTGCCTTTGGTAGAAATAGACTGATTATCATTGGCAGCAGACTTTGAGACAAACACTGCACATAGCATCTTTCTATCATCCAACCTGACCAGGCCTCGTGCCCCAGAGAGGAAGAGAGTCAGAATAAGAGCCGTGCTCATCCATCTTGGTCTGGCTGCTCCTGGGTAATGTCTGGTCAAAGAATAATAAAATGGACAAATGGGACTCGAGGAAATCAGAGACTGTTGTGCTCACCTCTTTACAGATACCTGTCTCCAGCACGACATCATGGCTGCAGCTGCTGCACTCGACGGGCGGACCGAGTCCCAAACAGACAGACCTCTGCTTGTTTCAGCCAGATGCCCTCCATGTCGTGAGTGGAACTTTTTTATGTTTGACATAATGTGGAATTAGATTGGAATCTACTCCCAGAAAAAACACATTTATGAATGAATTAGATATTTGTTTGGCAGCAGTAACACATTATATAATTTGTATACATGGATTGTGGATTTGAATTAAATTAATGATTAATAATCAAAAAATAAAAGATGGCATCATCAAAGACAGGTTACATCACTGTGCTGCTGTTCAGGCTGCTGCAGGCTGCAAATGTCAACAGGTTGTAGTTGTTTTTAAAGGCGTGTCAGTGCAGGATAAGTGGACTAACAGTGTGTTTGTCCTTACAGCTCCTGACAACAGCTCTGAGCTCTCTGAGAGACTGAATGAAGACACTTGATTTACACAAACAATCTGGATGACTTCAAATGAGACGGCAAAACTATCAGTGATGATACAAAATGACACGGTGTGATTGGTAGCAGCATGTTACATGATTGACAGCGACCAAGCAACCCAACACCTGTAGCCTGTTCCTGATAGGTGCATGGAAATATGTGATGTCACATGTTGTTCCCCCAATAAAGCTCTGCCCACTTCAAACATGCAGCACGTGATTCTGGAGAAACATAGTTGATTGTTGAGTCTCATTCCCAGGTCATCAGATACCAGAGCTTTGGGTCGGCAGCTGTGAAACTCTCAGCCTCTATTTCATACATGTCTTTGCTGCCATCTAACGGCTGTTTAGTGGTATTATATACAGTGTTACAAACAGGGCTGTGACACTTGTATTGTGGAGCCTGATTCAGGTGTCTGATCTAGAATAAGTTATAGGTGGATGAGGGAGAAAGTTGGTCGTCCTAAAAGAAACAAGATGCTGTTCCGCAAAGAGCGGAAGTGGCGCCATGTTCTTGCTCCATCCACAGGGGTAGTTGAAGGTGGAGTCGACAAGGAGGAAGAGAATGGTCGGTGGCGGGGCCGGAAATTGGAAGACAAAGGATGGATGTTGCTTCTTGTTATTCTTTTACAGTGAATGCTAGTTGGGTGAACTGGAGCAGGCAGAGAAAACCTGTACAGAAACCCAGAGAACATGGTCGCTCCACTCAGGTGACAGTTAGAACCACTGAGCCGTAGTTATCAGCTGCGACAGCATCATCAGAGACACTGTCCTCCACTCGTCAGGTTTTGAAGAGCTCTGTGAATCTTTTCCACAATGATCTCAAACTACTGGTTCCTCTCACCAGCTGTGTCTCTGATTGAAGGACATGTATCGTTGTGTTCTCGTCTTCAGCGACTCTCTGCTCCTCCTCTGCTATCAGAGCTCTAAGTCTCACTCTCAGACTCTCCTTAACTAAATCATCGACTCATCAAACCTCTCAAGTTTTTTCAGGTTTGCAGTCGAGGTTCTGCTCTCGCTCACCATGGCCTGTAATTCCTCCTCGATCGTCTCATCGTCGTCCTTGACGATGTCTTTCAGGTGGACACATTCAGGTTTGAGCTCTGCAGTCTCCTGGTTGTCTGAGTCATAGAGGTGAAGCAGTCTGTCATAGCAGCTGAACGTGCTCTTGAGCTGTAAACCCATGTTGGATTGAGCCATCAACTCCAGTCTGAGTTCATCCTTGTTCTCCTGAATCAGTCGTTCAAACCGTTGGACTTTTTCAAGAAGTCCCTTTTCCCTGTGAATCAAATTCTCTCTCTCAGACTGACGACACTCTTTGACATATTTGAATGTCTGTTGTGATCTTCCTAATTTTCCCTGTAAATCGTGCAGCGATAGTCATGTAAAATGTTCACAGCTATAACCACCGAGTACTGCTGAGTGTTGGAACATTCTAGAACATTCTAGAACATTTCAGGACATCAAAGAACATCAAAGGACACTCCATTCTAAAGTTTAAATCTAAATGTTTTTATTTGAAACAGAAACAGATTTTGTTACAATATTATTTATCCTAAAATCTGTATTTTCACCTAATTTACACACTCTTTATAGAATTGCTAACTCGCCATGAGCCCTGTAAAGTGTGTCAATAATCATCATCTCTGGATACTATTTGAATACCAACAGCAAATAAACAATGTGCACATCATTTGGTTAGAGGCGTTTCTTCATTAAAGTCATACACTAAATTAAGTGGGTATGGAACTTCTATTCACCAGGCCGACGCTTGCAAGTTGTATGTGTCCTACATGTGTACAAATCCACTTAAAAATATTAACAAAGCAAAAATGAGTCAAACAATTTTGTTGCATGAAAATTTAGTTAAAAAGGACTTTTTTGTTTTTTTTAAATGCAATATTATGAGGCTAATACCGTAAAAAGCTCTGAGCTGACAGTTGTCACAGATGAAATGTACAAGCAACAATCAGGGAAATGACTTAAATCCATAGGTGCCCTGAGAGAAAATTAGTAAATTTTAATATTTTTCTAAATAATCAATATCATCTGTTTCTGTGTGATTCCTGACTATTTGGTGCCCATGCCTCTCTAACATCTACAACTGTACTGTAATTCTATAGAAAGACTGTCTTTATAGTGCTAACTTGTTTATTACATTTACTTCAGTTGGTAAAGTGTTCTGATGTGGGCCTATAAATGTATTGCTGCTGTTAATAGTTTTATGGTTGATTGGGCGAATGATACCAAAATGTCCTATGTTTTGAAAGGCCTTTGAACGCCTCAGGTTTCTGTTGTTTGTGTTCTCATTTGTTTGGGCAGGTGTCAATCATTTTCTGTGTTATTGGGGATTAACCTGTCGGATTGTTAGAGGGGCGGGACTAGAGGGAAAGCGAGGGAACTGAGGAGAGAGAGAGCTGCGGAGAGAAGCGGAAAAACGTTAAGTCCGAGCTAACTTTAAAATAACTTTATAGAAAAGTATTATTTACCGTTATCAGCCAGAACTTTGTATGACTGTTTGATTATTTTGTTAAAAGTGTAGCCGAGCGTGTTGTAGAAGTGAGAGCTCGTTACTGGCGCTAACTGAAGACAACGATGGGACTGTTGCTAGCGGTTAGCATCGCTAACTGCTAATCAGGAGACGAGGTTGGACTTGACACGGCTGCTGCAGGAGGAGTCGGTGACGGACCGAGCCTCGGGACAGAACCGAGCCTCAGGACGGGTCTCTGGTCACATCGCTGCCTCTGGGAAGAGGTTTTGGAGGAAACTGCTGGATCGCTTTTCCGAGGTTCGGGTGAGTATCCTGACCTGCAGGTTCAACGGTTATTTCTATGTGAGCTCACGCATGCGCACCATCACTGGTACCAACTGACACGAGTGGGTAACGGCTGCGGCTGCAATACTAACGTCTGCAGCCCATGAAGCCGGGCGGAGCCGTTACCAGGGGTGGACTGGGACAAAAAATCGGCCCTGGCATTTTTGCCTTAGACCAGCCCCTTATAATTAGCGGAGCACAAGGGGAAAACAAAACACAACTTTTTGCCTTTAGGCTTATTAGAAATGTACAGTTTGTCATTACTTTAGAAGTCTATCAAAAAACCATTGTGGAAAGCAAATAAGCACATTTACTCAACACATAGTTCTATCTCCTCCTTCTCTATTTCAAGCATTATGTATCATCAACATCCTAAATCTCAGAGGTTTAGTGTCTTTTGTTAACTCCACCACTTTTGTCTGCTCTGTGTAGTTCAATTGATTCTTTTATCCTTTTTATTGAAATTATCTCTAATACGTATTTTCTGAATTTCCCTGATATAGCAGCTCAATTCTAATTCTTCAGGTTAAAAGGTGCTCCCTCCTTTAAAAAGCTATAACACTGTTATATCAGGCTGAAGACAGGGCTGCTTTATGAACTCATACAAAGAAACTATGTCTTAAAAGCATTTAACACTGTCTTACTCTTATTCAATGTGGGCATACCTTTTGCTAATAATACTTTTATTTACACTTACTTTAGTAATGCTTAATTTGCAAAGCTTTTACTTATCATTTAGCAGTTTTAAAATCATTTTTTTTAAAACATGTTTAACCACAGCATAGAGGGTTGCTACAAATTTAAACTACTATGCAGCCTTTCAACACACCTTTAACCTAAATATCTAAAATGCCATGATGGAGCCTAAAATGGACACTTGCTGCTCATCCAACACTTCTCAGCCTTGCCCATTTGCTATTCTATCAGAATAAGGTGCTGTGGCTGCCAGATTTTGGGAAGTACGCAACACCAATTAATATTGATACTAATCAATCGCCATTGCTCATCATTCTCATGTAATTAGAGTTCTCAACGGGCCTGAATTATAACCCGACCCGGCCCGCAGGTTTTTAAGCCCGAACCCGATGCAGCGCGACACACCGGCATTAATTGTCTGCCGCGCCCCCCACGTTTTGTCGGGCCGGCCGACCCATTGATAGCGCTTCATGTAATAGAGCTAACGTTACCTCCATCACCTCAAAGTCCCTGTATTAACGTTACTACCTGCTTACCAACTGTACTACACTGTCCCTGTCAGTCAGCAGCATCTCTGGCTGCTCCTCTCCTGCCCGCTGCTGCTGTCTTCACCTTCAACCTGCTGTTGCTGGCTCTCTGCTGTCTCAGAGGACGTGGAGGCTACAGCAGCCCCTCCAGCCAACAAGTCTGTGATTTTAGCACATTTTGCAGCATTTACAGTGAGATTCTTCTCTTAGCAGCAACTTTTATTTCTCTTTAATTGTTCCATGTTGTCACTCCCCGCGCTTAACACTTTAAAACTAGCAGAAGTTACAGTGACGGCGCGGGGAGGGCTGGGCCCGCTGTCGTACTATATCCTGATTAGTTCAGTCCACTGTCTATATTGAAGATGGACCAATGGGCCGCCCCCTCTAAACTTTGCACTTTGAAAAAAAAAGAGGAGGGCTGAGAGATTTCACTGGATTAGCCCAATGTCCTTCTAGAAAATCAACCAATGGGCCATCGGGGTCGATAAAAATGATTTATAATAAACCTTTTTGATTAAATTATGACAGCCCGGCCCAAAAATGTGCGTCGGCCCACCGGGCATTGCCCGGTACGCCAGATGGCCAGTCCATGCCTGACCGTTACCCACTCTCCCTTTCGGCGAAACTGGAGAAAGGAGAAATTCAGTTGGGAAGTGATGTCGGTGAGTGAAATTACGTTGCTACAATAAATGCAATAAATGAAAAACTTTATTCACATCTCACGGCGCTTAGGTTGGTGTATATTGTATATTGTGTGTGTGTGATAGAGAGAGAGAGAGAGATATCCTACGCGACGGTAGTATTAGCATTTTAGCCTAAGCAGAAGCAGGAAGTAACGGTCACTAAGGGACCTTAACTTGGAAAAAATCTCCATGTAAGTGAACAGGAGTCAAAGTTTTATTTTGTGATCCGATTGAATTGTGCCATGAGAAAAAAATATGACCTCTACCTGTTTAAAACATCACGTTTCACGCCGAGAAATCAGCAGTTTGTTGTAAAACTATTGTAAAATAAAATTCAGAAGAATCCGTAGCCAGAAAGACTACAAGTCAAATAGGTGACGTCACACACCAAATGCCGCCCTTTCCCGTGTCAGTTGGTGACGTATTTTTTGTGGGACACCAGATTTGTAGTCCGTAGAGCGGTCTTCACTCAAAATACATTCTTCCGTTGCCGCTTTACGACAAACTGCTGATTTCTCGGCATGAAACATGATGTTTTAAAAAGGTAGAGGTCATATTTTTTTCTCATGGCAGAATTCAATCGGATCACGAAATAAAACTTTGACATCACTTACATGGATACTTTTTCCAAGTTGAGGTCTCATGGCGATGGTACTTCCTGCTTTCGCTTAGGCTCTCTATTTTAATTTAGCTGTGTGTGTGTGTGTGTGTGTGCGCGCACTGTATAACGTTATATCGAACGTGACAAAGTCTTATGAGGTAGCAAAAATAATAGAAAAAGTTATATTGTTGTAACGTTTGGGTATTTTGGCAGTTTAGTGGTCAGCATTCAGCATGTGTGATAATTTAGCTGTGTGTGTGTGTGTATGTAAGATTATATCGAAAGTGACGAACGTGGCAAAGTCTTATGAGATAGCAAAAAAATAATAGAAAGTTATCTAACGTTGAAATGTTGAATGAATTAACATGAATGTAAAATAATGTTAATGCTAATAGGCCTTGTGTATTTTGAATCTAATGGTCAATTGTTCTTCTGTTTTTGTTCAGCATCCCACCCATTTCCCGGCCAGCGAGGAGCCAGTTTTTCCCTCAGCAGAGGTGTATGACTGTCCTTGTTGTCCCTTTCGGACAAGATAACATCACACTATAGTTAACCATCTCAGAAACCATTTAGATGCAGATTTGTCACACTTTAACGTTTTATTATATTTTATAATGTGTGATGTGTGAAAGTTATGGCCGTGTGTGCAATAGACGCTATATGTGTAACACAAGAGAAAGGTTAATAAATGAAAACAATTTTCTTGAGTCCTTGAGTCATTTCATCCATAGTAAGATGCTGCAGATGATTTATCAGTCTGTGGTGGCAAGATTGACGGTTTTTTTTCCATTCTGCTGGCGAGGTGGCATCAGACACAAGGATGCAAAGCAGCTGGGTAAACTACTTGGTAGTGGAGAGATGTACACTGAAGATGTGAGAGGCCATTCAGAACAACCACCAGGATCATCCACTTCATAACATCTTTATGGATCAAGAAAAAAAGGCAGTGGTGGACATCTCACCTTTCTTCACTGCAGGATGGATAATAATTGTACCTTTTTTTTTTTTTAACAGGGAAATTGCTTGGTCTGCATGAATGCTGCACCCATATTATATATGTGTGTGTATATATATATATTTTTTTGCCTGACCTCCTGCTAACAGATTTCATAGTTTGATCTGAAGTGTCTGTTCATTGTTGCGAAATAATAGAAACATTTATTTTGGTAATGATTTGCATTATTTGCTATCACTGGCTTTTTTCAATCATCTATCATTATGATATTCCATGAAAAGGGTTGCACTTTTTTACTTACTTAACCAGTCAACTGAGAACCACTGCCCTTGATTACCTGGACAAGTCCCAAAATACACTCCACACAAACGGGCACATACAATAACAAAGGCTATGACACATCAATACAGGACATGACGCTGTATAGGTGAGAAGTGGTTAAAAAAAGTTTTCCAAGGTATGTTTTTAAGACTGATGCAGACCTACATCATTGGAAGACAGGAAAATTATATAATGCTTTCTTTGATTGTTGTACAGTCTGCTGATTGATAATGCCTACATGATAATTTATGTAGCCTATAAAATAATCACTCACTTCTCTGCATTTTGCTGTTCTCTGGTTTCCGTTAATGACATAAACAATGACCAACCTATTTATTAATAGCAAAAACACAATATATCGCTGCAAAAGTTATTGCAAAGACAGTTTTTATGTTCACTAAAGTTTTATTAAAATGTTAGATCAATCTTCTGTCAAATAGTCGTTTAGTAAATGTACAGCAATAGGGAAAAATCCTCGATCCAGGCGCTGTTTCTACCGAGTTTCCGAAATCCCGACTGTCCCTGAACTAACCACGATGACGTAGTGCACTCTAGGCAGAGCTTGGCGTTTGACGTGGTGTCATCTCCCGTCGCAGAAGTCAGTATTGCAGCCGGCCGCAGCCGTTTGTACTTGACTGACACAGAACAAAAACCCGGAGTGTTTCTATTGTGAAGATTTCTAATGTGTGTGTATTTCTGTTATGATGTGATTCAAAACAAAGGAGAAAGATATGAGCTACAAGGTTTAGACAGTAAAACAGTTTATTATTGTTATAAATCCTTGTTTGAAGGTGTTTTTCATGCTGATGATGTTTATAGTGAATAAGAGCTAAAGTTACAGTTAAACTAAACTGCATGGGACAATTAATCCTCAATAACAGTATAGATACAATTGATAAACTAACCAGGCCTCTCTGCAATTTAGCCAGAGTCATTTTCAATGTGTGTTAATTATTGTAAAACATCTCAAATGATACATTTTAGTAGCTCTCACCAATTGGCTCCCATTCAGTCTGACACATAAAAGAATGAAAATCATAAAACAGAGTTGAGTGAGAAGGCTACAATAGAAAATGTCTTTATACAGTATAGAAATATAGTTCTTTATATGATTAAATGTGTTGCAACACAAGAGAGAAAAACTTCTTGAACACATTTTTAAAAAGAGAATCATCTCAGGTGTGTTTAGACTCTCTGAGACCGCTCCTCTTTATGAAACGCTCTGTAAACACAATACTAAAAAAAAAAACACAATACTTTCAAAATAGCAAAGAATATTACATCAGTTGAAACAAAGGCAGTGAGTCGCAGTAGGTGTGTGATGCTATAAGACAAGAGCTGTGTTACAATATGTTCAGGTGAGTTTATCAAAGTGAAGTCCAACTGTGTTAGAATATAAGTTGATATTTCCAATGTAAAGTTTTTCTGGACTTGAAAGTTAAAAGCCTGTTTTAAAGTTTGACACTGGTCCAGTGTTAAAGTCCTCCTCAGCCACTGAAACAGATATACATTGTGTTTTGATCCTGTACCTGTCAAAGACAAAGCCGGGCCGGTCCAAACCGGCACTGATGCTTCTCTGTTTCACTGTTCAGCTGTTTGATGTTATGAAACTCTGTCAGCATAAAGTGAAACACGGGACTGTTCACTGTGGAGTGAGGCAGATTTTGAATGCACACAGGTAATAAAATGTCAGGTAATATAAAGAAATAAGCCATTATTTCTTTTAAATTTTAAAGAAAACTTTTTCTACCAGCCAATTTCTATTCTGAGCTCACTCAGTGAATTCAGTTGATCTCATGTTCCAACTGAGGGGTGGCGTAATAAAGACAAAGTTCAGACACAGACGTACATTAACTGTGTTAAGTATCTAAGTTCATAAATACCTCTATATCTAAACCTACATTATTTGAGTACAAGAACTTCAATTTATTTTGAGTTTAGCAAAGACCAAAGAAGGAAAACCTGTTGAAGAACTTTTACTCCTGTCTAAACCTCTCATCCCCACTGGGGGGAGCTAAAGACACAGTGAGGGAAGGAAGGAGGCGTGTTATCCAAACAGAAAACACCTCCTCCATTTATTCACACCATGAAGACTCAACTCCACTGACTCAACTCAGCTGTTACCTGGATGAAATCTACTTCTCATCAAAACATGAAGATCTTCATTCTCTTGCTTCTCTCGAGCCACTTTGCATTTTCAGGTAAGATAACTTTCCTTGAATTACTTCCTGAAAGCAGTTTATGAAACACAGAACAGTTCAGCAGTAAACTAGTGACCTGAAGATGGAGGCTGCCTGTCTTTATATTTCAGATCAACCAGTCTGTCCAGCTCAGGGTTCAGATAATATGAAAATGAATTAGGATGTTCCTCTGGAGTTCCTCAATAACTTTGATTTGTGTTTAACTTTGGAACAAGCACAGATCAAAGTCTGTTGTCAGGAACATACTGTAGTCCTAAAGCCTGTATTACTGTGCTGTGTTACTGGAGGCTGTATGTTGTAAGTGTGGGGTGAAACATGGGAGACAGACTTCAGACATCATACCAACATTTTACTACAGTTTAATATCTGTATATGTAGAATATGTCACAGACACGAAGACACTCTTTTACTTTCACTCTCTCTCTGTAGCCCCCTCTTGTCCCCCCTCCAGCTGTCTTGCTCTTTCAGCGGAGTAAAAACAAATTACGTCATCATGTGTTTCCATAATTATCTAGAAAGTCAAACTCCATGTAAACAGATGGACAGGCAGGAGCAACACAGCTGCCACACAGTTCACA
Source organism: Diplodus sargus (assembly GCA_903131615.1). NCBI lineage: Eukaryota > Metazoa > Chordata > Actinopteri > Spariformes > Sparidae > Diplodus > Diplodus sargus. Next base: position 64,347 of record CAEMYA010000909.1, on the reverse strand, counting down.
GGCATCCAGTTTGTCCATCCTGTTAGGTGGTTCAGGAAGATGTGGACTGACGTTGTTGTTACACAGAGTTGTTCTTTGTTTTTTATCGAGTACAAAAAAAAGAAAAGCTTCTTTATGATGAGGCAGTTATAGAAGATGATCAGTATGAAAAGACAAACCACAGTTCATTTTATAACTTTCAGACTCAGTGAGTGTCTTCTAACAGTAAACTCACTTCACTTCACCAACACATACCGTACTGTAACCCTGTAATGATAGAATAGGTAACAGATGAGTTAGATAAGAAGTTTCATGCTGTAGATGGCAGGCCATAACATAAAGTGTTACCATGACAACATATTTATGATGAGTGTGATGATGATGTGTATTTATACTGAATGTATGAACCTCTTCTGTCCTGCAGTGAAACACTCCCTGAAGTTTATCACCACTGCATCTTCTGGACTCCCAGACTTCCCGGAGTACATTGCAGCTGCAGTGGTTGATGAAAATGTTTTGGGCTACTGTGACAAAAACAAATTGATAATCAATCCAAAACACGACTGGGCGAAAAAATTATTGGAAGATGATCCTCACCAGTTGGAGTATTACAAAGGAGCATGTTTTGAGCGGGAACCAATTTATTTCAAAGCCACAATCAATAGTTTGAACCAGCGCTTCGACCAAAGTGGAGGTACAGTATGTACTATGTTATATTTCACCTTTTACTTCATGAACTGTTCTTTATGATTATTAAAGTAACTTCATCCGGCTTTTCCGACCTGAAAATGAAAATGAGGGTCAGGTATTGGTAAACATAATGACCGGCCACCGCTGTCAAAGTTTTTTGTGCCTCTGACTCATGTCTTCATATCTTTATGTCACTAAGCAAGTAGTCCATTCATTTGTCACGATGGAACTTCATTCAAAGCAGAGCTCCTCCAAAGAGCCTGCAATTGTTACGGAAGGTTATCTGATGTGTCAGTGTTTCTCCTATATGCATTCTGCTGCTGGATTTCTGTGGCGCCGAGAAAAAAAAAAAAAACGTGATTTTTGTCGGTTTAATATTATGGGCGAATGGCGAATTTAAGTTGCACACAGTGAAAGCACTACACCATAAGTTATCTTGAAGTCAATTATTACTGCTATTTGCATGATTTCTACAAGCCACCGTTTAAGTTGAGTGACTGAAATCCTCGTCATCCTATTCAAAGGCTGCAACAGGCGACTCATCGAACCGAGTGAAGTTAGTTTCAGGTTGGATATTTAGTGGATATTCACTCAGGTCCAGCCGCAACTTTACTGAGGTTCACCCAGTGTTAGCAGCAGGAGGACGGTGAGCTCACCTCACAGAGCCTCGCTGAATCACTGAGACTGATTTAGGGACCGTCATTAAAGTCTGTGTAAAGCAAAATCAGCCATTGTCTTCTAAACACATTAAACAGGTCATAAATGTGTTTACTTGAAACATGTAAAAGCCATTCGACCATTTAGAATTTAATTTTGAAGCTAGGCTCACATCACATAAACAGTCACATTTCCTCCTCATCGCTCTGCATCTTTCCTGGATGCCACAGTGTGCAGGGTGACAGCGCTGTTAGCTTATTTAAGTTTCCTTAGGATGACAACGTAAAGAAACGGTGGATCGATTTTGTCAAGAGGAGCTAACATTACTGTGGGGAGTTAAACATCACCACCAACACCGTCTCTGCAGTGTCCACTTTTCTCCCTGATCGTTTCAGCAACTGTCACCAGTTATGTCTGGATTCCGTTGAGGCTGGTCACTGGGGCCGAACCGATCGTCTCCGTCCCCGGCTTGCATCCTCTCCTCCTGCCGACAGCAAATGCCAACGGCCTCAAGTGGCTCCAGACCCTCTCCGTCCTGCTGACGGCGGGTTCCACCGGCGGTATGTGGCGGTAGTATCAGGGCCGCATTATTGGTGAGCCGTCCCAGTGTGAATGAAAATCCGGAGGCGCGGAGCGAGGGCGTGTCGGTCTGACAGTCTGATAACTGCTCAGGTCCCTCACTCAACTAAATACAGAGAAATGTCCCACAAAGCAACGTTACAGCATCAAACAAAAATATAGTAACTGTAACCGTCTTTAGCAACTTATATGAGAAAAACAAATACCGCAGCTGTATGTGGAGAAGCGTCTGTCCTCCTGTCCGTCCTCCCGACTCCTCATCACATTTCTGCTCAGAAAACAGCGTTTGTCACCGGCAAAGACTTTAACTCACCGAGTGTTTGTGACGAAAATAAATCACCCGCGACTGCCAGCTCTCCTGACCGAGACTTCAGGAACTTTCCCCCAGAAAACAGCCTCCGTCCCCGCTAGTGACAGAGTCAGACAGCGTCCAGTTTACTGATGGGGATTATGTATAATTATGCAATTTAGCGCGAAAAACTTCACTCCGTCACTGTCCAGGATGTTTGGTGGGTCAGAATCTAGA
>CAEMYA010000909.1:42968-60795 GCA_903131615.1 Diplodus sargus | reverse complement strand
CCTAATTTTATATACTTGGCAATTTTTTTAATCTTTCAAATTTGGCTCAGTGGTCAATGACACATGTTTCTGTGGTATGACAAACTCATCACACAAATTTATTTTTGCTTTACACGGACTTTAAATTACTTAATACATAAATATATTAATACAAAATAATTGCAGTTTTTTCGATATCTTCCATGTCATGTGACTCAGTGACTCCAATCCTGCAGCACATTGTATTAGTAAAGTGGATAAATGAGACACAGCTTTTTATTGTATTTTAGTGCTTCCTTTATTTAATATGAATATCAATATGCAGAAATTATTATTTTTTCATGTCATGTGACCCACTGGCTTCTGAAACTTATTCTGTTTCCATAAAAAAATCTATAATAATAAAGAAAATGATGGTAAAAAAGTTATCTAATGCTCTAGAGGTTAACATATTTTCAAGCAGCAAAGTCAACGTCTACTCTGTTTTGTCTCATGTCTTAGTTTCTGATTCTAAAAATGTTTTTTTTCAATCTCACCAGTAGTCACCATTTAAAGGGTTATTTTTCAGAATTTTCTTCTGAGGGGGCATGCCCCCGGACCCCCCTAGTGTTAGTAGGTTACCGACTTCTCGTTGATCCACGAAGCAGCCAAGAGGCCCATGATAACTCTGGAGTAGCTGTAGAGATCCACAGCTCAGGTGGGAGAATCTGTCCACAGGACAGCTATTAGTCATGCACTCCACAAATCAGGCCTTTGTGGAAGAGTGGTAAGAAATGAGCCATTGTTGAAACAAAGCCATGCAGTTTGCCACAAGTAATGTGGGAAGCACAACAAACATGTGGAGGAAGGTGCTCTGGTCAGATGAGACCAAAATTGACGTTTTTGGCCTAAATGCAAAACGCTATGTGTGGCAGAAAACTAACACTGCACACACCAAACTGGTGGTGGCAGCATCATGCTGTGGGGATGCTTTTCTTCAGCAGGGACAGGGAAGCTGGTTTGAGTTGATGGGAAGATGGATGGAGCCAAATACAGGACAATCTTGGTAGAAAACCCATTAGAGTCTGCAAGAGACTTGAGACTGGGGTGGAGTTTCACCTTCCAGCAGTACAACAAGCCTAAACATACAGCCAGAGCTACAATGAAAGGTTTAGATCAAAGCATATTCATGTGTTAGAATGGCCCAGTCAAAGTCCAGACCTAAATCAACTTGAAAATCTCTGGCAAGACTTGAAAATTGCTGTTCACTGACACTCTCCATCCAATCAGACTAAGCTTGAACTATTTTGCAAGGAAGAATGAGCAAATATTTCAGTCTCTCTATGTGCATCGCTGGTAGAGACTTATCCAAAACACTGCATTGCAGCAAAAGGTGGTTCTACAAAGTATTGTCTCAGGGGGATGAATACTTTTGCACACCACACTTTTCTGTTTTTTATTAGAAAAAAAGAAATGTAAAACCATGTATCAATTTCCTTCCACTTCACAATTATGCACCACTTTGTGTTGGTCTATCACATAAAATCTCAATAAAATACAATAACGTGTGGTTAAAGCATGACAAAATGTAGAATAGTTAAAGGGGGGTGAATACTTTTGCAAGGCACTGTATGAATGTATGAATTACTGTAAGCTGCTTTGGACAAAAGCATCTGCTAAATGTAAATATACACAATTTACAATGATTGTAAATCAAAATACACTCCATGAGCCATATTTACATGGTTAAACTTCTCACAGGAGATCAAGTAGGAATCGTACAACTCCGAATGTTACACCACGGTCTGGTGTGAAGGCAGATACACTTTATAAATGTTACTAAACGTTACTTACAGGATATAAACAAAATGTCATCTGGATGCATGTACACATAACTTAAAGGAAAGAACAACAACGTATCAGGAACAAATTGTCAGAATAAGTTCAGACAAACTAACATGTGGCAGCTTGGTCTCACACAGAGACACATACAGGACACACCCAGCATATATGTCCTCCTCTTACTAAACTCCTTCCTGCACACAGGTAGGTGAATCTCTTCACCAGTCAAAGACTCACAGAAGTGACACTCAACTTGACATTTTTTAACACACAGAATATAACTATTATAGTACAAAACCAGATAAAACAGTTTTTGTGTTAGTCCCCACTATAATAGTTTGGATTCAAACCAGCGACGCTGCATCACTGTTCATTGTTGGCATGTTAAACCTTAAAGTGATGAGGTGAGGTGTTTCTTTCTCTGTCTCTGTCTTAGGTGTTCACATTTTACAGAGGATGGATGGCTGTGAGTGGGATGATGAGACCGGAGAGGTTTTTGGTTTTAATCAGTATGGTTATGATGGAGAAGACTTCATATCAATCGACCTGAAGACAGAAACATGGATCGCTCCAAAACAACAGGCTGTCATCACCAAACTGAGATGGGATGCTGACAAAGCTAGAATGAAGTACAATCAGAATATCCTCACATTGATTTGCCCTGAGAGACTGAAGAAGTATGTGGCCTATGGGAGGAGCTTTCTGCTGAGAACAGGTAGAATCACCTGACCTGATGAAGTTTAATGGACACAATAATGTTCATACAGTCTGCTCAGACTGAACTGCTGTTGTGTTTTCACTCCAGTCAGACATTACATTGTTGTCTCTGTTAAAACTAGAAATAGTTTCATTGAACTCTCTCCAGAGCTTCCCTCAGTGTCTTTCCTCCAGAAGACTCCCTCCTTTCCAGTCAGCTGCCTCGCTACAGGTTTCTACCCTCACAGAGCCTCACTCGTCTGGAGGAAAGATGGAGAGGAGCTTCATGAGGAGGTGGACCACGGAGAGATCCTCCCCAACCACGATGGAACCTTCCAGATGAGTGTTGACCTGAACCTTTCATCAGTCACACCTGAAGACTGGACGAGGTACAACTGTGTGTTTCAGCTCTCTGGTGTGAAGGAGGAAATCATCACCAAACTGGAGAGAGATCGGATCAGAACCAACGAAGGTAAGAGTGAGATCAGAGGGTGCTGAAGGGGAGTGCATGGAAAATCATTTTGAAAAAAAATAGTAATAATAAGCTAATTGTTTGAATTTGTCCTAACCTGCTTCATTTGCAACAGTCTTAATTTATTGTATTCAACAGTGAAGCCCAGTAACATGACCTTCCTCGTCACTGCTGCAGTGGTTGTTCTTGCTCTCATTCTCATCGGTGCTGCTGGATTCATCGTTTACAAAAAGAAGAAAGGTGAGAGAGAAAAAGGAAAGATTTCACTACTTTGATTTCAGTCTTTGAGTTGATTTCTTTTATTCAGGTTGTTAAATGAAAACAAGCATCAGAGAAAGTTAATACAGTCAGCACTAAACAGACTGAGTATAAACAGATACTCAGTCTGAGTGAGTAGAAGAGAGGAATAAAGTGACTAAAGATAATCTGGCATTTACAACTGTGACTGAAATTATTTGTCTTGTTCTGATTTCAGCCATCAGCCCTCCATCTTGTAAGTAAAACTTACTTTGGTTCTATTTCAGCTGATCTGACTCACACTTCATGTTTTAGATTAAAACATGCTAAAATGATTGTGCACATTAAGCTTTTCAAGACTGTTTCCTGTATTAATTGTTTAGCAGCTCCTGACAGCAGCACAGATGAAGACTCCTCTAAGTCACTGAATCAAGACCATTGAATGACAAAGACTCTTCTGGTGACACTTTATCTATTACAGAACGTAACAACGAACAAGACAGATCTTGCAGTAACAGTTAAGTAACATAAAAAAAGGACTAATTGAAAAGGTGGGACTGTTCTATGTTCTCTGGTTCTCACTGGTTGTTTAATTGATTAACGACTTTGTAAGGACACTCCCACACAGAATTTAAAAGCCTGCAGCTCCTCTCCAATTAGTTAGAACTAAAGAAGCCTTTGGATGAGTCTAGTTGCCAACGACAGCACCAAGATGTAAGATAGTTGGTTTTGGGACTTCTAACACCTTATTTGTTGGTGTGCTGTCAGTTGTCTGTGTAGAGTAAATGGAAGTACTGACCCATTCTGTGTTCTTTCTGTTACAAATAGTTTGTTTTTAAGGAGTTGTTAATGACCAATTAAAGATAAAAAAAGATGCACATCCAACCGTTTCACTCCACCAGTATGAAATGATCAGACCGGCTACTTCAACGGCTACTTCTACTTCAACGCCTCTTCAGCTGCTTTTTTTGAAGGGCTGGATTTGGAGAAAATGAAGTGCAGAGGGGCCGGACTATATGCTATACGTTTAAGTGTTAGATGAAGCTCATTTACAGGCCAACGTTAGTTACAAACTATTGTAACTCTAAATTTAAAACTTGTATATTGATCAGTTTATAGAAAATTAGTACAGTAATTATATAAGACACTTAGTGGTGGTGACGTTTACGTCATGTGACCGTGATGTCGTCGGGTCACAGCCTAACATTAGATTTTTACTAACAGAGATTTAATTTAGGCTTTGAAAATCACAAAAGTTGTTTTCATCGGTGAAGATCATCTTTCTGAACAAAACATGTAAGAATCATAAACTTGTGTTTGTCACAGAGATTATTTTCTGCGCTTCTTTCTACAGTCTCATTCAAAAATCCCGTAGACTTCTTGTGGAGGGAACCAGAGCGATGCTAACTTCAGGGTTAGCCTCCAAATACATGTTATTGCTGCACCACTCTATAGATGGAGAATATGGAGTTTGGTCTCTCAGGGAGCCAGTGTGTCTCTCGTATGAGCATGAATGTTGATAAATGTTCCGTTACATGTGTTTGTCCCTTAATTAGGATAATAACACTTAGATATTAAGTATGTCTCAGTCATTATATACAATATTTGAATATTCAGTTAAGTGACAGTAATCTTATGATCATTAATATGTTACTCTACTTCACACTTGGCAGGTTTGTTGCTGAGAACTGAAGGACGTTCAGTGTCAGATTTTGCCAGTTTGTGACATGTTCAACATGAAGACATTTTGACTAAACAGAATTATGTATGTCCACATGTCATATATACCATGTATCTCTCTTTCTCTCTCATACCTTTCCATATTTAAATTAAAAAGCTTTTGTGATCTATTTTACACAGGCTGCTGTGTGTGTGTTTGTGTATAAGTGTGTGAAGTCACTAGCAACATGCCAGACTCTGTTACAAATCCAATGATTTTAGTAGTTGTTGCATCATGAGGAGAAACTTAACAAACTGTGAAACGGCTGCGGCACATTTTAAATCCTTGGTGCCTTCTTGTAAATCACCATAAAATACAAAACATTAAGATGATTATTTCCTTGTAAAAAGTGTCACCATCGCTGTAAAAGCCTGTTACTTCTTGGTGACAGAAAAGTGTAGAGAGTCGCCGGACTCCCTTTAAAAAAGCCCAATTTTGAAACATGTTGCGTTGTAAGCTGTATACAACACATTCTTTAATATTTGAGCCCACTTGTTCATTCAGCAAATGTTAAACATGAAGATTTTTCTTTCTTTGTGTAAAAAACATGTATCTGTTTGTTCTAATGAGCACTGGTCACTTAAGACGAAGCTGGAACACATGATGAGCCAACAGTGACAACGGGCTCAACTACACCAATAAGACTCGTTCAAATTTCGTGTCAGCAATTTTTCACAGGTTTCTTTGACATTAATTATTTTACTGTAACATATTTAACAATACTATCTACATGTTGTACAACAGTAGGACAGATTTAATGATATCACACAATCTGTTAAAATCACAGAGTGTTGTGGTGCTGAGACTCCAGTCATGAAGGACTGCTGTATCTTTACAAGCCACCAGATGTCAATATGCTGCAGAGTTTGAAACCCAAAAGCTCCATAAGGCTTTATCACCTCTCTGTAGTTCAGACTCAATGAATGAGTGACTGTACAGAATGTATTTTGGTGAGGAGGGGGGTGAATCAGTACCGTTCCTGAAAAAAACTCACTGAAATTGCACATTGACGGTGTCCTCTAACAACACCAAAGGAGCTGTTGTATCATGTGTCATTATGTACAGCTACAGCACTTAGTGCTGTTTAAAGGAGCTGATAATTGGTCAAAGCTGAAGGTGTTCTTACTCCCCAACTATACAGGAATGACTTTGTCACATTTCTACAGTAAATGGATATTTAAGTGACCCATTGGAATTAATAAAATATCATTAGATCTCATGCAGAGATTATTAGATGGTCTTTAGAATCATTTACCAAAAGTGTCTCGATCCAGCTGATTCTACCATCTAAAATATTGACAGTATGATGTTTTTCTGTATCTTTATCATCATGGTCAATGTGTAAAGTCAGACAGATATTGATGTACGGTTCATCAAGATACCAGCATGAATGCAAGTCTTACCTTCGGAGGGGTATTGCACAAAACTAGGATAAGGGATTAAGCCGGGATATCTTGGTTATCCTGGCTGAACTTATCCGTGATCCCGTTGCACAAAAGCAGGATAGGGGGCAGTAGGATATGTTATGGTATAAGTTACCATGGAGATTTATTCTGTGGAGCTAGCCTGCTCCAGACCAGGCTAACAGCCAGGCTAAGATTAATCCTAGTCATTCACCTGTATCTCCACCGTCAATCGTGTGAGGAATTAATGTGTTTTACAGCAATGTCCATGGTCTTTCTAAGTATGTTGCATCATTTTAATTATCCTGCATTGAAATATAACATATATATTGTCATTTTTATTTCATTTAAATCTGTTGGCTGTTTGTAATTGCAACAGTCTTTTTATATTTATTCAAGTAGTAGTATTATTACTTGGGCCAAGTGTTATGTTGCTATGCTAATGAAGACCGCTTGTCAAATTGCCATCAGAGGTTTCATAAATATGTTTTATTGCAGTAATTGAGATTACAAAACACAGCTGATCAAGTTGCAAAGGTGTTTTCAATGAATTTTGTGACAAGGACACACACACACACACACACACACACACACACAATGGACTGAGATATTTATGTAGGCTGCTGGGTCCAAAAATACAGTACCAGACAGGAAAAGCCATGCTCTCACTGTACCACAGAGTCTGTGTTACACTGAGATTTTTGCAAGTGGGAGCTTCCTTTACTCTGTTGGGGATGCAGAGAACCTCAATAAAGGAACCATTTGCCGCACAATAAGACGTGTTTGTCTGGAGCTGAAGTCATCAACATATTCATCACCTTCCCTGGCCACAGAATACCCCTCCACATCAAGGAGTTTTACAAGATTGCAGGTAACCTCATTTTCAACGTGCAACCATTAGTTTCTAATTTGATCAGTCACAGCTGGATACTCACTATTTTTTGTTACAGCTTTCCCCAACATCATTGGTGCAGTGGATTGCACACACATCAGCATCAAACGCCCCTCAGGAGAACATGAGGGAGATTACATGAACAGGAAATCCTTCCACAGCATCAATGTTCAGGTAAGAGTGATTTGTGGTTACTATGACCTACATAAATTAATTCTGTGCATTAAACTTCACATTTCAGGTGATCTGTGATTCTGACTGCCTTGTCAGCAATTTGGAGGCAAAGTGTCCTGGCTCAGTGCATGACTCCAGAGTCTTTCGGGCTAGTCCAGTTTACGAGAGACTTTCACAAGGTAAGCCACACATTTTATTTGTACTGTAAGCACCTTGGACATCATGAGTGTTTAACTCTGCTGTGTAGTTTTCTAAATGATATCTTGCATTATCAGGCGAATTCTCTGGTGTGCTGCTGGGAGACAAAGTCTACGCCTGCGAGTCATTCATCTTGACTCCCCTTGCGGACCCCAAATCCCACCACAGCAGGCCTACAACCATGCACACACCAAGACAAGGGCTCGAATCGAGATGACCTTCGGCCTTCTGAAATCTCGGTTTCAGTGCCTGCACCACCTGAGGGTTTATTTGGCAGTCATTTCTCTTGTTGCTTGGATCCTGGAATAGAGAGAGCAAAAGCAACAAAGATTAAAACACTGTATTGCAGTTATGGTTACTGTGTGAACTGAAATACTCACTTCTCTTTCTAGTTTCTGGTTTTCCAGGATTTTAATGTCTGCCAGCTCTATCTGTTGCTCCAGGTGCTTTGCACACAGTCTTCTGACAGTTTGTGAAGTCTGTAAAAGAAATGTCAATTAGCACAGCAGGATTTGTGCATAATGTAGATTTACTTTAGCCAATACTCAATGTTACCGGGCTGCTTAGGAGACTGTGCAGCATCTGGGTCCTGTTACACATATATTTTCTATTAGCACCACATCACTGACTTCATACTTTATGGACTAAATAAGGATATTTCCATAAAATTGACATACCTCAAGCCTCTGGAGTCCAGTGACAGTCTCCTCATCTGCAGAAGTGCATTCTGCAGCTGCACTGGCCTCCCCTCCATCACTGGCCTCCTCTTATTTAAATGGAGTGCCAGCTCCTCTGCTGGGGTCCTATCCTGGCTTGGTGGGCCGCCCCCTGTGCCATTTAACTGCTACAATCATACAGACATTCATCGTGTTAGCAGACACCTAATCTATTCACCTCATTTGTTCACTGTTATCTACTTTAAAGTCACCAGCCTGCAACATGTCCTTGTATTTATTTTTAACTTGCTGCCAGGTTATTTTATAGCCAGACAAGTTTGTTCTTTATGAAGAAGAGAAAGATAAAATAGATAAAAACATGAGAAAAATAGATTAAACAACACACATTGTGGATAATTGTTTGCACTTAATCATACTCTACATTTCCTGAGTAACATGCACAGTGTGATTAGTGGACATTAAAAGTATCTCCTTTAGTCCTTTAATTGAACCCTAATCATGACAGTTGGACAGAGTCCATTGGAGCACTGTTTATTAATTGTACAGTTTTGAACTACTTACGCATTAAGCCGGACCGCTATTTTCTGCCAGGCTTTCTCGCGTTCTTTATTTATGGCACTTGTATTGCCTTTTTTGTGTCTTTCACATCCTCGTAAAACTCCATGAGGAGCTCTTGCTCGGCGGCCGTAAAATAAGACGCGCGACTTTTGTCCATGTTTCCATCGGTGATTCTGTGAGCGATCGCGAGGTCTACTTAAGTATGCCGTGAACACGCACTTATCCAGACTATCTACACCTGGCTGGACATAGCCGCGCCTTTTCATCCTGGCTTGGCAAACGTGCAACCAATTAAGCCAGGATGCGCCGAGCAGACTAGAGGGGTGTTTTGCGAAGGGAGCTCAACATAGCCAGGCTTCGTGCTCATGATGCAGCTCAACAAAGCCCCAAGTCCCCAAACAGAGTTAAGCGGTTCCGCGACGGTGGTTATCAACTTAGTTTGTTAAGTCCGGCTCTCTGCTTTGTGCTCAGCGCGCGTTCACATAAAAGGGGGCGTTTGACATCATATTATTCTACTTCCGTGCGAAAATGTTTAGATCCCGGGCCACATATTTTACTCAAGATGAGCAGATTCTTATTATGCAAAGCTATGAAGAATTCAAAGAAACCATCACGGCAAAAAGTAACACTGTCTCCGCCAATAGAGCGAGGGAGGGCTGCTGGCAGAAAACTGCTGACCGTGTAAATGCGTAAGTTAACAATGATTAATATTATGATCAATATTATATTAAGCCTTAGTGTTTTAATTTCTGAAAGCTCAACATTGTGCAACTTTTACATATTAACCCTCATCCATTTAAGAAATAAATAAACTGAATGAGCTAAGCGTAAGTTACCATGGTGATCTAGCCGGGTTAAAAGAGAGCCACCTTCGTAGAACAGGAGAGCCTGGCTTTAGACTCAACATAGCTCGCTAACCCACTAAACCGGCTTCGCAAAATACCCCTCTGGTCAAGCCGCGCTTGCTCAGTTATCCTGGATATCTTTATTCTACTTTTGTGCAATACCCCTCGGGTGTCACACACTTGAACTCAAAGACAGGCTCAGAAAAGAAAACTCTTCAGTCTGACCCAATCTCTGACTCGAAGCTGTTTTGTACGGTGGCCCTGAAGGGCAAACAACAAAGACAAAAAGAAAAACACAACAACATTAACAAAAACACAGTCACAAAAACAATAACAGAATCACAAAAACAAAAACACAATCACATTAACCAAACCGGAAGTGGTAGGTACCCTCAGGCGACATGAATCGTTGCTGTGATGGAGCGGCTCCGTCACTAACTGTGGGCAGCGCACACGCACACACAATGCACAGTGCTCCGTGGTGTCGCCGGCTACAAGCAGCACACACGCCTGGTACACGGCTCTCGGAGCGCTCACACATGCCCGACCAACGGCTCTCCGACACACACACCCGTCTGACACACAGTTCTCGGACCTGTTCAAGTCAGAGTTGAATTCCACCCGCACACTTGTTCACTCTACTGGTATCGGGATACATACATAATTACACCAGCAGTACACATTCACAAATAGAGAAAACACCACACACTCACCTGGTCCTCGCCCACGCAGGCAAAACGGGGGCAAAATCCTTTCCGCATTTAAAAGGAGCAGGACGGGTCATGTGAACATGTATAAAAATGTTTATTATTTTTCATTGAGATTTTGTGGCCAAATAACGTGTTTGTGTATGCTGAAATGTTTGGAGGGCAGGGGAAAATGAGTGCGTAAAACACACTCATGTTTAAACAACCTGTAGAGGTTGCATCTGCCCATTAAAATCACTAATTGATTAAAATCCTGTAAAAAGTGGATATGCCCAGGGGAGGGGCTGTGTGTTTAAAAGGAGGCCATTTTGGCTTGGTTAGGCAGTCTGGCTATGGTTACAGAGAAGGTAACAACTGAGACAGCGATAAATGCTCAGCTTGTGGTGTGTTTTTTTGTACAGTATGTTTGTTATTTTCACTTTTGTAAATATCTGCACTGCTGCATTGTGGAGGTTGTGTAATTAAAATATATATTCCATATATATTTTTTGTCGACTACGCCATCATTTTTCGTTTTGAGGAGTTTAAGTAGAACCCCGTTACATATGGTGTCAGAAGTGGGATGGCTAGTCGGAGAAACGCTACCCGCCCTACGAGGCAGCGCACAGGGCTGCGTTCGCAACAGCGAGTGCAGTCAGAGGAGGTTGCAGAACCCTATGAAGATCTGGCTTGGGAGACGGTTCCTGCCTCATCAGAGGAGGATGAGGTGGAGAGCAGGTATGGAGCAGGCCCCATAGCGTCTGCAGCCCCGGCAGCAACAAGGGGACAGGGGGCAGAACTGTTGTCTATGATGAGAGACTTCCTGGCAGCGCAAAATAGGAGAGAGGAGGGCTTGTTGGCAGAGCTCCGCGGCCTGAGAGTCTCTCTTCCACAGGCTGACCAGATGCCTCAACCCGCTACCCAGCCCCCTGTCCACACCTCACCAGGGCTCAACCAAATGCTCCTATTACACCAAGCACGGCGACCGCAAGCAGCCCAAGACTTCACCTGCCGACGCCAGCACCCCGGCGTGGGCAACGAGAGACATCATCAGAGGCGGCGTCTCAACAGGTGCAGGACTTTGATAGCAGACCTGAGCGGATGAGACCGGAGTGGAGACATTACACTGAGCCCAAAATACCCCAGTATCAGATGGGGGAGGACATTGAGAACTATTTACTGCGTTTTGAGCGCATGGCCAAAACATGGGGATGGCCTGCTACAACGACCTGAAGGAGGCACTGTTGAACAAGTTCAAAATCTCACCAGAGACGTACCGGCAACGGTTCCGATCCACCATGGTACCACCTGGCGAGACACCCACAGAGACTTACCACGCCTTAAAGGTCTCTATCGACGCTGGATTCGGCCAGAGCGGCGCACCAAGGAGGAGGTCGTGAAACCATCATCCTGAAGCAGCTCCTCCGGGTACTCCCCCCAGAGGTGAGGTCCTGGGTTAAAGAGCATGATCCAGAGGAGGGACTCGACGCTGCCAAGCTGGCACTCCAGTACCTGAATGCTCAGCGAGGAGGGCCACCTGCACGTCCCAACCACATGGCACACAGACCTACACTTCAGCCAGTGCACGCCCGGCCTACAAGGAGAGAGACCAGCCAGGAGCCGTCAGGTAACCTCAGCTCCTCTGCCCCAAACCAACGTGGACCTGGTAAGGACCTTGTTTGTTTTTACTGTCAACAACCAGGACACAAAGCTTCTGTGTGTCCCATATGCAAAGCTAAGCTGACCTGCGCTTGCTATGCACCCCGGCCTGAGGTGGGGGATGGAGAAGCGAGGCTACAGCGATACAAAACTGTGACTGTTGGTGAACAGCAGGTTACTGCTCTTTTGGACAGTGGTAGTTCCATGTCACTGATCAGACAGGATCTGGTACCAGTAAGCAGTAAGGATTACAGCAGACAAGAGGACATTCTGTGTGTTCATGGCGATAGGCATCCATACCCCACAGCAGAATTAACTGTGTTCATTGATGAACAGCCATACCTTATGACTGTTGGGGTGGTTGCAAAGTTGCCTGTTGCTGCCCTCTTAGGCTGGGACTTACCTGTACTGATGGACATGTTGCTGGAAAACAGGCCAGCGAACATGCACTCTGGGAAGGGGGGCAAAGACAATGTCAGGGTTTCTTGTGCTGTGATCACTCATGCTCAGGCGAAAGCTGGCGTACCATTGCTCCCAGACTTTGACAGTAGTCTGTGTGAGGGTGGCGCACAGGAGCTAATAAAAGAGGATCCTTGTGGTCAACCCCTCTCAGACTTGGACAGTAGTCTGTTCGAGGGTGGCACCAAGGGTCCAAGAAAGTCCTGTCGCCAACGCCGCTTTGAGAAGTAGCTGAGGTCTGCGGAGCCCAAAACCAAAACATGTTTGTCAAATCAAATGTGGGCTGTACCTGATAACATTTTGGCACTACAGAGGGAAGATGGAACGCTGAAACATCTGTTTGCTAAGGTGGTAGTGGAAGCAAAGGGTGATTGTGTGGGGAGAGAGAGGTTTATTTTGGACAGGGATGTGTTGTACATGGTGAGTAATGACCAGAAACGCCTTGTAGTCCCTGCTAACTGTAGGTCACTTGTCATGCACCTCGCACATACACTCCCATGGTCCGGACACCTTGGCCGCCACAAAACATATCTGCGCATCAGTTCACGGTTCTATTGGCCCTCCATGTACACAGACATTCAGACATATTGTGCCACATGCCCGACATGCCAGAAAACATGTGCTGCCCGCAAGTCTGAGCGAGCTTTTCTGCAGCCACTTCCTGTTATCTCCACTCCCTTCCGCAGGATTGCTATGGACATTGTAGGTCCCCTGGTGAAAAGCAGCGGCGGACATGAATACATATTGGTGGTATGTGACTACGCTACCCGTTTCCCAGAGGCTTTTCCCCTGCGCATGATCACCACACCGGCTGTGATGCGAGCCTTGGTGCAACTTTTCTCGCGGGTGGGAATACCTGACGAGATTCTGACCGACCAAGGGACTAACTTCACTTCCAGGTTAATGCAGCTCTTGCAGACACAACTTGGCATCTCAGCGATAAAGACTACGCCCTACCACCCACAAACTGATGGTCTTGTTGAGCGATTCAACCAAACCTTGAAGAGGATGCTGCAGAAATTCGTGGATGACACTGGCAAGGACTGGGACCGGTGGCTACCATTCCTGCTCTTCGCCTACCGTGAAGTTCCCCAGGCATCAACGGGTTTCTCCCCCTTTGAACTGCTGTATGGCTGGGAGGTACAGGGACCCTTGGATCTGCTCCGAAAAGGCTGGGAGACACCGTCAACAAACCAAAGTGACAGAAGTGTGGTGCAGTTTGTACTGGAGATGAGGGATCGGCTGGCAAAGTACCAGGAGGAGGCAGCGGTTAACCTGCAGGAGGCCCAGAGAAGCCAAAAGACGTGGTATGACCAACAGGCCCGGCGCCAGGAGTTCCAGCCTGGCCAAAAAGTCTTGCTGCTTCTCCCTTCATCTAACAGCAAGCTCCTGGCAAAATGGCAAGGGCCATACCTCATCACCCGGAAAATGGGCCCAGTCACCTACGAGATCCACCACCCAGAAAAGAAAAAGACCAAGCAAACTTACCATGTAAACCTCCTAAAAGAATGGATGGACCGGCTGGGCCAGGCTCCAATGGAGGTTCTGCTAGTAAGGAAGGTCGACAGTGATGACGAGGCAGAGAGTGAACTAGAGACCCTGACTCGCCCAGCTGTTCCAGTGTTGGCACATCTTAAACCTGACCAAGCTGCACAGCTCCTCCAGGTCTTCAAGGAGGCCCCTTCCTTATTTGCTGCCAGCCCAGGGAGAACACCGTTCGTGGAGCATGCCATTCGCCTCAAAGATGGACGGCCAATTCGCCAACGTCCCTACCAGGTTCCCCAGCAGCTGGTGGGAAGACTACAGCAGGAGGTGGAGGAGATGTTGAAGCTTGGAGTCATCGAGCCGTCCAACTCTAAGTGGTGCAGTCCAGTGGTCATAGTTTTCAAGAAGGATGGCTCACTCCGTTTATGTATTGACTTTCGGAAGCTCAATGCCGTCTCGGAGTTTGACGCATACCCCATGCCAAGAATTGAGGATTTACTGGAGAAAATCGGAGCTGCCAAATACATCACCACCCTTGATCTCTGCAAGGGATACTGGCAGGTGCCACTGGAGGAGTCGAGTCGACCCTACACAGCATTCCGAACCCCAGCTGGACTCTTTCAATTCACGGTAATGCCATTTGGACTTCATGGAGCCCCAACCACCTTCCAGAGATTAATGAACCAAGTACTCCAGGGGTGCGACAACTGCAGCGCTGCGTATCTCAACGTAGTGATCTTCAGCAACAGCTGGGCAGATCATCTTCAACATCTCTCTTTGGTTCTGGGGAAGATACAGAAGGCCGGACACTCAACCCCTCCAAGTGTGAGTGGGCACGACAAGAGACGCGATACCTAGGTTACCAGTTGGGACGAGGAGAGATACATCCGCAGGTGGATAAGGTGGAAGCTATCCAGTACTGCCCTCGACCCCGCATCAAGAAGGAGGTACGGTCCTTCCTTGGATTGATTGGCTGGTACCGGCGTTTCGTGCCTCAGTTTGCAACCATTGCAGCCCCACTCACAGCTTTGACCTGCAAGGACCAGAGGAACCCAGTAACCTGGTCAGATGATTGTGAAACAGCCTTCAGTACCCTGAAAACCCACCTGTGTTCATCTCCTGTCCTCAAGAGTCCAGACTTCCAGAAAAGATTTCTGGTACAGGTGGATGCATCAGCAGTTGGCCTTGGAGCAGTTCTGGCCAAAGGTGACCCTGGAGAAGAACACCCAATCTTGTACCTGAGCCGCAAACTGCAGCCACGTGAGACCAGGTATTCCGCTGTGGTGCCTGGCCATCAAGTGGGCACTGGAGAGCCTGCGCTATTACTTGTTGGCTCTCACCTGGATCAACAGCATGAAGGACCAAAACAGTCGCCGCACTCGATGGTGATAACTTGTTTGTGTATGCTGAAATGTTTGGAGGGCAGGGGAAAATGAGTGCGTAAAACACACTCATGTTTAAACAACCTGTAGAGGTTGCATCTGCCCATTAAAATCACTAATTGATTAAAATCCTGTAAAAAGTGGATATGCCCAGGGGAGGGGCTGTGTGTTTAAAAGGAGGCCATTTTGGCTTGGTTAGGCAGTCTGGCTATGGTTACAGAGAAGGTAACAACTGAGACAGCGATAAATGCTCAGCTTGTGGTGTGTTTTTTTTGTACAGTATGTTTGTTATTTTCACTTTTGTAAATATCTGCACTGCTGCATTGTGGAGGTTGGGTAATTAAAACATATATTCCATATATATTTTTTGTCGACTACGCCATCGTTTTTCGTTTTTCGTTTTGAGGAGTTTAAGTAGAACCCTGTTACAGTCGCTGATTGGACTGATCTGTCCTTTGAACCAGAAAGACATGGTTTACATGTTTTCAAAACAAGAGCGCCGCCAGTGACGATTTACGCCCTGCATCAAAGAGAATATGTTGATGCATCAACAAGAATATTTTGATGCAGGACATGGATATGATGATGTTTGATGTTTTATGATATTTTACCTATTTCGGCCATAAGCGCTTATATTGGCTGGACATCATTTCGCGCGTTTGCTGCTTTCATTGTCTCTCGTCTCTAACTTTGTTAGTGGTTAAATACCCAATGGAGTGATGAATGCATTCATGTCTGTGTCTGCTGCTGCTGCGGTGGTTGCTTCCGCTGCTGCCCACCTTGTGCCGACTGCCGCGGCCGCTTTCCCCTCCATGTATTCTGCCCTCAGCTCCTCTGCCAGCTGCTGCAGGACTTTCCTCTGGGCTCTCCTGCTGCTGGTTCTCCTTGAATAAGAGGCAGGCATTGATCCCAGCCAGGTCGAGGATGTTATAGAAGATCGCTACTGGCCATCTTCCGTACCGCCTTTGACGGAGTACGCCCTCGCATCTGGTCCGGGTCTTCCTCGCCGTTCTTGGTGCTGTTGTAGTACATCACAGACTCTGGTTTTGCCTTCGCCCCACTAAAGGTGACCACAGCTGTGTGCAGGTGCTCAGGATGCAGTCATCCTTCCTCGACTTTCCCTGGTACACAGTCAGAGTCGCATCACTTTAATACCTTTCTGTTGAACAGCTCCGCTTGCTGTTTCATGGAGGGGGAACTCCCATTTTTGTTTGCCCATCGTGCCAGACAGGCGATATAATACAACTATATAATAATTAACTCACAAGTAAATTCTCAAAGAAGCGCAGCTGGAGACTGCTAACACAGTTAGAGACGAGCGAGACAATGAAAGTGTAACGGGTTATGTGACAGAAGAAAGAAGTAATTGATCAAAGAGTAATCCAAATCCATGTGGATCGATTGTGCAGTGATCTGTTGCTAAAGACTTAAATCAAAGTTGATCTATTGTGCAGTGATCTGTTGCTAATGACTTAAATCAAAGTTGATCTATTGTGCAGTTATCTGCTAGTAATGCCTCGGGGCTCCGGTAGAGGGAACCGCGCTCTGCTTCCTCAGATGAGTGAATGCAAGAGTTACGTGTGGGTCTCCTCATTCCTCTCTCACCACTATATCCCCGTTCAAGGTAATTACTGTACATGAAGCACGATAAACTTGACAAAATGTGTTAGGAATAATTTTCGCCATGTTACTGTGAAGTATTCTGAGTTAAATATGTTTTTTCTGGTTTCTTGTTGGGAGAGTTTCTTGCTAACTCCGACGATGTATTTGCCCACTCCAGGAGACTGCGTGGCCGAGTTGAGCTGTTCACAGCCTCGTCATTTAAGCTAGCCACTGTTGTGTTGATGTTTGTGCAGCAAGATAAAATGGTTGCTCGGTTGTTGAAGAGAAAATACTGTTAAGAACATATTTCAGTAGTCATTGCTCATGTGATAACTCAATAAGAGTATGAATTTACGGAAGCGTATTGCGTTCACTTGAATAATTTTTTTTTGGTTAGTTTTTCTGAGTAATTATTTCAGTTTTTCTGAGTAATTTATTTTTTGGTGTGTTTTTCGGAGTAATTTTTTTTCTTCTGTTTTTCAGAGTAATTTAGTTTTATGGTTGGTTTTTCGGAGTAATTTTTTTTCAGATTTTCTGAATAATTATTTTTCTGAGTTTAGAGAGCATTTGAAACAATTGCCATATTCATTCCTTTATTGAAAGCTTGATGGAAACAATCATGACCAACTTTTTACTTTAATCAAGATTTACTTTGAGCTGGGTTTAAGACACTGGGAGATAGTCCTGTCTTTAAGTCATATCGATGGTATTACCATTAGTTTGTCAACTCTACGCAGGCACCTGAGGACTTTGCGATTGTTCAGAAGGAAAGCCCATTCAGATCTGCTAGACATAGCAATGTTTCTGCAGGATCAGTTGCACAGATATGGCTCCACGGGCATGAATGTGCGGGCGTCACTTGCAGGATAGAGGTTCTCGTGG
>CAEMYA010000909.1:9367-40155 GCA_903131615.1 Diplodus sargus | reverse complement strand
CTCATGTAAAGGTCCGTAGTCTAAATGTTCAGTGCATTCTGCAGTGCAGATACATTCAGGCAGACAGGTTCCAGGCTAGGATGATCCACCATGCATGATGATGGCTCAGGAAGCTGCTGCAGTCTTAGTGTAACCTAGAAATTATGAAAGGTAAGTTAGTGACAATAGATTAGAGAAAAGAGACAGCAAAATGACAACCATGTTTGCCCAGTGTTTACACTTCATTGTGATATTTCCATACAGCAAATATTCTCAGGTTATGTAGGCATTTGTACACAATTGCCACAGGAACACCTGTTTTTAAGCAGAATTTGTATTATTCATTGGAAACTATGATCACTAATCATGTCGCATTGTTTCTTTGGTAATATATTTAAAGTTTTATAAACCGTTGTAACTGGTTAAAAACAATTCTGCTGGCAGAGAGGTGATGGGAGGCAACTGTGGCTTGATGAAAACTACAATTGAAAATTACTGGCAGTAGCTAATTACAGGTCGTCACTGCAAATAAGAGCAGGTTCTCAATCAACTTATCTGGCTACAAAAAGGTAAATAATAATATGGGGTTACGCTTCTGTCTAGTAATGGCTGTTGCTAAATTGCATCCGCGTTACTGCAACTTAACAGCAGCAAAAACCCGGCCGAGGTTTAGCTAAGCTACATGATGTAAACACTCCAGGCAACGCGGGGCAGACGGCCAGTAAGCTCGTAAAACTTTCGTTATCTGCAGTAACATAAAAGTAATGTCGAGGTAACAAACTTAACTATTAACCACTGAGAAACATCAATGTTCATTCTGGGCTGCTTACTTTCTTCTGGAGCCTCTTGTTGTGGGTCGGACTGCAGTCTGTTGTCCGGCAGCCATTACTTCCAGAAACTCCGCCGTTGCCATGGTCACATGATGCCGTCCTCACGTCTTCCGCAGGCAGGAAGAGGTGGGCGGCACCGTGGGCGGAGCGCAGTAGCTCATTAGCATTTAAAGGGAAAGGCACTGAAACAGGCCACCTGGAGCAGGGCTGTGAAACTGGTGTTTCAAGAACCCTGCTGTGCTCAATCCTTCAGCTTTTTTCGACCAAAGCATGTTACTAACATTCCATTTAGACATCAAGGAACCATGTCAGGAAGCAGAAATGACCATAATATGGGACCTTTAAATCACCATTGTTATGTGAAAAAAGGAAGTGAGGGAGTTCACTGGAAAAGCTGATGACACTGTTAACACTTTACTTAATGTGAGGGGTGTTGGTGAGGACTGGATCACTTGGAGGTGGTTTTGACTATTTTTCTTCTCAGGATAGAAACACTTTCACTTCCCTCTGCCAGAATAAAATAACAGGAAACATTTGATCCAGCTCGGTCCTTCACTCACTCGTCTTCATCAAATCAAGATGAGAACGTTATTGTTGTTGCTTCTCTTCTGTCACGTTTCATCACCAGGTAAGATCACATTTTAAACCTTTAAACTCTTTAAACTTCACAGTCCACTCGACTCTTTTGCTCCGAGTTTAGTTTCACTTCCAGTGGAGTAACAGAAACTGGACTTTGTGTGGGTCAGTGCAGAATTAGGTGAGCCATCTTTTCCCAGAACAAAAAAGGACTCATAAAAACTTAGAAGCAGCAAAATGGACAGAGACAATTTCACTTTGCAACATTCTGCATCTCAAAGACAATGAGAACAAAACATTGCCTATACAACATGAACAACAAAGAGCTCAGTCTATAAAGGCTGACACAACTAAAACCTGTCTGTTACATCCTGATTCAGACTGAAACATATTTGCACCCACAGAAAGAGCAGCACATCGTCTCTACAGCACACAACACTGTTCATTAACCACTTTATTGCACTTTATGACTGTTAATTCAGCCTCAACTGAGATGAGATAGTGATCACACGGGTCCACAGAGTCCTTCTGTGTAAATGTCTTGGACTGTACTGATCCTCCTGGAAACAAGAGTCCAGCTCTGTCAGCTGTCTGTCAGGATATCATTCCAGATGTGTTTGAGTCATGTCATCATTATTTCACACACGTGTTGCTTTTCCCAAATAGTTGTGGGCACAGATCCAACAAGCCGTCTCTTTCTGGTTCCAGCTCTGGATTTCATTTTTCTGCATCAGCTGTTCTGTTAGCTTCATAACTTCATAACATAAAAATCACACTCTGAATCATCTCTAAATTGAGCATGGCTCTCTGTTAGTCCCTCAATGAGGTCAATGCACTCAGAAACTGATCATGTTGGGTTTTGTAAACCCTGTGTGTCAAAATCAATCATCTGGAATAATTCCCCAAATGTGACGAGTAAAAATCTGAACTGTTTTGTTTGTAGTTGTTGCAGCAGGGACTGAGCCTCAACCTTTGTTTGACTGCTGCTTCCAACACACTCTGCAAACACTTCTAATATTACAAAGAGTTACGTCAGTATTCTGCTCACTGCTCCAGATTCGGAGCTCCAGCGTTTGTCCACAGATCGCTCAAGTTCCGAGCACGGTGTCCTGATGGAGCTCTTTCTGCACTTCCACAAACCTGCATCTTAACTAGAGCCAACACATAGAGATGGGTCAAGTTGCAGTGGTTCAATCACCTGTAATATCTGCTCTGAAATACTTGTGTCCATGATCCCGATTGTCCGTTCTTTTATTTTTCCTGCATGAACATATCTCACACTAACAGCCACGAGTTCACGCTTTGGCTCATCCTCATATCCGTCTGCCATCAGGACATAATCTGAACATCTGAGATCATCAAAACTTCTGTTCCTGGGCAGCTGCTCCAGATGATTTTGGATCCTTGGATCATATTTACACATGAACTTGAACTGTTCGAGAAAGTTTCCATTATTGAGAGCGTCTGCATTTTCTCCTGTGTCCATGTAGGGGGATGTTCTGTTTGGTACAAAACGGTACAATATCCAAAAGAACTTTTACATGGTTCTGATTCCTCTGGATAAATGAAGAGTCGATGGCATCATGGTTCATTGTTGTGACAGTAAAGTTACATCGACTGACTCATTTTTGTATTTTCTGTGATAAAATGTATTTTAACTAAACTTGGCCCGTTACTGACTACACACCTGTTTCAACTTGATCAGACTGTTTCAACTGAATCATTCTGACTTTATCATATTTGTGGTGATGATGAGTGTGTGTTCATACTGAATGGAGGCTGTTTGTTCTGCACATTACATTTAAAACTTTTGGATTTTACTCCTTTCCAGCAAACACACACACTTCATATCATATTTATATTTTCACTTAGCTTCATATTTATGATTTGTGTTATTTATGAGCTCCTTTGTTTGTCCTGCAGTGCTACACTCCATGAAGTTTTTCATAACTGCATCAACTGGAATCCCAAACATCCCAGAGGTTGTGATGACAGCAGAAGTTGATGAACTTCTGGTGGGGACCTGTGACAGCAGCAAAACGGTGGAAGTAAAACAGGACATTGTTAAATCATTCTTCACAGAGAATCCTGAGCAGTTGGAGTGGTACAGACAAGAATGTCTTGATTTGTTGCCAAACTTCAAACCCTTCATTCACATTTTGATGCGTCTCTACAACCAAACTGGAGGTACAGTATGTAACATGTTATAGCGTGTTTAACTTTTTACTGTTCTGCATCTTAGTTGTAAAGTGACCCAGGGCCTCAAGATACCAATCAGTTCAAACTCTAACATCATTTTACACAGAACCTGAAATAGATTCATGTAAAGTAAACCATCATATCAGTTTGTCTTCAGTGGTCCAGCCACTACCTGTCATTCATCATGTCAACATTAATCAGCTGCTAGTTAGACTTGTTGCTGAAGCTGTTAAACACAAACTACTGATAATAATCTGATTCATGATCACGTGAAATGTTTCATCTGTGAATCAGTGTTAATTACAGTCTCTGTCTCTGTCTCAGGTGTCCATGTTTTACAGGTGGTGGGAGGCTGTGAGTGGGATGATGAGACTGAAGAGGTCAAAGGTTTCGTTCAGTATAGTTATGATGGAGAAGACTTCATGAAATTGGATCCGAAAACATTGACATGGATCGCTCAGAGACCTGAGGCTGTCCTCGCAAAACTATTATTGGATGCCAATAAAGGATTACGAATACAAATTAAGACTGTTTTGACTCAGATTTTTCCTGAGCAGCTGAAGAAGTCTGTGGAGTATGGGAGGAGCGTTCTGCTGAGAACAGGTAGGATCACCTGACCTGATGTAGTTTATTAGACACAGTGATCTTCATATATGCTGCTCAGACTGAACTGTCATTGTATTATTAATCCAACCTGTGTGACATCAGCTTTTTTGTAGTGGTTACATTTGTTTTAGTCCTGACCAATCACAGACATCTTTGGGTGACATCACTCACCATCAAAGCTCAGACTGTGATGTCACAGTTAGTTTAAGGAAAGTGATTTTACAGTTTCAGTGTTTCACAATAGAAATAGTTCCACTGAACATTGACACTGTGATTGACGACCTGACTGTGAATCATAAGAACAGACAGACATTGTTCTTCTCTGACTGTAGTGAGTGTCTTTAGTGGTGGTGTAGTTCCCTCCTCTGTCTGTATACAGATCATGTGGAGGCTGTGTAGCAGATGTGTTGTTTTGTACCCTGTCATTATTACACTGTGGTCTGGATACATGGAGCACATTACTTGGCCTCCATCATCACTGTCCTCCTGCTTTTTTAACAATATTTAGTCGGCCGACACTATTACAAACTGTTGCAGGTGTAAATCGTAAGAACTTTATACAAAAAATACAAATTCTACTCTCATATCCTTATATTTTTTACATGTAAAGAGGAAGTGTATCTCTCTCTCTCCACCTCTCCTGTGGTGCAGTGTCCACATACTTCTTCCTCTGTTGGCAGCCAGGACTTCTTGTGTCTTCCTTCCTCTATGGTTGGACTGTGGTCACTGAGTCTGTTTGGTCAGGATCTATCTCTGCTTTGTACCTCTGACAGTAAAGAGAATATCTGCCAATTTGTATTGATGGTTTTATGTTATTGATTCCAGATGTAATTTCTTCATCTTTCTTTTACCTCGTTTCTTTTCCTCTCTCTCCTCTTAAATCTCTCTCTTTCCTCTCCAGAGCTTCCCTCAGTGTCTCTCCTCCAGAAGACTCCCTCCTCTCCAGTCAGCTGCCTCGCTACAGGTTTCTACCCTCACAGAGCCTCACTCGTCTGGAGGAAAGATGGAGAGGAGCTTCATGAGGAGGTGGACCACGGAGAGATCCTCCCCAACCACGATGGAACCTTCCAGATGAGTGTTGACCTGAACCTTTCATCAGTCACACCTGAAGACTGGACCAGGTACGACTGTGTGTTTCAGCTCTCTGGTGTGAAGGAGGACATCATCACCAAACTGGAGAAAGATCGGATCAGAACCAACTGGGGTAAGAGTGAGATCAGAGGGTGCTGAAGGGGAGTGCATGGGAACAACAACAAAAATAATAATAATAAACTAATTAACTGTTTTAATTTGTTCTAACCTGCTTCATCTGCATTAGTTTTAATTTATTGTATTCAACAGTGAAGCCCAGTAACATGACCGTCCTCGTCACTGCTGCAGTGGTTCTTCTTGCTCTCATTCTCATCGGTTCTGCTGGATTCATCGTTTACAAAAAGAAGAAAGGTGAGAGAGAAAAAGGAAAGATTTCACTACTTTGATTTCAGTCTTTGAGTTGATTTCTTTTTATCAGGTTCCTAAATTAAGATGAGTATCAGAGAAAGTAAATACAGTCAGCACTAAACAGACTGAGTATAATCAGATACTCAGTCTGAGTGAGTAGAAGAGAGGAATAAAGTGACTAAAGATAATCTGGCATTTACAACTGTGACTGAAATTATTTGTCTTGTTCTGATTTCAGCCATCAGCCCTCCATCTTGTCAGTAAAACTTACTTTGGTTCTATTTCAGCTGATCTGACTCACACTTCATGTTTAAGATTAAAACGTGTTTCACATTATTGTGCAGATGAACCTTTTCAACATTGTTTCCTGTATTTATTGTTCATTAAAGTTAAATCCAGGATATTTGTTTCTGACCTGCAGCTCCTGACAACAGCACAGAGCTCTCTGAGCAGCTGAATCCAGAGACCTGAATGACAAACACACTCAGTTTCTCCTGGTGACACTTTATTTAGCTTTGCAGAACTAAAAGACAGAAATGCTTCTTGCATTATAAGTAACATTATAAAAATGACTGTTCTATGTTCTATGATTCTGATTGGTTGTTTTATTATTGTTGTTTCTGTCGAATTCATTCTCAAAACAATCAGGGGACAGCGTGTGACTCGACTTTAGTAACAAACTATACTAATTCTAACTTTACAACTTGTACATTGATCAGTTTATAGAAAACGAGTATAGTAATGATATAGTAAAACACGAAGAGGTGGTGACGTTTAAGTAATGTGACCATGTTGTCATCAGTTTACAGCTTAACATTCACTTTTTACTAATCATTTAACTCACACTTCAAAAATTGTGTGTTCATCTCTGAAGATCATCTTTCTGAACAAAATATGTAAGAATCATAAACGTGTGTTTGTCACAGAGATTATTTTCTGTGATATTCTAAAATCTAATTTAAAAAAAATCTCAGACTTCTTGTGGAGGGAACCAGGGCGATGCTAACTTCAGGGTTAGCCTCCATAAACATGTTATTCCTGCACCACTCTATAGATGGAGAATATGGAGTTTGGTCTCTCATGGAGCCAGTGTGTCTCTCGTATGAGCGGTGAGCAAAGTGGGAGATGAATATCGACAAATTTACAACTATGAACTTATGAGACTAAACATGTAAATTCCTTTACATTGATGAACATGAATGAATATTAAACTCAAATGTGTTGTTCTTTGTTTTTGTGCTGATGTTTGTCTTTTCAATAAAATCCTCACATTTTAACAAGTTTGGTCCACATGCTCATTTGTGACGACACTTCAATATATTACCTGAACATTCAGTATTCTCACAGAGGATTTGAATGAGGAGATTAATATCAATGTGAACTCTGAGCAGAGTTAGCTCCCAGACAAGGTTAGCTTAGCTTAGCATGAACACTGAAGTTAGAGATTAAACAGCGAGCCAGCATCTCTGTTAAAGGAGCCTTCTGACAACTAAACAGCTGACTGACTGATGTCCTGTAACGCTTCACCTGTGAGGAGGTCATAAGATACGTTTAGAAAGAAAGAGAAACAAACTGAGACTGAGAGACTCAGAGTGAGATACATGTTGAAACATGTTTATACACAGCAGTGATTTGAGCTGATGGTTAACACAGAAGTACTCTGAGAGAAAATGATTAAATGTTACTATATAATACTCTAAATAATCAATATCACCTGTTTCTGTGAGATTCCTGACTGTTTGGTGCTCATCCTTCATTAACATCTACATGGTAATACTTAGAAATCTGTCTACTTCATCTTAACCAATGTTAATTAATATTGTTAATTGATATCAGCAAGTGACATGATTGACAGCAACCAAGCAACCCAAAACCTGTAGCCTGTTCCTGATAGGTGCATGGAAATATGTGACGTCACATGTTTTCCCCCATCAGAGCTCTGCCCACTTCAAACATGCAGCACGTGATTCTGGAGAAACATAGTTGATTGTTGAGTCTCATTCCCAGGTCATCAGATACCAGAGCTTTGGGTCGGCAGCTGTGAAACTCTCAGCCTCTATTTCATACATGTCTTTGCTGCCATCTAACGGCTGTTTAGTGGTATTATATACAGTGTTACAAACAGGGCTGTGACACTTGTATTGTGGAGCCTGATTCCCTTTCAAGTGTCTGATGTAGAATAAGTTATAGGTGGTGAAACAAATGTACATGAGGACACATTCTCTGAGATCTTTACTATCCACTGAGACCAAGATCATGTAAATTCACCTGATAGTTGTGGAGCTATTTTTGTGTATGTCTGTGTAGGCAAGCCACACCTACCAGCACCATGTTTACTTCACAATATGTTTAAAAAATAAATACTTAACACTTTACATTTTTAGAATAACTTCAGGTATTTAGTCGTGGCTTTGTGACCACTAGATGGCAGAAACAGTGTCCAAGAATGAGAACAGCAGGTCTGAGTAAAGCAGAGTGAAGTTTAAGGTGCAGAAAACCCAAAATGTAACGTCCCTTATATGAGGATGCAGGTTCACAGGAGGTTCACATGAGATAAAGTCTCAACACAGCAGATGTTTCTATTAATGTGAGTTATCAGATACCGTTAGATGGCAGCAAAGACATGTATGAAATAGAGGCTGAGAGTTTCACAGCTGCCGACCCAAAAGCTCTGGCTGTTTAGTGGTATTATATACAGTATTACAAACAGGGCTTAGACACTTGTATTGTGGAGCCTGATTCCCTTTCAAGTGGATAAAATAAATATCTCACACACACTGGGTACTTTAAGGAATCCAGGTTTGACTGGTTCTGTCCAAACTGAAACCTTTGTAGAATATATGTGCTCTGTGGTATTTCTGTCCACTTTGGTTCAGTTGAAGTCGAGGAGCTGCTGAATGATTTCAGTGGCATCTCTGTGCAAAGGATCATTGTTATCATGGTGTTATCTACTGTCTGATGTAGAATAAGTTATAGGTGGTGATACAAATGTACATGAGGACAAGATATAAAATAAACAAGATGCTGTTCCGTAAAGAGCGGAACTGGCGCCATGTTCTTGCTCCATCTACAGGAGTAGTTGAAGGTGGAGTTGACACGGAGGAAGAGAATGGTCGGTGGCGGGGCCGGAAATTGGAAGACCAAGAATGGACGTTGCTTCTTGTTATTCTTTTACAGCAAATGCTTGTAGGTGAACTGGAGCAGGCAGAGAAAACCTGTACAGAAACCCAGAGAACATGGTCGCTCCACTCAGGTGACAGTCGGAACCACTGAGCCGCAGTTATCAGCTGCGACGGCATCATCAGAGACACTGTCCTCCACTCGTCAGGTTTTGAAGAGCTCTGTGAATCTTTTCCACAATGATCTCAAACTGCTGGTTCTTCTCACCGGCTGTGTCTCTGGTTGAAGGACATGTATCGTTGTGTTCTCGTCTTCAGCGACTCTCTGCTCCTCCTCTGCTATCAGAGCTCTAAGTCTCTCTATCAGTCTCTCCTTCAACTAAATCATCCACTAATCAAACCTCTCAAGTTTTTTCAGGTTTGCAGTCGAGGTTCTGCTCTCGCTCACCATGGCCTGTAATTCCTCCTCAATCATCTCATCGTCGTCCTTGACGATGTCTTTCAGGTGGACACGTTCAGCTTTGAGCTCTGCAGTCTCCTGGTTGTCTGAGTCATAGAGGTGAAGCAGTCTGTCAGAGCAGCTGAACATGCTCTTGAGCTGTAAACCCATGTTGGATTGAGCCATCAACTCCAGTCTGAGTTCATCCTTGTTCTCCTGAATCAGTTGTTTAAGCCGTTGAACTTTTTCAAGAAGTCTCTTTTCCCTGTGAATCAAATTCTCTCTCTCAGTCTGACGACACACTATGACATATTTGAATGTCTGTTGTGATCTTCCTAATTCTCCTGTAAATCGTGCCACTCGTCCACTCTCGTGTCTTCAAGCTGCTCATCTTGGCTGCTGCTAGCTTGGCTCAGCTCCTTGTTGCTCTCATCTCTGAGTTTGTTAGAAATAGTAACATGTAATGTTCACAGCTATAACCACCGAGTACTGCTTAGTGTTGGAACATTCTGGAACATTTCAGAACATCAAAGGACAAAAAAAGGACTTTTTAGTTTTTTTTTAAATGCAATATTATGAGGCTAATAATGTCAAAAGCTCTGAGCTGATGGTTAACACAGAGGAAATGTACAAGCAACAATCAGGGAAATGACTTAAATCCATAGGTGCCCTGAAAGAAAATGATTAAATTTTAATGATACTCTAAATAATCAATATCACCTGTTTCTGTGTGATTCCTGACTGTTTGGTGCTCAGCCTTCACTAATATCTACAATTGTGATATAATTATATAGAAGGAGTCTCTTTATAGTGCTAATTTGTTTATGTGGGTTTATTACATTTACTTAAATTGGTAAAGTGTTCTGATGTGGGCCTATAAATGTATTGTTGCTGTTATTATTTGCATGGTTAACGTGGCGAATGATGCCAAATTGTCCTATGTTTTGAAAGGCCTTTGAACGCCTCAGGTTTCTGTTTCTGTTCTCATTTGTTTGGGCAGGTGTCAATCATTTTCTCTGTTATTGGGGATTAACCTGTCGGATTGTTAGAGGGGCGAGACGAAAGGGAAAGCCCGGGAAATAAGGAGAGAAAGAGCTGCGGAGAGACGTTAAGTCCGAGCAAACTTAAAATAACTTAACCGTTATGAACCGGAAGTTTATGTGAGTGTTTGATTATTTTGTTAAGAGTGTAACCGAGCCTGTAACCGGGCTCGTTACTGGCGCTAACTGAAGACAACGATGGGACTGTTGCTAGCGGTTAGCATCGCTAACTGCTAATCAGGAGACGAGGTTGGACGTTGACACGGCTGCTGCAGGACGGAGGAGTCGGTGACGGACCGAGCCTCAGGACGGGTCTCTGGTCACGTCGCTGCCTCTGGGAAGAGGTTTTGGAGGAAACTGCTGGATCGTTTTTCTGTGGTTCCGGTGAGTATCCTGACCTGCGGGTTCAGCTGTTATTTCTGCATGAGTTTACGCATGCGCACCATCACTGGTACCAACTGAAACAGTACAAAAACCCGGAGTATTACTATTGTGAAGGTTTCTAATGTGTGTATTTCTGTTATGAGGTCATTCAAAACAAAGGAGAAAGATATGAGCTACAAGGTTTAGACATTAAAGCTGTTTATTATTGCTAAATCCCTTTTTGAATGTGTTTCCATGCTGATGATGTTTATAGTGAATAAGAGCTAAAGTTACAGTTAAAGTAAGCTGCATGGGGAAATTAATGCTCAATTACAGTATAGATACAATTAATAAACTAACCAGGCCTCTCTGTAATTTAGCCAGAGTCATTTTCAATGTGTGTTAATTATTGTAAAACATCCCAAATTATACATTTTAGTAGCTCTCACCAATTGGCTCCCATGCAGTCTGATACATAAAAGAGGTATTCATGAAAATCAGAAAACAGAGTTGAGTGAGAGGGCTAAAATAGAAAATGTCTTTATACAGTATAGAAATGTAGTTTTTTATATGATTAAATGTGTTGCAACTAAAGAGCAAAAAACTTCTTGAACACATTTTTAAAAAGATAATCATCTCAGGCGTGTTTAGACTCTTTGAGACCGCTCCTCTTTATGAAATGCTCTCACAACCCTCCCCCCGCCCAAAAAACAAACAAACAAACAAAAAAACCAATATTAAATCAATTGAAACAAAGGCAGTGAGTCGCTGTAGGTGTGTGATGCTGTAAGACAAGAGCTGTCAGGGTTTCCCCCAGAAAACTTGCTTAGCCCGGTGGTAGGTTGGAAGGGCGGCCCACCAGCGGCGAAGCATGTTTTTATTGTGACAGGGGCCTGACACAGGCCAGCAACTGACTGATGGCAGTAGGTAACAGATTCATGTTACCCACTGCCATCAGTCACTCGTAGTAGAGTTTAGGGTGGTTCCATACTTGCCTATAAGTAGTGGAAGGAGCTTCAATAAAAGCTCTATGGCTTGTGTTCATGTCAGGAACCTGAGACAGCGCAACATGCTTTGATATCTTGTGTTAACTATGACAAGATCTACTCAGAGAATTGCAAGAAAAATGAAATCTGAAAAGTATTTTAGAAGCAGGGTCAAGCAGGAGGAGAAAACTCTGTTTTTTGAAATTCTTAAAAGACACCGGTCTATATAGCAGGATATAGTGCACTAAGGTGTTAGTTCCATAGATGGCAGCAATGCAACTTTTGCATGCTGGCTGCCATAAAACCCAGAAGAAGAAAAAGAAGAAGAAGAAGAGCGTCAGAGCTTATCTAACGCTGAATTTAATAGCGGCGTTTTACTACTAAACCACTGTGAAATTAGCGCACTTATTATTGTTCATATTTTCACGTATTGCAAAACAAACAACATAAAACTTACCATAGTTGGTCAGGTACTGTCACCCTCTGTACAAGCTAATTTGGAATAAATCCACTGGCTCTATGTTTCCCATCGCTGCAGCACTGCGAAGGCTGCTCTGCCACTGCAGCGGACGAGTTAACATCCATGCCAGCTGCCTCATCGAGCCGTAGCCCAGCCAACGTCGCGCTGCTGCACACCTGGTCAACAGGTGAACCAGCGGGTTCAACGTCTCCGCCTTTGTTCGTCCGTCCTCAGAAGAAAAAGTCCAAAGGCGTTTTTGGCTTTTTCTCGTTATATTCAATCAAAAGTAGCCTAGTTAGCATGTAGTAACATTAGCAGTGGTTTGTGGGCGTTAAGTGATGAAAAGACACCTGACCTCAGACCTGCCGTACGTTCGCGTTTTTTATTTAAATAAATAAACGATGCTTAGCCTGGCGGTGGGAAACTTAAGCCTGGCGGGCTGGGGGAAGCCCTGGCTGTGTTAAGGTCAGGTGAGTTAATCAAAGTGAAGTCCACCTGTGTTAGAATATAAGTTGATATATCCAATGTGAAGTTTGTCTGGACTTGAAAGTGAAAAAGCCTGTTTTTACAGTTTGACACTGGTCCAGTGTTAAAGTCCTCCTCAGCCACTGAAACAGTTGAATTCTAGCTACAGTTGAAGGATGTCGTAATAAAGCCAAAGTTCAGACACACATGTACATTAAATGCGTTAAGTTGTCCTTCATGAAGTTGAATTGCCATGAAATAATGTTTAATACCTCTACATCTGAAACTTCTTCATTTGAGTACAAGAACTTCAGGTCAGTTTGAGTTTAGCAAAGACCAAAGACCACAGGAAAACCTCTTGAAGAACTTTTACCCATGTCTAAACCTCTCATCCCCACTGGGGGGAGCTAAATAACAGTGAGGGAAGGAAGGAGAAGTGTTATCCAAACAGAAAACACCTCCTTCATTTATTCACATCATGAAGACTCAACTCCACTGACTCAACTCAGCTGTTACATGGATTGAATTTACTTCTCATCAAAACATGAAGATCTTTATTCTCTTGCTTCTCTCGAGCCACTTTGCATTTTCAGGTAAGATAACTTTCCTTGAATTACGTCCTGAAAGCAGTTTATGAAACACAGAACAGTTCAGCAGTAAACTAGTGACCTGAAGATGGAGGCTGCCTGTCTTTATATTTCAGATCAACAAGTCTGTCCAGCTCAGGGTTCAGATAATAAGAAAATGAATTAGGATGTTCCTCTGGAGTTCCTAAATAAGTTTGATTTGTGTTTAACTTTGGAACAAGCACAGATCAAAGTCTGTTGTCAGGAACATACTGTAGTCCTAAAGCCTGTATTACTGTGCTGTGTTACTGGAGGCTGTATGTTGTAAGTGTGGGGTGAAACATAGGTCGTTAAAATAATGACAATATTTTCAGGCTTTTTCACTGTAAACAATATAATATATATATATAATGGATACAATGACAACGCTGGTAAAGACAAACATTAGAAAAAGAGGAACAGTCTGGTAACTTCAACAAGTAATGTCGCCTTTAAGCGATGGGGTGAGAACAAGTAGAAACAGTCTGGTAAGTTCAGAAAATAACATCAAGTAATGTCGCATTAAAACCAGGAAAAGACAACACTTATATAATGATGTAACAATCTCCACAATCTAAGATGACATATAGTCTCTTATCATAGTAAAAGTATAATATAATATCAATATACTGCAGCCATAAAGGATGCTCACGTTCATATTAGAAGGGGGACCTGATAGTTAAAGTACTTTGAGTGTAACTTCTCTTTAAAGTCTGTCCAAACACCAAAATGCTTCTCAGTACTTGGTGGGCCGTACTGTAACCCTGTAATGATAGAACAGGTAACAGATGAATTAGATAAGAAGATTCATGCTGTAGATGGCAGCTCATAACATAAAGTGTTACCATGACATCATATTTATGATGAGTGTGATGATGATGTGTATTTATACTGAATGTATGAACCTCTTCTGTCCTGCAGTGAAACACTCCCTGAAGTATATCACCACAGCATCTTCTGGACTCCCAGACTTCCCAGAGTTTGTTGCAGCTGCAGTGGTTGATGAAAATCTGGTGGGCTACTGCGACGGCAGCAAAAAGATACTTGATCCAAAACATGACTGGGTAAAAAAAGTATTGGAAGATGATCCTCAACACTTTGAGCATTACAAAGGAGTATGTTTTGGGGGGGAGCCAACTTATTTCAAAGCTGAAATCAATAGTTTGAAACAGCGCTTCAACCAAAGTGGAGGTACAGTATGTACTATGTTATATTTCACATTTTATTTCATGAACTGTTCTTTATAATTATGAAAATTATTTAGTAGGATTTGTATCAGAAATATTTGGAATTGATTTTATCAGCCTTCCTGGGCTGAAAGAAAGTTTCCATCATGCACAGTGAAAAAGACTGAATACTTTATTGACTAATACTGCTTCAGGGGACGACTTGACCACAGAACATCTGACTGGTGAGCAGATTTAAACACGAGGATCCAAAAACCTTTGAATCATTTATTAAGTTGGGAATGTTCGATCAGATGGATGATTTCTGTACAACAGCAAATATAGATCAATATATTTGCATACATGCCAAAACTGAGTAACACTTAAAGTGCTTGAGAACAAATGTAGCTTACATTATTAATGAATCCATGAAGGATGAGCCTTCTGTAATCCTTCACAGTGATTCTGTTATTTAAAACAAAAAGTAAATACAGAACCACAATACACAATGTTTATAAATCTTAATATACTCCATGAGCCATATTTACAGGGTTAAACTTCTCACAGGAGAGGAAGTAGGAATCAAACAACTCCAAATAATACACCACAGTCTGGTTTGAAGGCAGATACACATTATAAATACTGGCTGGATTTAAACACTTAAAGGATATAAACAATATGTCATTTGGATACATGTACACATAACTTAAAGGATACAACAACAACATATCAGGAACAAATTGTCAGAATAAGTTCAGACAAACTAACATGTGGCAGCTTGGTCTCACACAGAGACACATACAGGACACACCCAGCATATATGTCCTCCTCTTACTAAACTCCTTCCTGCACACAGGTACGTGAATCTCTTCACCAGTCAAAGACTCACAGAACTGATGCTCAACCTGACATTTTAACACACAGAATATAACTTTCATACTACAAAACCAGAGAAAACTGTTTTTGTGTTAGTCCCCGCTGTAATAGTTTGGACTCAAACCAGCGACGCTGCATCACTGTTCATTGTTGGCATGTTAAACCTTAAAGTGATGAGGTGTTTCTTTCTCTGTCTCTGTCTCAGGTGTTCACATTTTACAGAGGATAAGTGGCTGTGAGTGGGATGATGAGACCGGAGAGGTTGTTGGTTTTAATCAGTATGGTTATGATGGAGAAGACTTCCTATCAGTCGACCTGAAGACAAAGACATGGATCGCTCCAAAACAACAGGCTGTCCTCACCAAACTGAGATGGGATGCTGACAAAGCTAGAATGGAATTCAATCAGCATTACAGCACAGTGATTTTCCCTGAGTGGCTGAAGAAGTTTTTGGCCTATGGCAGGAGCTTTCTGCTGAGAACAGGTAGAATCACCTGACCTGATGTAGTTTAATGGACACAGTCATGTTCATACAGTCTGCTCAGACTGAACTGCTGTTGTGTTTTCACTCCAGTCAGTGTTGTCTCTATTTATATTCTGTAGCTATTTCTTTCCATCGATGCTCAGGCTGTGCTAGTTAGTGTAGTTTGCACTCT
Organism: Diplodus sargus; assembly: GCA_903131615.1. Lineage (NCBI taxonomy): Eukaryota > Metazoa > Chordata > Actinopteri > Spariformes > Sparidae > Diplodus > Diplodus sargus. Next base: position 24,350 of record CAEMYA010000909.1, on the reverse strand, counting down.
CTGTGTTTGAAAATAAAATAGTTTCACTGATCTCTCTCCAGAGCTTCCCTCAGTGTCTCTCCTCCAGAAGACTCCCTCCTCTCCAGTCAGCTGCCTCGCTACAGGTTTCTACCCTCACAGAGCCTCACTCTTCTGGAGGAAAGATGGAGAGGAGCTTCATGAGGAGGTGGACCACGGAGAGATCCTCCCCAACCACGATGGAACCTTCCAGATGAGTGTTGACCTGAATCTTTCATCAGTCACACCTGAAGACTGGACGAGGTACGACTGTGTGTTTCAGCTCTCTGGTGTGAAGGAGGACATCATCACCAAACTGGGGAAAGATTGGATCAGAACCAACTGGGGTAAGAGTGAGATCAGAGGGTGCTGAAGGGGAGTGCGTGGGAACAACAACAAGAACAGTAATAATCTAAAAACTATTATTGTATTCAACAGTGAAGCCCAGTAACATGACCGTCCTCGTCACTGCTGCAGTGGTTGTTCTTGCTCTCATTCTCATCGGTGCTGCAGGAGTCATCGTTTGCAAAAAGAAGAAAGGTGAGAGAGAAAAAGGAAAGATTTCACTACTTTGATTTCAGTCTTTGACTTGATTTATTTTATTCAGGTTCCTAAATTAAGACGAGCATCAGAGAAAGTAAATCCAGTCAGCACTAAACAGACTGAGTATAAACAGATACTCAGTAGAAGAGAGGAATCAAGTGACTAAAGATAATCTGACATTTACAACTGTGACTGAAATTATTTGTCTTGTTCTGATTTCAGCCATCAGCCCTCCATCTTGTAAGTAAAACTTACTTTGGTTCTATTTCAGCTGATCTGACTCACACTTCATGTTTTAGATTAAAACATGTTGCACATGATTGTGCAGATTAACCTTTTCAACACTGTTTCCTGTAAATATTATTTATAAAAGTTCAATACAGGATGTTTGTTTCTGACCTGCAGCTCCTGACAACAGCACAGAGCTCTCTGAGCAGCTGAATCCAGAGACCTGAATGACAAACACACTCAGTGACTCTCCTGGTGACACTTCATTTAGCTTTGCAGAACTAAACAAGAGTGAAAGAGTAAAAGATGGCTTCTTGCAGTAAAAATAAAATTACATATAAAAAGGACTGGGTGAAAGGTGCAACTGTTCTATGTTCTATCTCTCAGATTGTTTGTTTTATTGATGTTGTCTTCCTCTAATGATGTTCAGCTGAGTTGATGCCAGATAATGCAGCTCTAATTATCATTAAGTAAGAGAGAGTTAGCAAAGTGCTGCACCTCACAATGTGAAGAGACAGTAATGTAAGATAGTTTGGTTTTGGGACTTCTAACATCTGATTTGTTGGTGTGCTGTCAGTTGTCTGCGTAGAGTAAATGGAAGTCCTGACCCGTTCTGTGTTCTTTCTGTTACAAATAGTTTGTTTCTAAGGTGTTCTTAACGACCAATTTAAGCTAAAAGAGATGCCCATCCAACTGTTTCATTCAACCCGTATGAAATGATCGGACGGGCTAAATGTTTACATTGCTTAAGCCCGTGGTACTCAATAGGCGGCCCGCGGGCCGCACCCGCCCCCCGGCCTCCTATCTGTGGCCCCGAAAACTGTTATTCCTTCACTATGTGTTTTGGTTGGGTCGGCACGTGCATACCGGGACGTGCCTCCATGCCAACGATGCACAGACAGCTGGGTCATTCACTCCTGCGAGCGCAATTTTTAAGTTTCACTTTTGTTTTTGGAGCAGTTCGCATATTGACATTTTGCCAGCTGTAGTAGCCTAAATTGCACGAAAATGGTGTGTTCCAAGTTCACTGCTAAATTATAGCTGCTGCGCAGCAATGGGTCGGGTCTGGGCTATTTTTTGCAAATTTAGGCAATTCTGAGCAACAAACAGGAGAATAGGAAGACAAGACAGTTGACAACAATGTTCATTTTGGACCACTTGAGGCTTAAACTCACAACTTCTTGAACCAAAGATGTCGTCTATCGCTCTGAGCTAATTGGCAAGTGGCAATATAACAGTGGCTTCACAAACTGAGTAAGCCATTCACTGTTGTGCAGCTACAGTTTGATGAAAGTGTGAAGTTCTAGCAGGTTGATTTCTTATGAATTTTTTATGTTTTGAACTTTAGTTGCTTGCTGTAGCGCCACCATCAGGACTATTGGCTTGGGTTTACAGATGAGGTAATCTGGGATGAGACTGGACCTTTATGCAAATGTTGGTCACCCATGGTCCGGTCCAAACTACTTGTCCAAACTACTTGTTTTTATTTAATTTAGAGCAGTGTTTTTCAACCCTGTTCCTCGGGGAACACTGTCCTGCATGTTTTAGATGTTTCCTGCTCCAACACACCTGATTTAAATTATCGGCCAATCATCAAGCTCTGCAGAAGCCTGACGAGGAGGCAATCATTTGAATCAGGTGTGTTGGAGCAGGAAACATCTAAAACATGCAGGGCAGTGTTCCCTGAGGAACAGGTTGAAAAACACTGATTTAGAGGCTTGCTGTGATGCCACCATCAAGACAATTGTCTTGTGTTTCACGTTGAAGACATCTGACAGTTTGATCTTGCCAAGTCTCGCACCAACAACCTCTGACTCCAAGAACCAGCTCCGAACTCACTGAGCTAATTGGCTGGTAGTGAGACCTGCTGTGTAGCTTCAGTTGTGGACTCAGGGAGTCACTGTCCGAGCAGCTGTTTTAAGGCAGATTGCAAAAATGGTCAAAACGTCAGAAATTCTGTTACCTGAAAAAAAATCTCATAATACATAAATTGTATCTTTACAGCATGGAAATGTTGGTGATTTGTTTTTAACTCTAAGTGTTTTGCTTCATAAAAGAAAATTTGATGTTTAAAAATGCCACTCTTACATTGACTCCAGTTGTTCCCATGAGAGCAGAATTCAAAATGTTCTCAAAAATTAAGTTTTTGAGATAAAATTCTGATATTTGCCAAACATCATCAACCATAACTCCAAAATATTCTAAATTTTTTTCAGGAAGATTGAAAATGTATTTAGCAAGAATTTGATAGTATATGTTTACAGTACTGTTTACAGTCAAACATTTTGATGCACTGTAGGCTTAATTTTTGATAAATCAAAAATCCGAGCAACAAGTTTTGTGGAGGACGGTCTGAAGATGCTCTCTAGGAAGTTTGGTGTTAATTGAGCAAAAATTGTGGGAGGAGGTTTTATAAGTTTTACAGGTTTTGAAAAAAACTGAGTGATGAACTTCATAATTTGTATGAGTTTAAGTGGACTAAAGTTTCAGCAGTATTGGGACTATAGTTTGGTGAAAGTTTGGAAACTGTAGCATGTACTGTTGATTTTGTAGGTATTTTTTAAAGTTTTTAAATTTAAACGCTTATTGTGCCGCCCCCAGGAGGAATATTGACATGTCCTTGGAATTAAGTAAATCTGGCATGGGGCCGGACATTTCTGTAAAGTTTGGTGAGTTTTCGCCCATGGGAAGTATGACTTCCTTGGAAGAAAGAAAGAAAGAAAGAAAGAAAGAAAGAAAGAATTCCTACAATTACAATAGGGTCCTTGGCAGCTTAGCTGCCCGGACCCTAATTAAAAGTGGACAGTGAAATTCAAAGAAGAATGGACTAAAAAATTTGCATTAATTCTCTCTCCAACCAGCACAAGACCCATGTGCTTAATATGCCAGGAGAGTATAGCTGTGATGAAGATTTCCAATTTGAAACAGCATTATGAGATAAAGCATGGGAATTTTGAAGAGACATTTCCACATAATTCAGAGGTAAGAACAACAAAAATTAATGCACTGAAATCGTCATATCAAGCTGCAAGTAGCATTCTTGTCACATCTATGACACAGCTATCAGCAAGCTGTTGCACAAGAATGGCAAAAAAAGGAAGTGATTCCCCAAAGCTAAAATGCTAGTTTGACAGTGGTGAGCACCAACAATAGCCATGTTTGTTACTTTATGTTCATCTAACTGTAGAGCCACCAATCTCTGCCTGTCTGTCTGTCTGTCTTTCTGTATGTAGGCTACAGACAGATAAATCATCTACTTCACACTCAGCAGGTTTGTTGCTGAGGACTGAAGGAAGTAAACATACAAACCTGTTTGATCTCATGGGAGCGGTCCTGATAAGTCCGTCAGCAGGTCAGTGCAGCACATTGTCAGATCATCTGTGTGGAACAGCTGGTTTATATAACTAGTTTTGATGATGTTCGGCGTTTTCTTACATGTGAGTGAGACATGAGGTAGTTGTATGAGAAACAGTCGAGGCCAATATTGAAAATCATAATCTTATATCTTAAAAATTCATACTCAAAAACAGTCAGGGGACAGCATATAACCAGAGTAACCGCCAACTTCTATTAGCTAGTTAGCTCATTTAGCAGTGTAGCTAGCGGTTCGGAATGTGACCTTAGACCACCAGGCGAGTGTTGGTGTGTGTCGGGGGCTTTCTGGTTAGCGAACTAGCTAAAAGAAGAGATCATGATGTCAAATCTGTAATTTCTTCACATCCTGTTGGTAATTTTATTCAGGTGTCTTTTAAAAAAAAAAAAAGTTTCCAACAACAATTCTCACACATTGCACATTTCACTTGGACCCTGGTGGTATGAGGAACCTTTCATGAATTATCATGAAAGGTTCCTCATACCACCAGGGCTGCTAACTACGGTAAGACTAGTTGAACCAGACAGACAGTGATGGTGGTTGGACTGCTCAGTGGTACGTGATATTCATGTGAAGTTGCCAATGAAAACAGTTCGGCCCAGCAATGCAGTTTCAACTGAGCAGTTCCTGTGTAGATATAAGGCTGGGTCATACTGCAGAGTTTCTGCTGTTTGTTTGTTTGGCTGAGTGAAGGATTTAAAGGTATCTTAAAGATGTGTAGTGAATGACCCTGTAGGCCGGGGAGATTGAGTGAGTGATTGCACCTGTGGAGGGGAGTGTTTTAGAAGAATAGGAGTATTGAAAGGAAGAGAGTGAACGGGCGCTGGTGTCTCTGGGGAGCGGAGCTTGGTGAGCATTATGGGGTGGAAGCCCAGCCGAGCATTCGTTGTTGCACTCAGAATCGGGGGGTGGTGGCCGTTCGCATGCCGTATAGAGCTGCCAGTGGCAAAGATAGGCAGCAGGTTTAGGGCGAGGTTCCAGCGTGAGGCAGGGCTGAGATAGTGTCAGTGGGGAGACTCAGGAGTGCCTTTGTCCGCTCTAAAGCTTGGTGGCGAGGCTCTCCTGCTGTATGTGGAGACGTCTCACTGCACTGGACCGGCAGTCGCCCCACAACAGACTCTGACTAAAGGTGGGCCAATGCTAAAGTTCAGGCCTTCGGGGAGGGTCTCGGACCCTGGGGAAGTTAAGTAGTTTCAAAATAGATTTATCCATTTTATCCACCGCCTGGCTCCATTCTCGCTGTCCTCTGCTGCTGCGGTCTCCCCTGGCGAAGGGAGGGAGGGTGCTCTTCCCTGCGGTGCTGGTGGCGGTGTTGACAGTGGTGTGGCTGTTCCCTCCGTGCTGATTGACAGGCGCTCCATTTATTCTTATATCTTTGCTTTATTTGTTTTCATATATGTTTATTCCACTTTGTCAAGTGTCCTTGGGTACCATGAAAAGCGCTATATAAATTAAATCTATTATTATTATTATTATTATTATTATTATTATTATTATTATTATTATTATTATTATTTTGAGTTGTTTTGTCTTCATGTGATTTATATTAAATGTTGTGAATTTTAATAAAGCAGCTTAGCCATAGTACCGGGGTGGAAAGGGCAGCTGAGGGAAGACATATTCCCATAGGTGCCATAAAATGTGTGCCCATATCACGTTTGTAGTGGAGAGTGAGTTTGGTTGCAGTTCAACATTGTGTGTTGTGTCCTGTCCGTGCAGTATTTGCAGTGCCCTAATTCCCGTGTAGTGCGGTCTATGTTGGCATAGACCTGTGTCTATGGGCACAGAGGGGAGTAGGCTATATGACTCACACTGTGTCCCATACCTGTGTGCGAGGTTATTTGCTGTTTCTATAAACTTGTGTTAATAAAAATTATTACTTTCTGTACCTTTGGTTTTCCTCCTCCTTAAAGTGAAACTCCGCCAAAATGCAACCTACGTTTATTTGTGAATGTATATTAGTCAAACCTTCGGGTCATGTTGTGTCGAGCCTTCTTGGTGTTCTAAAAATAGCGATTTTGATGCCATCATATCGCCGCCCCAGCACTCCCGTTCAAAATGAACATGCCCGAAAACCCAACTACGGTAAATTCTAAAAGTGTGCCTTTTGTCGTAATTATGCTTTTACACGAAAGGTTGATTCATATTCAATTGCAACTAAAGCCTTGGTTGCTTTTTGGAGAGAGTTTCACTTTAATTGTGTGCACAGTAGAAATATTCTGTGTACGGGCTCTCTCCATTTCTTACGTCAGAAACAAGGTTTATTACAGGTGTTTAGGTCAGGGTTAGAGAATAGTGTCTCCTGTCAGAGGGCTTCAGTACATTTGTAGTGGACCAGTCTGATACCCAACATCATTCAACATGAATACTGTGAAACCAACTGTTGGCACATTTTACTGTGTACTCATTGGTGATGAACTTCTGTTCATCTGAATAACTCATGTGAGGAAGGAGATTCAGGAGACGTGATTGCTTACAAGAAGTATTTACTGAAGCTCGATGGAGGAGAACAGGTTCGACAGTACATGTGGTGACAATGTTGTTCTGAGCCAGTTCTGCAGAAACAAACTTCCTGTTTCCCCTGTGATTACTTAACCTGCCACACAATACTCTGTGGAAATGTGCTTACCTGAGTCATGTTGTTGTTGGGAGATTATGGAGTTTGATCCAGTGCGTCTCTCTTCTGAGATATAGTGAAGGTTGGATGTTGGAGGAACAGAATGTGGCCTGTTTGGGAGGCAGCACCTTATCTGACCAGCTGCTTAATACAACCGTTTGTGTCACTACCAACAAGATCTGGTGTAGGAAGAGGAAAAGGAAGCTCTGCACCCACAGAAGCCTTTGACCCCGAGCATGACCTCAGGGTGACTGTACCTCCTGGTGAGCAGAGTGGGGGAAGTTTATCTAAATATACTCCAATCCTTCACAGGGATGAACAGGAATGAATGTCAAAGTCAAATGTATTGTTCTTTCTTTCTGTGCTGATGTTTGTTTATACAATAAAATCCTCAAAGTTGAATTGTTTGGCTCTTTTTCAGTATTTTCACAGAGGATTTGAATGAGAAGATTGATATCAGTGTTCACTCTGAGCAGAGTTAGCTCCCAGACAAGGTTAGCTTAGCTTAGCATGAACACTGAAGTTGTTTAAACTGAACTTTCTCACCTTAAAAAAACAGCTCCAGAATCAGTTTGATGTTACAGTCTCTTGTAACAGATGAATGGAGTCTCTGTCACTTGATTCTGCACGATGTAACTTCAGTGAGAGTGTCGGATCACAGCGTTGTATACACGTTTACTTTAACATGCAGGTTTTCAACACACAACATTGTTCTGATGTAATGACTTTAGTTTGTAGTTAGCACCCACATTACATCTGACAGACTGTTACAGACCTGAGATCTGTGTTTATAACAGTGGTATTGCACTCAGAAGCCTTCAGCACGTCAGAACAAATCTGTTATTCTTTGCCTGAGAGGTGATCAGAGGATCCGTTTAGAAAGAAAGTGAAACAAATGATGTAGAAAACCGAGAGACTCAAAGTGAAATACATGATGAAACATGTTCATTCACTGCAGTGAGTTTGGAGCAAAAAAACACAACAGGTATACGAGCAACATTCAACAATAATGAAATCACCCAAAGAGTAAAAAGAAAAATATACATATAATCACATGTTTTTTCCCCCCATTAGAGCTCTGCCCACTTCAAACATGCAGCACGTGATTCTGGAGAAACATAGTTGATTGTTGAGTCTCATTCCCAGGTCATCAGATACCAGAGCTTTGGGTCGGCAGCTGTGAAACTCTCAGCCTCTATTTCATACATGTCTTTGCTGCCATCTAACGGCTGTTTAGTGGTATTATATACAGTGTTACAAGCAGGGCTGTGACACTTGTATTGTGGAGCCCGATTCCTGAAGTGTCTGATGTAGAATAAGTTATAGGTGGTGATACAAATGTACATGAGGACACATTCTCTGAGATCTTAACTATCCACTGAGACCAAGATCATGTAAATTCACCTGATAGTTGTGGAGCTATTTTTGTGTATGTCTGTGTAGACAAGCCACACCTACCAGCACCATGTTTACTTCACAATATGTTTATACACTTTACATTTTTAGAATAACTTCAGGAAATTAAAGAATATCTTTTTTTCTTTTGTAAACACTGAAAAGATTAAATGTCCGATGAAGATGAAGTCAGAAAAGAGTTTTCTCTTAAATCACTGAGATTAAATCAGTGGGCTGTCGAGCCATAAATAAGAAGGGACACAATCACTGATGACGTGTTGCTGATACACATCATCATCTAATATTATATTTTAATTATATATTCTGTGGCCAAATTAAAAGAATATCTTTTTATTATAAAGCAGGTTTGACATACTTGTGATTTAAAAAAGTTATCACAGATTTAAGAAATAAACATGTGATTTTTTTTTTTTTTTGACTGAATAAACTGAATAAACAAACTGACCTTAAAGGACGACACAGTCTATACTGTTCTACTGTGTTTACATGTGGCGGACCCTGCCACCTTTCTAACTTCAAACAGTGTTCTGGAACCTTATTTCCCTCTAAGAACAGCTTGTTTATTCAGTTTTGGGGAAAAAAAATAATACTTCAGAGTTTTTTCCTCATAAATGTTGTGAATAGTAAAATATGTTTCCTTCAGTCCAGGATTGATGTGAGCGTGAACACTTTACAGTCTGTTCTTCCACACTGATGTCCTGAAGCCAGTTTATCTGACTGCCTGAACACTGAGATCACTGTACAGTTTGTGGTGTGAGATGAGGGCCTGCATGAACTCATTCATTTCAACATAATTAAAGAATCATTGTTAGGTAATTATGTTTCTGCAAAACCTCAAAAATCTAAAGGGGGATTTTTTTTAATTTGTTTTAGTTGAATTTTCTATTTTGACCTTATAAACCGAGTTCAACCTCAAGTTCTCAGTTCCTGCCAGCCACTCACCTGCACTCTTACCTGGCTCTTTTATCAATGAATCCTTTAAACCTTCAGTTGAACAGTTCAGCTGTTTTGAAAACAGGGTTATGTCAATTAGGAAGTGAGGCAATTAGCTGGCAAAGGAAGCTGATCTGCTCTGTGGTTTCTTCTGTCAGTCATGTGGTATGAGACGTATTCATTTGACACAAGCTAAACGACCCGCCTATTTCCAGTCAGGACTCTGCCAGGATACAGAACAGGAAACAGCTGATCCAGCTCGGTCCTTCACTCAGTCTTCTTCATCAAATCAAGATGAGAACGTTATTGTTGTTGCTTCTCTTCTGTCACGTTTCATCACCAGGTAAGATCACATTTAAACCTTTAAACTTCATGGTCACACGACTCTTTTGCTCCCAAGTTTAGTTTCACTTTCGTCTCAACTTGATCAGACTGGTTTAACTGAATCATCGTAAGGGGTGAAAGTAGTTTTTTAATTCTTGATGGTTCTACTCCAGCTTTCATCTCTTCCCCTCTGGCCCCTGGCGTCACACTTGACAACAATTAAAATATTTGTTTAAACTGTTTAAATACCACAGATTATTGAATATTGACAAAAATTTCAAAATCCCAACAACTTGTTTTGAATTAATGCAACACATTTCATCTGTAACAGCTGAACAGTTTAAGTCTCTGAGCATTATTGGAACGATCTGTAGCAACTGCTCTACAGTCTGTGGTGCGTTCAGACTGGTCCAACTCGCTTTGGCCAGTTTCACAAGGCACAGCGGTTTTCTTTTTAGACTGCTAATAAGTCATGGGTGTGTTTTGGGTGTAACATAAAGTACACTGATCAGGGATGAGGAGCATTTCAGTGACATTACCTGCAGCATTCCTCCAGCAGAAGAGACGCTCTCCATCAAAAGGGGCATTGAGCAGTTTTAGAGAAGAAATTAAAACTCAGAATTTTAATGTTTACAATATTAGTGAGGGGATTATACAAACTCATTTTTCTCATAAGTGAATGAGCAAGCTGTTCTCAAAGGTAAATAAGATCTCCAGAACACTGTTTATGTGGCGGACCCTGCCACCTTTCTAGCTTCAAGCAAAGCAAAACCGTATCAATTATGTTTTCCTTTAAGGTCAAGTTGTTTAGGCATTTAACATTTTTTATAGTATTTCATGTGTTACAATAACGGGGAGAACTAGATTAGGACCCAAATGCAGACACACACACGGGAGGCAGGATCAGGTAAACAAAGGGTGAGCTTTAATTAAACAAAGCTGAGTATACAAAAACCAAAGGAATCCAGATAAACTAAAAGCAAGTCACAAGGACAAAAAACAAAGTAGCAACAAAATGCTTAAAGTGCAACAAAAGTAAAGTACAAATCAATGACCGAACAAGAGCACCAAATAAACCAGAAACATACCAGGGTGATACAAGAGGAGCAGACAGGAGCAAATACCAAAAATAAAGAAGTACAAAAAAACAACAACTGAATAAAGTACAATCCAAAGAAACGCTGGGAACACAGACAGGAATGGGCAGGAACAAGGGGAAGACGGAACAACACAACGCGGATGGAGTAACATTGAGGAAGACGGAGGCTGACAGAAGGAACTGACAAGGACTTGAGGAGGAAAAGACTACAGACACACTAACGATGGGATGAGGAACAGGTGGAGTGAGGAGGGAAAAGGACAGGTGAGGTAATGAACTGAAAAACACTGAGAGGGAAAAACAGAGGATGAACTGAAAAGCAAGAAGTGACACAAGAGGGTATGATATCAAAATAAAACAGAAAACACAAAAACAAGAAGAAGTTCAGATCTAACAGTAAAATAGTTTGGGTGTAGCAGCTGACCGCATGATAAAGGTACAGATGGTTAGGAGGCAATTTAGAAGCAATGTCTAATGAAACCACATGTTTAAGATGGCACGACGTTAGCAGATGTGTTTTCATGTTAAATGTGATCATATCTGGGTTTTGGTCGGCAGCTTTTGTCCCCTTTTCCCAGTGCTGAAGGCCCTGAATATTTAAGTGGTACCTGACGGTACCAGCCTACTTTCACCCCTTATCATACTGAATGCAGCATATTTCTGAGAGTGCTGATAATGATGTGTGTATTCATACTGAATGGAGTCTGTTTGTCCTGCACATTTAAAACCTTTGCATTGCTCCTCGGCAGTAAACACACAAACTCAGTTTTACTTTTCCTGGCTGATGTTTAACCTGTTTTAACTGAATTATACTGACAATAATGTGATTGGTGTTATTTATAAGCTCCTTTGTTTGTCCTGCAGTGCTACACTCCGTGAAGTATTTCATAACTGTATCAACTGAAATCCAAAACCTCCCAGAATTTCTGGCAACAGCAGAAGTTGATGAACTTCTGGTGGGGTACTGTGACAGCAACAACAGGCTGGATGTAAAACATGACTGGATGGACAAAACTCTAAAAGATCATCCTGAGCGGTTGGAGTTTTACAAACAAAGATGTTTCCAGGATTTGTCAGGCCCCCTCAAAGCCTTCACTCACAGTTTGATGCGTCTCTTCCACCAAACTGGAGGTACAGTATGTAACATGTTACAGCCTCTTTAACTTTTTACTGTTCTGCATCTTAGTTGTAAAGTGACCCAGGGCCTCAAGATACCAATCAGTTCAAACTCTAACATCATTTTACACAGAACCTGAAATAGATTCATGTAAAGTAAACCATCATATCAGTTTGTCTTCAGTGGTCCAGCCACTACCTGTCATTCATCATGTCAACATTAATAAGCTGCTAGTTAGACTTGTTGCTGAAGCTGTTAAACACAAACTACTGATAATAATCTGATTCATGATCACACAAATAAAAAATCGCAGTCATCACACAATGTACAATGTTTTTAAGATCATCTTTCCACTGAATATTTCATCTGTGAATCAGTGTTGATTACAGTCTCTGTCTCTGTCTCAGGTGTCCATGTTGTACAGAGGGTGGATGGCTGTGAGTGGGATGATGAGACTGGAGAGGTCAAAGGTTTTGTTCAGTTTGGTTATGATGGAGAAGACTTAATGACATTGGATCCAAATACATTTACATGGATCGCTCTAAGACCTGAGGCTGTCCCCTTCAAAATGAGTTGGGACGCTGACGAAGAGTACCGAAGTGACTTAAATATTACTGCTACTCAGTTTTGTCCACACTGGCTGAAGACGTATGTGAAGTATGGAAGGAGATTTCTGCTGAGAACAGGTAGGATCACATGAATTGCTGTGGTTTATTGGACAAGCTGTCTTCATTCAGTCTGCTCAGATTGAACTGTCATTGTGTTATGAACCTTGTCAGTCTGACTTACATTGTTTTGTCTGTTTGTTTTCTGTAGCAGTAAGATTAGTGTAGCCTTTTCCCGTGCTACTGTGGGTAACCTCGGCAAGTACCATGCACACAGTTCTAGATTTATGCCGGTCTGTCACTCACCTGTAGCTGGTCTCTTGAGCCCTCTCCACCTCTCTCTCTCCTGCAGCTGCAACTCGACTACGCTCACCTCTACAATTAGATTCTGTCCATGGACACTTATATCATTTTCAAAATCATTAGCACTGTGCACTCCATTAGCTGTAACACGTTTTACTTGCTTAGTGAGAGAATAGCCGGTTCACATACAAGACCACGCCAAGTTTTACAGTTTAAAGTAGTTTATTTTAATGTTTGGAAAATTTGGAGAGGACAGTAAAGAGGGGTCGAGGATGGTGGATGAAGAGGCGCTTGTAGATGGGCTGCAGGTTGCCGGCAGGGACGTGCACATGATTAGAGGGTCAGGGGCTCAAAGTCCGAAAAGGGCAGTATGTGCACGCCAAAAAAGTGTTCAGGCCTTAATAACACAATATATAATAATGAATATATTACAATATTAATTAATGTAAAATTAATAAACAAAGTACTTATAGAAAGCTAACTTATTAGCTCTGTATCCTGTGTAGCTGTGAGTGATATGCAATTGCCATTTCTTTTATGTCAAGTTATTGTCAACATGAGTTGTTCACATTATCATAATACTGAGGTTTGGAAGACATGCAATTCAGCTGCAATTCTTAAAAAGCAATGAAACACTGGCTTATTATTAGGCCTTATGTGTGCACGTGCCTGTTGCCGAGCCAACAAGAAACCAAGTGTGGGTACGTCTCGATGGGCGCACGTCCTAATAGGCATGGCTTCATCTTCCCCCCCGTAGTTCCTGTGCTGGATGGCCCGAGTCTCTGTTCTGTCGTATCTTCTTGCCGTGGATGGTGAAGGCTGGGCTGCTGGTGATCCTGTGATAATGGATGGTGGACAAAGAGAGGGTCTGAGGGGAGAGTTATACGAACTTGAGAGGAACAGGAGAGAGCTGGTTTGACTTACCTATGTAGGTTTCACAGGTGATGGGATCAGGGCAGTGGAGGGGGTTGAGTTGATTAGGCGCAGATGGTTTGTTTGATGAGACGCAAGTGGTTTGATTGGCTGGACCTGGGTGGCAGGTCGGTGAGAGGTTTGGCGTGGTCCAGTTCCTGAACCTTAGTTATACTGACTCCATTTCACTAACAAGACCACACAAAGTTTTACTGTTTAAAGTAGTTTATTTAAATGTTGGGAAAACTTGGAGAGGATAGTAAAGAGGGGTCAGGGTCAGTGGATAAAGAGGGGCTTTTAGAGGGGCTGCGGGTTGCTGGGCTGTCTAGAAACCAGGGGGGTGGTCGAGACTCAGAGTGGGGGTACGTCTCGTTGGGCACACGTCCTAATCATCATCTTCCCCCAAAGGTGTTACTGAGTTATGTGAATGTGGGCTTGACGGATATCAAAAGGTGGCTTCGAATGTAGTTGTTATAGGTCTGGAAGGACCGGAGGCCAGGAGTTTGATGGTGGATGAGAGAGGCCAAACTGGTCAGTCTTGCTTCGTTTGAGGTTGAACTGAAGGGTGTCGTGGGAATGGAAGGAGATGTCCAAGACGGTTGCGTGTCGTACAGAGTCTTGGGTAGATGTGGCGGAGGTGAATTCTTAGCATCTTAGAAAGCTGAAGAATGCCAGGAGGAACATCAGCTCCAGGGTTGAGTCAATGACTGGAGACGAATATCGTGAGGGGAGGGTAAGGATGCAGCAGTATAGGAGATCTGTGGTTAAGGGTAAGTGTTTAGGTGCGAGTTGTGGTTCTGCTTCGCATAGGTCTTTGATCAGCATGGTGACATGAAGATGAGAAACAGAGGGGGTCAGAGTTCTGGAGAGCAGTTTGGCAAAGAAGTTGATGGTGCTGAGGTATACTTGGATGGCAGAGGTGACTGTCAGGAAATCGTACAGGAGGTGGATGACATAAGGGAGGTTGTGATTCTTGCAGTCCAGATTTGGAAAGGGGGGCTGGAAATGGTCTTATCATGAAGCCGTCCTTGAGCTCTTTACGGAGTAATGTGTCCACTGTGTCAGGTTTGGTGAATGCGGATTGTAGGCTGTTGCAGGTGAATCACGAGTCAGGGACGGTGATGAAGCCTCCCTCTTTTCTCGATGCCACATGGGAGGGTGCCATGGGTTGATGGTAACGAGTTGGTGGGTTGGGGGAAAGCAGGCTTGGGGGTGATGGGAGAAGGCGGTGCAGCATGCGGTGGTCAGTGGGGAGGCGGGGGCGTGAAGTCGAGGCGAGAGGACTTGGAAGAGGGGCAGTGATGGTGCTTTTGGTGGCTGGGTGTGAGAGAGCCTCGCAAAGGTTGCATGGAAGGGAGGGTCTTGCCGCAAATACTCTGCGGCAGAGCTCAGAGTCCAGGGCTCCCTATTGTGTGCCCTGGTTGAATTGATGGAGGTGGCCTGAGGCTTGGGAGGTGAACAAGACATGATAGGTATAGAAACCTGCGCCACCGAAACGCAGGGAAAGACTGAACAG
>CAEMYA010000908.1:41149-58171 GCA_903131615.1 Diplodus sargus | reverse complement strand
TCTCACACAGTGGACATGCACCTACCATGAAAATTTCAGACCCCTCCATGATTTCTAAGTGGGAGAACTTGCAAAATAGCAGGGTGTTCAAATACTTATTTTCTTCACTGTATATATATATATATACATATGTGTTTATATAGTAGTATGCTGTAAGGTTGCATTTCTTTTTGTCTTGCAATCACTGTTCCTCATCCATTCTTCAGTGGGTTTTTTGCTGTCAGTAAGCTGGAAGATACAGAATTAGAGTGGTCAATAGGGTATAAACAAGGTGATAGCATATGCATGATTAGAGATTAACACATCAGTCAAGCTTTTATGTAATCATTAGTTATTCAATTATGAAGTGAGATTTAGTAAAATGTGCATTACTTTCCTCTCTCCTTCCTCGTTGTTATGACAGCATATGTTGCATCCTTCGTGTGTTTACCTTTTGACCACCTGTAACAATATTTTATTTATATATATATATATGATCAGCCTTCTTTGTATTTCACTTAATCCCAACTTTGTATACAATCATTTGGTTTATCACAAGCAATTGCCAAAGTTGTTTCCCTATCTGTATAGCATTTTCAGTTGTAGCCCCAACTCATAAAAAAATGCAAATTACCAAACCATTCCAAACCTTGCATAAAACTCTAAAATCTATCTATGGAATTCTCATGTGAATTATGAAAACAACAAGAAACAAGTTCCAAGAATATGAAGTAAATAAACATTATGTGTGAAACTAGTAGACATAATATAATTTAAAGAAAATTACCTCTCTTCCTCTTGGGTTTTCTGACACTAGCGTATGTGGGTATTTGTGGATTAGGTACACTTCCATGTTCATCCACTGAAAATATGAATATAATAAAGTATTTAGTAGTATGACAGACAGTAATGCTTTATGCTGCTTCATTTCGTGGGGTTTCCCAAGCATGTAAAATAGGTCCCCTCTTGTTTATTATATACATATTAACTGTAGGGCAAATTTTGTGTAAAGATGCCTTTGCTTTCCATTGCTATGCAGATGACACCCCACTGTAAGTTCTGACTACTTAACTAATTGTCTTAACTAATCGTATTTCTATAATGTCAGATATATGCAATGTTACTGATATTAATAGACAAATAGTATGCTAAAGTGTATTTCACGTTATGACACGAAACATTTCAAGTTATTATGTTATAACAGGCCATTTTTCACTTAATAATAGTATATGCATATAGGATAATGTCACAACGTGTAAGTACTTTTCTTAATAAACTACTTGATACTCACCTGTTTCTGATTCTGTTTCTGGCTTAAACGAAACGGAAATCTCTGTAAAACAAAGTTAAGAATAATTGCATCAATTGAAAAAATAAATACATGGGGTTAGGCTACAAAAACTTGAACATTGTAAAATAATTAATCAATGGGTTAGAGCATTTCCAGTCGATATTTGTAACATTCTAGTTTCTGCATGTGGAGAATAAAGTATAGTAAAAGGTAAAGTAAAGACTGTGGTTTTGGCAAACAAGCCAATGTTAAAATGCTTTTCAGGTTAGACAAATAGGTCTCAGCACATAGTTCGGGACATTCACCTCCACTAGCTTAGCTGGATTTCAACTGAAAAGCTAACACAACTCACAACTGTCCTGTTGTGGGGAAGTCCCGATGTGACGATTACCGAGTGCAGTTAGAAATGCTCAATGCTGTTCTAGTCCCTGTCCACTCTAGATAATAACTGCTACAAACTGGTATGTAAGACACATATGAACTTTGATTGCTTTTCCATGCAGTCATAATCATACATTTTCATCCTTGAGCAGTGGAACACGACTGCACTTGGTAATCGTCGCGTCGGGACTTTCCCATACCCAGAAGCTGTTGCAGGACAGTGGAGAGCTGTGCTCACTTCACAATAGAAATCCAGCTAAGCTAGCGGAGTTTTGCAGCAGTATATTGTTACTACTAAATTAACGGTCCGCTAACTTGATCTCTCTCGGGGGGGGGGTCTCATTTGGTGTCACGGTGTGTTACATCATGGATTAAATTTACACCACAATATTATATGGATTATATTGTGGTGACAGTTTATGAAAAGACATCAATTTCACGTCTGTAACAATGTCTATACTCCGGCATGAAACCAGGGGCCAGATTTACATACTTTGAATAACATGGTTAAGATCTTTAACTCATGTAAATATTCATTAAATTACATCTAGTATGTAACAAAACTAACTTAATTTTGAACTAATTTTAACAGAAACTGAGGCTTATCACCTGAAATATTTCTCTGAAAGCTTTATTTTGAAAGTCTAATCAGATGTTGCATGTTTATTATTTCAAATTTGAATTTGGAATGAGAACATTTACTGCTTTTTACGCCCTGGTGCGGCAATAGGTGAAGCTGACACGGTGAACTGGCAGAGCTGCTACATACTTTGGCACGACACTTGGTCAGAACGCCACATATCATCACATACAGGGTTTGTAATACAGTAGCCACCTAAGGCACATCGGTTTGTTGTTTTGACTTAATTTGCATCTATTTGAGACATTCTGGCATCAACTTGTGATTTGTATTGTTGTAATAGTTAGGCATTGTACGTTAACAAAGCATTCTAATGTTTTTCAGGCCTCAGTCATTCAAGAGGATGAAACACTTAAATTTAGCCGATCAACTGTCAGAGAAATACCTCTATTCCTGTGCATTCTGACGCTAGCATACAAAGGCAGTTGTGGCTCAGGTGTGCTGCAATGCTCATGCTCTGAAAAAATAAAAGTAAAATGTTAGATTTAGTAGGACTGAGACAGACATATATCAGTCAAAACTGTTGTATCTACACATTGTATTATGTTATTTTCTCCTGAAACTTAAGTTTAAAGTTCAAAGTTCAGAAATAAAATACAAATGTTGTGGCTCGAGGCGTTGAGCTCAGACTTGACTGTCTAACTTAAATTAGTTTCTGAAATTATGGTAGTGTACAATGTAATACTTATGACTTGGTACCTTCTACTGATTCTGTTGTTGGTACCTCTGACAAAATGCCTGCAGCTGTACAATAAACAAAAATCATGGCTTCAATAACAAACAAAACACTTTTTTTAGGTGTATTATTTAAGGTAGACACTTTATTAGATAATTTTTAGATCTAATATTACTTCCAAGTATTTTTTCAGTACCTCTGTGTTTCTGACGCTGTAGCAGGCCCAACACGGACAGCAGTACCACCACACAGAAAACAGTGAAGGCCAGTGTTACTACGATGGACAGCAGAAGGGAGCCACGGCGAAGAGGATGGGGAGGAGCCTCATGAGTCTCCAGGGATGTTGTGTATTGAGGTGCAGGAGTCACATACGCTGTCGACACCATGAAGAAAGATGGTTTGACAATAGGGAAGTGTTGAATGTAAAACAGTTTACATGATTACATGGTCTTGTCAAAGTTACAAAACATTTCTATGACAAAATAGGTCCTTTTTTATATATGATTAAACAATGAAACACTGATACGTCTCACCTCCAACAGTCAGCCAGCTCTCTGCAGAATGTCCAGCCCCAGAGAGTCTGCACTTGTAGAGTCCTTCGTCTGACCTGGAAACACTGTTGATGGTCATCTCCCCCCTGTGTATCCAGTCCCAGTGAAGTTGCCGTCTTTAAAGAAATCAGCTGGGGGGTTGGAGGATGTCGCCCTTTTTCTACAGCGCAAAGTGACAGCATGTCGTTCCATCACAGGGAGAGCAGGACTCTCCAGGATCACGTCACCAGCTGGATAAGAACACAAATCAACAATTGATCATGCAGAATAAGAACACGATCAGTTGGCAAACATCATCCACTTGTTGAGATGAGCTGTGGAGTTACACATGGTGACCAGCCAGGTGACCCCTGTAACGTACCAGTGACGGTTATGTTGACAGAGTTGGTCCTCTTTCCTGATCTGTTCTCACACCAGTATTCTCCACTGTGCGATACAAAGGCTAGTTTAATCTTCACCGATCTTGTCGATGTCTCATATCGAGAAGTATTTGAGGGAACCTTTGTCATCACCCTCCATTCAGCTGGGCCATGAAACCCCGCACAGTTAAGTGAGATCGATTCATATTCAAAGAACTGCAGTCGGTTTGGATCAATGTGAAGAAAAGCTGCATCTGTTAGGGAGATAAGAGACAGGTTTCCATCCACAGATAGGGTATGGAAATTAACAACTTGAATACGCTGGTGTATAATATTCAAGGATTATAGAATTTTTTTAATGTTTATGTTCATTCAATTAAATAAGAAAGCTTGACTCACCAGCTTTGTGATCATAGTAACCACTCTGAACATTGAGCAGTAACAATACGTTCACCACTGGAAAGACAGAAGTAGAGAGCAGAGTGTCAGACAAAGTTCATGTCTTTATAGTGTTTGTACAGTTACTTTGACATAAACAGCCAATCAGCCACTGCATGTAACAACAAGTTACACTGCTGAGCATCATTAGATTAGGTCTGTATCAAAGGTCCAGGGTTTAGTCTTTTGGATAATCTACCAAAGTGACCAATTAGGAGAAGTAGGTGTGTACTGGAGAAGGGACTTTTAGGGACAGATACAGGGGTGAGATCTGTTTCAGTAAACATCGCTCTATCATTCCACCCAGCCTTGCCTCCGCAGAATTCTTTTATAATCAAACTACACGCCGACACCTTTAGATGAAGAGAGCACACCACTACTCAAGAATTCACACAATATCTATGATAACATTTGACATATAAATGTCTGAAATGAATAAATCATGAAATTATGCCGTTTAATATCCGAAAGGTCAGAAGTTAAATGCACTCTGACACAATGTTACAACTCTGGAAGAACAGATTGACTGGTGCACAGATTCTAGCTATATAGTATATTCAGTATTGTGCATTGTGATAAACATCCACAACACATATTACTGCCCGATAACAGTTAGTACTGACTAAATACAGTCAGCTATGAAGAAATATCAAGTTAATGGATTGGATTTGTATGGCGCTTTTTAAGTCACCCGAAGCACCAGACAGGGTTCCAGGTTCCATTCATTCACACACAGTCATACTGGTACGATTATAGTTTTAACAATTTAATAAAGTACTCTGAATCTGAGTAGTAGCCACAGCTGCCCTGGGGCAGACTGACAGAAGCGTGGCCGCACATTCAGCGCCTACGGGCCCTCTGACCACCACCTCAAACATACAGCAGTCATACACATTCACATGAGGCAAGGTGGGTGAAGTCCAAGGACACAACATGTAGCAGTTGGCTGGGCGGGAATCAAATCGCTGACCCTTGGAACAGAGGCCGACCTGCTCTACCACCTGGGCCACGGTCGCCCCAAGTTAGTTCTTTAAATGTGCATTCCTTTTAATATTACGATATATGATCTATGATTAACATCAATCTGACACAGGTACTATGAATTAAGAGATGTATCTGCAAACACCGCCATATTGTCTACACATAACTGATGATAAACCTTGATCTGATCGTACCTGATTTTGTTTTCAATTCAAAGTGTATTCTCTATCAAACTCTTCTGATTAGATTTGATGTTTGAGTAAAAAGAGAAAGCAGACTCACTCAGTGTGATGCACAGCGCTGTGACCTCCATGCCGTCTCGTCTCCAACTGTCTGAAGATCAGACTGAACTAAGGCTAAATATGATGTAGGTGACGGTGCAACACTTCCTTTTCCTGTGCAGCATAGAGACCATAGCAGTATATAGCATTATAACCGTCAGCCCCCAGTTTCTCTGAAGGATAAAAATACTCTGATAAAAATGCAGGTCAACTGTCAGAGCCTCTTTTTGTGAACATTGTAGACATCCCAGACGACAGCATACATGTTGGCAATGCGAGTTTTTCAAAATCCTGGATAAGTTGAGACTTTACTTCTTTACATTGTAATTTCACATTTCTTCAGGGTCCGTTTTGAGTGTTTATCATGTGACAATGCTGTGCTTATGATCTCGTTAGGGTTAGGCAAAGGTCATGATTAGGCTTAAAGTACCTGATTTGGTTGCCACAGTGTCAACATAACCAACCCTGAAAGTTGTCCCAAGGTACCCTCAGAACTAGCCAGTGGTGTCACACATATAAATGTTGAAACACACCAACACTGTCCACTCCACCTCCAGTCATGACAGTCATGAATACTTGTTAACGCGATATGACATGTTTGTAGAGAAGTCCGTATGGTCAGAAGGCCTATGACTCAAACTAATTTAAAGGTATCGGTGCTTTGCAGAAATGTTCTCTGGCATCATTTCATCCTAGTGACTGGGCTTCACTGGATCATGATCCACAAATATAGTATATGGTCAAAAGTATGTGGACAACTAAGCATTACTACCATCACATAATATGTCATTCCAAAACCATGGTTGTTATTCTGAAGCTATAACAGCTCTCACTGGTGCAGTTTCAGTCTTTCCACCAGATTTTGTTAGCTGGCTGCAGGTATTTGCCTCTATTTAGACACAGAGACAGAGTAGTCCACATCGTTTCATCTGTTCTCTCTTCCTCCCAAACACAGTCACATATTAACAGGTAAAGTTAGTTCAATGCTGCCCTCTGTTGTAAATTAACCATTATTACACATCTCAAACATGATTATTTTATCTATTCTGCCAAAAAAAAAAACAGGGAAGAAACCCATTGCTGCTATATAACTATAAATCACCTACTGAGGACGCGATGCTGCCAAGTTCAAAGTACCATGAAGTTAAACATTAAACATGTAAAACTGAAAAACCAACAATGGTGAGAGAGACCAGGCCTGCTATTAAAGAATATCAGTTCAGTGAACTCTCATTATGACAAGAGTCTGTACGCATATCCTCACACGCCAATCAAACTGTAGGTGCATTAAGTCGCTTTTTTCTTTTTCTTTTTTGTAAACTTTTTCAAGACAGAATTAAGACGATTATTTCAAAATAGGGGAATTATTCATTTGAGCATAACTTAATAATAATAACTGCTCGATGTGTGATTGTGAACCTAAGACAAAGGTCAAGTGATCTGCATACAACATTGTTCCTGCAGTGTGAAACCAGTGTGACCAGAGCTTATCTGTTGACACGCTGCCAGAACATTTGAGACTTTGAGCTTGCAGCTTGTGAACTGAAGTCTTGCTGCCTGCAAAAAGGTAAGAGGACATTTTAAAATTCAAACTTTCTTTAGTCTGTCTGTGCAGATTTCATTAAACCGTTCGAAAAAGTTTTGTGTTCTCAACTGCAGTTGTATCCTCTTTCATCGAAGTTGTTCAGTAGTTAAATGTGATATACTAATAAAACAAGTCACAATAAGGACTGAATTGATCTAAATAATATTACCTCTTCCATGGCATGGATAGTTTACATGGGGTGAACTCGAGGTCTTCAGTTGGAACTCTGCCTCTGTTTTAAACATGATAGTGAATATGTTGATGTGAGAATATTATATAGTGTAGGTAATCTGTTAATGTGTTGTCCTGTGTTTTATGATTTCAGATGTTTCCTTCATGGAATCTTTCAGATCTGCGTCTGTCAAGAGGCGTTATTTTTGGTGGTGTGGCGGTTTCTGCAGGTTCAGCAGTCACTGTATGGATGTGGAAAGGTTACAAAAAATGTGAGACACCAGCTCAATTTCTTGTAACACTGTGTCATGAGGGGGTCATTCAAATTTTCCTTACAGCCTTTGAAAATAAAAACATGTTCATAGGATTATCTCTAAATTATTATTAATGAAAATAAGTAATGTAGACGTAAACTAATCCAAATCCTCCATTGACTTTGATCTTGAACTGTCTTAGTGGAAAATAAGAGATAAGAGATAAGAGATAAGGTAAGAGATAACAGTGGCCAACATAAACGTGCTGTTCACATTTTAAAAAGTAATATGAAAAACAGATGTAGGCAAAGATTTTTAGCTTTTTTTGACAGAACTGAAAAATCAAACATCAGACTTGGAAAAAGCTTTACGTGGGTTTAGATGGTGTAATGTAAATGTAATGTAAAACCTTCTTTTAACGAAATCATGTCTATGTGTTTACCTCTTGTTATAATCATGATAACAAATTGCTTCTCTCATTTAGCGACGAATGAAGAACTGGACAATGAAGTGAGCAAAATCATCATCATCAATCATCAAATGTTTCTATGCCTCCGGAGGCTTCTGGAGAACCACAGGGAGCTGTTCAAACTGCAGCTGGAAGACGTGGAGGGAGAGAGGGAGGACAACAAGGAGAAGATCCAGTCAGTGGAGAAGTTAATAACAGAGAGTGAGAGAGAAAAGGCAACTGAGAAAACAGAAGAACACCTGAGAGAAAAACAAAAGCTGTTAACTGCTCAGTGGAAACTGGAGAGGAGAAAAGAAGACCTTGAGAAGCTGCAGCTGAACACAGAGAAAGTGCTGCAGAGCGAAGAGGCAGACGGTCTTCTGACCAGGATGACTGAGAGGAAGGAGAGTTTAGAGAGGGGAGCATATAGTTTTGGTAACCGTATTATAACTTCCGCCATGTGCGTATTTTTCTAGTCTTTCCCTTAACAGCTATAACTTCACAGTAACGTGAGTGGTCAGTTACAATGATGTTCTTGGATCATCATTAATGATATTGTTCCAGGAAGATCACAAACACGGTATGTCGGATCATATAGATGTCAGCACATGTATAGAACCGACTCTGCAGCCAGCATGGATCAGGTACTGACACTAACCCTTTAATGTAACAGCCATTTTCTACAGAAGGCATCAACAGCAACAAAAATGTGTGTCTAGTTTAGAAAACTTGTTGTTATCAACACATTTCACTTCCACTTGAATAAAGTGCTTTTCTGACTTGGCCAAATCTTTTCTCATTGATACAAAGCCAGTTGCTTCTCATATTTAGAGTGTGACTGTGCTGGATAATACATTAAAGAGTGGGGCAATACTTAACAGTTTTAGAAGGCTGCTGATGTATTCTGTCTATGTTTTAACTACAAGGGTCAGCTAATTCTAATTACTTAAAGATCTAATACATTCTGAGCTCAGATGTCAGGGGATGTGCTTGTTCTTGATTATCTACGTCTATTGACCTCTGTCTCCATATTTGTACTGCTGTTCCATTTTTTGCCTCACTATAATAACACTAAATATGACTAGATATCTAAATAATACTTGCAGCTCATTAGGAATTTATATAAAAAAAAATACTAAGAGCTGTACCGTGTGTTGCCATATATTCAATTCAACCTACTCTGAAGTAACTGTGTTCACCTCAACCATCTATATAACAAAAATAGAATAAAAAATGCAAGCTATATGTATATATAAAAACTTGCATTTTTTTAGTCTATTTAATTTTAGTAACTGAACATTAAATACATACAAATGTTATTTCAAGCTTGTAATACTCTATAGCTTTCTGTCCCTCTGTGAGATGGTTTTACAGTTACACAAAACAAACAGGTCAATTCATTAATTTAGTAATCTATTATGTTATATTACTGGTAATCATTTACTTTACTGATGTGCATAGAGTTGAACAGCAGCTATTCACACAGTTAGGGTGAAAGTGAAAGGAACTCGATATCTGACTGATATGACTCTCAGATTAAATATTAACCATATTCACCTGACTGGAGACAAAAGTCAGTGTGTAAAATCTCACATGAAGTTTGATTTTCTTTTTGAGCTTTGGTTGTACTGTATGTAAGCTTCAAAGATTCCTTTACAACAATTCATTTGTTTTTGAATGTATTTGTTGTTGAATGTCCTGTCCTGAACGTGGGCGGCAACAGATAGAGAGGAGACAAAATAAGCTGAACACAGGTGAAGAGTTTACTGACTTGTTTCAATGAGACCTTTTATTAAGATGACTGTGTATTGTACAAGAATATCCATCATCAAATGGTGGAGTTTTGATTAATTGAGCACCAACTGTTGTTGCCCGATACTGAATGCCAACAAACCATCCGACAGTTTTTACAGAAATGTTGGAGGGATCATTTATCACTGAACAATACATTATTTACACTTATTGCTTTTAGGAATTTTAGAACACCAAAGAGCGGGAAATATTCCTACACCAAGCTATATTTGGCGACTATATCAGCTCAGATACTGTACTGAGTAATAATGTTTTATGCATACGCACTTGTACTTACATCTATTATCCTCCATTATATTCAGAAGGCAAATATTGTACTCTACTATAACTCTTTGACAGCTTAAGGCACTTTTTATTTGTGTTGTTGAATATCACAGTAAATGTTACTCTGCAAAGTTTAATTGAATATGATGCTGAATTTTACTTTGCATCAGTTACTGAAGATTACACAAAATGTTGATTTGCAGCAGTATAATTTAGCATTATACTATTTATTACATTGCACAGTATTATTGAATAACACTCAGTTACATGGTATTAGTGTAAGTGTTACTTTGCATTAGTTATTTGATATTAAATATGACTTTGTATTTGCATTAGGATTTTACAAAACATAAAATTACCTTAGAGACATTATTATGTCTCACTTCAGTTTCAGATATGCTCTGAGATTAAAGTTTTAAATGTACAAATTCACAGTAGAGAGAAGTGCTTGTTTTTCCAGGATTTTGAGACCTAATTTATATACTTGGCAATTTTTTTAATCTTTCAAATTTAGCTCAGTGGTCAATGACACATGTTTCTGTGGTGTGACGAACTCATAACACAAATTTATTTCTGTTTTACACAGACTTTAAAACTAAGGCTGTAAGAGGACTTCAGATTGAAAGCCAGCTTTAAAACACACACACACACACACACACACACACACACACACACACACACCCACGCGTAAACAGTGTTAACAGGGGACTACATCTCTCCACTGTCTATGAGGGGGCCTCTTTTTCTGGTTATTTTGAAGAAACAAAAATAGAATAGAAAAGCTTATTTTAAGGTTTCCTGCTGTTCCATACCCATTTTTCAGGTTAGTTAAAGTGGTGAGGACCCAAATGCAGAAAAACACAGGACACATAAGCTAAAACAAGGCATCACCAATGAGCAAAGCACACATCAGGAAATATATGAGGAATAAAGTGGAAGCGTAATGCAAGGAGCAAAAACCAGAAAACATGACACAGACAATCTGGAAAAGACTGCAGAGAGAACACAGACTTAAACACAACCTAAACTATTGAGGGGATGAGCTGCAGGTGGAGTGAGGAGGAGAAACAGGTGAGGGAAATAAACGGAAAAACACCAGAAACGGGGAAGAGGCTGACTGCAAATCATTGGAGGGAGGGAAAGGCTACTGAGAGAGCTGCAGTGCAGGTGTGGAGACACCTGTTCCCCTTTACACATCTCACTACTTCACACTTTAGTGCTAACTTTTACTCTTTTGCTATTATTCTGTTTTCATTTCATTTAATTTTGTTATATTTGACATTAACTTACTTTGATAATTGTGTAGCCAAGTCTCTCAACCAAAGAATTTCACATGAGTACATCTGTCCAACCAGAGTGATGATAAACACCTTCAGTCTTTAATCAACTGAATATTTCAGTTACAGAATAAAACCTATAATATTATTCATGTCATATACTCAACAGTACTTTATTATACAGTGACTTATTTTACTGCAGCCTAGGAGTGAACACAGTGCAGTACTCACCTTATCTGTTGGGTCAAAGTACACTTTTTTTTTATTAATGAAGGACGTTTGGCTTCATAGTGTTCAGGCGAGAACGGACTCAGAGATACCACAGGTAACAGAGGACATATTCTTATTTAAATCTTAACACTGCTCTCACTGTTTTTTCATTTTAAGTTTCATTTGTGTTGTTTGATTTTGTGAAGCAAAAGCAAACTGGTTATTTACACCGTTGATGAGAGCAGCTTCTGTATCTGCAGCGTGTGGAGGAATATTTCCTGCAGTATGTTTAGTGTGTGAGTTCGGTGTTTTCTAGCTTTGACTCATTTCTTGTGTTTATGTTTTTCACAGATACACATGCTGTGAGTTTTATTGTTTTTTTTATTTGTGCAAAAAATCACTGCACATATAATCCTAATGTATTCACTGAGAGGGTCTGAGTTACAACAATACGGGATTGTAATACAGTTTAACTTTACAACTAACTCTTCTACTGTGTGTCTATTGACGCTGTTGAGCTGTAGGTGAAACTAGTTTTCATGATGTGCAGTATGAAGAGCACGTCATGTTTCACTTCTGTCCACAATAATAAAGGTGAAATGTCATTTAGTCCAGCTTCAATCCACAAACATACACGACAGTGAAGCAAAATACTGTGGCTGAAGAACATGTCTTCAATGAATTGTCAGTTTAGATGTTATTAATCTCTTATCAGTTTTTTTGTGGCAGAAAGAGCTCAAACTTTTTTCTCTTCAAGGTCAGAATCTCAAACCACTGCCTCCCCTTCATGGTGATGTTGCTGTTGTTTTTAATGTGTCACTTATTTGTAGAAGCTGTTATAGTTAAATGAATACGAAACATATAAAATCAAAATGGCAAAAAATGACTATCTGATACTGACAGAGAAAATGGCGGCCATCCTGCTCTGTAACAATAGAGGCTGAGGCGTGGTGGATTCTGCTTTATTACCTAGAAACAAGGTGAAGGTCAGACAGTTAATGTGCGCTCTGTAACGTTTGCTGGAGGAGGAAGTACGGACCGGCACAGGTTCTTGTGAACTGTGCAACTGGCCTTTTCTTTAATGAAGAGCATTCTTAATGCTACAGTGATATTTCTCACCACAGTGTGTGTGTTTGTTACTTTATGATTCCATTTTTTTATTCAAGTTAATGTAAATCAACAATAATATGGCATTATCTTTGTGCCTAATTTTTGTGCATGTGATGGAACAGAAAAAAAGGAATTACTGTGTCTGCTCAGAAGTTAGTCTACATAGCAAACCAAAGTTATGGCTAATATGATCACCATTTTGGTTCTTTTTTCTATGAATTAATATTTCTAAATGTTTTATTTCCCCAGAACTCCAGGATGCTTGGCCTAAATGATGGATTGTTTCTTAAAGCTGAGCTCAGTTCCTTCAGAGCTTCAGTTCTCCAACACACTGTGATCCTCCTCCTGCTGACAGGCTCTTGTACAGGTAATTTACACTAAAACATCAGCAACATGTTAAGCCTGTATAAAAAGAGGAAAACAAAACAAACTTTTTCATAAAAGCCAACAATAACTCTGTGCTCAAGATTTAATAACCTGTGTGTTCCAGGCCAGTCTCAGAGGGTTCCACCACCTCTAAGAATGGTGACATTAGTTGGTGAAGACGTGGTGTTGCCGTGCCACCTGGAACCTCCCCTGGATGCTGTTTCAAAGATCGTGGAGTGGGGGAGACCTGACCTGGAGCCCAGATTTGTCCATGTGTGGCATGAAGGTCAAAACCTCCTGGTGAACCAAAACCCGTCTTACAGAGGAAGAACATCAGTGTCCATGGACAAACTGAAGCAGGGAGACCTTTCACTGCTTCTGTCTGCAGTCAAACTCTCTGATAATGGACTTTACAGATGCTTCTTTCCCTTACAAGACAAAAAATCTAATGTTGAGCTTGTTGTTGGTGAGTCAGCATGTGATTCTTTCTGAATATTTTATGTAATGTTCCTACATTGCTTGTCATTTTTACTGCCTCCAATCATAACAGACTAGACTAGAACATTTTCTGAAGTTTTGTTAAAATGTTTTGTTAAAAATGTGGTTTTGTCACCATAAATACGGTTTAAATGTTTTTCCTGATTGTCTGGTTTTGTTGCCCCAAACATGATAGGAAAATGTCCCACATCTCATCAAATGTATCAGTTTTGTCAGAACAAACGCAGCTGAAAAGTGTCTTGTTTAAAAAAATGTATCAGTGCTGCCACAAATATGGCTGGAAAATGTCTGAAGATCTAGTTTAAAGTATCAGTTTTTGGTCGGCATGAACATGGCTCTAAAATCTTCTAAGCTTTAAAAAAAAACAAAAAAAAAAAACATCAGACTTTGTTACTATAAATATGACTTCAAAAATGTCTCGGCGTATTGATTTGGCATCCTTCCCATGTTAATCTGATGGTGGTTTGCAGACACAAAACATGCCGACATGATACATTATACATATTATAATAATGTCTTCTCGTTCTCCTCCTCAGGTTCTGTTGCGTCACCAGTCATTGCTGGGATTAACATAAACAGCACTGCAGAGGTTCTACAGTGTGAGTCTACAGGCTGGTATCCAGAACCTGAGGTGTTCTGGCTGGACGGTGAGGGAAACCTCCTCTCTGCTGGACCTACAGAGACAGTCAGAGGTCCTGATGACCTCTATACTATCAGCAGCAGAGTGACTGTGGAGAAGAGACACAGCAACAGCTTCACCTGTAGAGTCCAACAGAACAGCACCAACCAGACCAGAGAGACTGAAATCAAGGTTTCAGGTGGGTTTGTCAGTTTTTTCTCTAATGTCCTTATTTTCTCTTCAAACAGCTGAATTATGACTTAATATAACAGCTGTTCTGTTGTGTTTCTTATCATTCCAGCTGACTGTTTCGAGGCCACATCTTGTTCTGCTCATGTTGCTGTTCTAGTGGTTTTTGTGCTCCTCTTTGTTGTTGCAGCAGTCTGTGTTGTGTGGAAATGGAGACAAATCCAAACCAAAGGTGAGTTTAACTGATGTGATCTGAACAACTGGCCACAAGATGTCACTGGTGGCTAGTTTATAAAAATAAGACTTCAGACAATGATGTTTATCAAGGAAAATCAATAAAGAGGCTAAAATATGACAAAGTTTCGTACACATCGGTGACTTGACCCGATGAGCCTTGTGTCAGGAGCTGGTTTTGGTTCCAGTCCACCTTGAAACTGCAGACAGGATCTGAGTGTGTCAGAAATCAGATCCTGGTACAGAAAGTGATTACAATTTTTTTCGATTGCTAAGACACATTTCTTGAAAGCTTCTCTCCTTTTCTCTAAACTGTGAACACAAACCCCAATTTTCAAGCTACATTCACAAAACCTCAGACTCTTCTTGCAAAACCAAACTTTCACCTCAAAACAGTTCAATCTGTGCCCAAAACTGAACTTTGTTGTCAAATCGTGACCCAAGTCAATCAAAACTAAAAACACTACTGAGCAGTCACTAAACACTACGTAGAAAAATAGAAAACACAATGCTCAGGACATGAAGCTGAATGCATGTTGCAAAACAAAAAACCTGTGCATTTAGCACTTGTACAAAAAGACAAAAAACAGAAATCTTTTGCATTTACATGTAGCACTTGTACAGTACAAAAACAAAAATCTTGTGCATTTAGCACTTGTACCAAACAAACAGAAATCATATGCATTTTCCACTTGTGTACAGTAAGCCCATGTAAAAAATAAAGTACAAAAATATACACATAAGTGCATTACTCAGCCACAGCATCATGTCTCCGTACTGGGTCAGGCCACAGGACCTCATCCACATCACATGCCACATTTTGCCTGGCCAGGCAAAAAAACCCTGCTCTGATGCTCTGATATCATCAGATATTACTGTTCTTTGTCTTCGCTGACCACCTTGACCACCTCGACCACCTTGACCACCTTGACCACCTCCACCTCCTCGACCTCCTCTCACACGAACTCTTCCTCTCAGGTTTCTATCCATTGTAGTGCCTCACAAACCAGTGCTCTCTGAACTGGCTTTATATATTCCCTCACATCATTAGCCACAAGTCTGATCAATTTTGAGTCAAGTGGTGACACCAGTGCTTTAATTGTGTTTGACTTTTGCCACCTGTGCTCACCATTATGCAGCACAGGTGCATCACAATGAAAATGTGTTGGGAAGTTGTGTCTAAACAGGTGAAAAGTGCTCATGGTTTTGCCAAAAGAGTGATTGATTCAATCAGTGGGTTCAGGCAACAGAGAAATTGGTTCAGACAACAGGGTTTAGTGTTTTAGCAATTGAGAAAAACTGTAACTTTGTAATGAAACACTGTGTGTGCTGTTAAATATTCTAAATGCTTTATTGTGTCAATCTGACACTTTCTCTCTACCAAATGCATCAGCAGAACAAGTCTGAACTGAATCTGACACTGTTTCCTGTTTTTATTACCACACAGAAAGAAAGAAACAACAAGAGTATCAAGCTGAAAAAGAACAGCTCCTCACAGAGAAGAAGAGAACCGAAGAGCATGAAGAAAAGTTACAGAAGAAAGACGAGACTTTACAGGAGAAAGAGGAGACGTTGAAGAAGACTGAGAACACGTGGAAGAAGAATGAGGAGATGCTGAAAAAGAAAGATGAGATGCTGAAGAAGAATAAAGACTTTGAGCAGGAGGTTTACAGTAAACTGACTGAACAAAATGAAGTACTGCAAAAGCAGAAAGAGAAACTAAGCCAACAACAGACAGACATGGAGACAAACATTAAAGTTATTGAGAAAGAGATCCAGTCAGTGGAGAAGATGGCAGAAGGTGAACGATTCCTCAAAATGAAAGAAATCATATTAACTGCCAAAACTCAGCTAACCAACAGAAAACAAGAAGATGAAAAACTTCACTTCCAAACACAGACAATACAGAAGATAACAGATGAAATGATGAATATGATCACAGACAGAAAGAAGGAGGAACCAGAAGAAGAAAGTCAATGAGCAGCTGCAGCAGATTCAGAGGAAACACATTGTTAGACTGTCACTGAAGTCTCAGTGTTTTATGATGCTGATACAGAAAAATCAGAAATTGCTTTGTGTTTTTAAATGTAATATTTGTCAGTCAATTATGACTGTATTATGGCTTTGTCTGAACCATAATATTATGATTTATAACATTAAATGTAATTGTTCTTGTCATTATTTTTTGTCAACTGTTAATCAATGTCCGAGAGCTAGAAATTCTACAACTTCTTTCAATAAATGTATGTATGTAGTAATTTCACAGAATGAGTGTGTGTGTGTATATTTGATTTATTACTGTTTATTTAGATAACTGTTCACTGCTTAATATATATATATATATATAGATGTATATATATATATATATATATATAGATGTATATATATGTATATGTATATATATATAC
>CAEMYA010000908.1:7071-18841 GCA_903131615.1 Diplodus sargus | reverse complement strand
GTCATGTAGTTGGTTTCAAGCTAATATCAGAATGCTACTCGGGTCCTGCTGAGGACTGCAGACTGAAGGGGCTGAGCTGCTCGTCTTACCTTCTTCTGTCTGTGGTTTTGTGCTGTGGTTTGTGTCAAGATGGAGGCTCAAATTATCAGCAGCGTCTGCAGCGCCTGAAACGCAGCACCGTGACATGTAGAAGACTTGAACCTTCACAACAGTTCTCAGACATTTGTGGTTATGCCTTTAAACTGACATCTATCCAGCTGCACCTGCTGTCACTGTTGTTGAGCTTTTTAGCAATTACCTTCTTTTTTCTTGTCTTTTCTGATGACATGCAGGTCCTTGTTTGGATCATTCATCCTTGCCTCAAGTAGGACTGCAACATACAAAAGAAATCTTTGCTTGCTTTGGCGTTCCCTTTGGATTGTTTGTATTACGTATAATTTTGGTACCTAGCTGTTTCTTCCGGTATAGAAGTCCAATAACCAGCAGCTGCAGCACCAATACAACACTGATGACGATCCACAGCAGGATGAAGTAATGGCGGGAAAAATGAATCTGCTTAGAAACTGCATGATGACAGAAAGTACCTTGTCAAATCAAAGGCTCTGTTTCCATGAGATACAGTGCAAGCATTTGTAAATCAACACTGGTGCATATCTGAGTGTCTGTTTTATAAACTTGCACAGTGCAGCTTTATGAACTCATCTCTCATCTTTATCTTTTACGATTTAAACGGAACAATTAATGTATCACTTCAGACAGTTAGTTGCAGATTAATAAGAATAGTTGGTAGTTGCAGCTCTAGTTTGTACAACATGTTCAACCACATCGCAACCTAAACAGCTTGTGTCTTTTTGGTTTTGGTCGTCTGTTCTGACAGCTTTTGCCTTCTGCCGAGTGCTGTTTGATCATCGACCTGGTAAACTGACCTTTTGACTTACCTGTTCTGTCTGTGCGTTCTGTGTTTGAGTCCTCATTTTTTTTCTCTGAGCCGTCATACTTTGGGCTCTCCTCTAGAATTTGAGATAAAGTTCTGTGAGTTCAGTGATTTGCTGCATTACATGAGTGTGTATGGACTCACCTATGTGCCTAGAGTCTGCTGCTTTGAAAATTATTGAGGATACTTAACACAGTCAGCGTCTGTGCTGCACAACAATTAAAAATGGTGAGAAAACCATCAGCTCCACATGTGACGCACGACCCAATCGGCAGAATACATGTAATTAAATTATCTGTACCAAACATATACATTTGAACATATCTTTGGTTTGCAGAGATGAAAAAGGCCAACATGTGATTCTGGCGACTGGGCTGGTGATTGTCCCTGCATGTGTTGAGTTATTATCAGTTTACTGACGATATGTCTCACCTTTGACAGACAGCTGTCTCTCTGGTGATTCTCCAGCTCCAGAGATGCTACACTTGTAGAGTCCTTCATCAGACTTGGAAACTCTGTGGATGGTCATCTCTCCTGTAGAGCTGCTCCTGATGAGAAGTCCCTCTCTATAGAAATCTGCTTTGAGGTTGAAGGAAATCGTCTTGTATCTGCAGCGCAGAGTCACAGCAGCTCCCTCCTTCACAGGAACAGCAGGACTGTCCAGGATCACAGAACCATCTGAACAATGCCATAAAAGATCTTTATAACTGTTTTATGCAAACAGATTGGACTTCATAAAACATTAATGATCATTTAATGAAAAATACTAACATGCTTTACTTCACTTTTTCACATTTACCTCTCACATGCAGCCAGCTCTCTGGTGATTCTCCAGCTCCAGAGATGCTACACTTGAAGAGTCCTTCATCAGACTTGGAGACACTGTGGATGATCATCTCTCCTGTAGAGCTGCTCCCAATGAGGAGGCCATCTTTATAGAAATCAGCTGTGAGGTTGGAAGAACTCTTCTTTCTGCAGCTCAGAGGTACATCTTCCCCCTCCATCACAGGCAGGACAGGACTCTCCAGGACCACAGGGCCAGCTGAATAACATTAGAAAATGTTTAGAAGCAAAAGGGGAATAAAGAGTATTCTTAAGAAATACAGTGTTAGGGACGAGAGGTAACATTCTCATTGATGTATTGTGATTGAAATCTACATACAGTCAACCTACCAGTGACAGTGATGTGAACAGTGTTGCTTCTCTCTCCTCCTCCACCTTCACACCAGTATTCTCCACTGTCAGGTCCCAAGGCAAACCCAATGGTGCAGGTCAAGGTTGATGTCACTGTGACATTTGAACATGTTTTCAAGAATTCGTTGGCGTTTCTCACTCTCCATCCGGCTGAGACATTTTCCCCCAAACAGGTAAATGAGACGGACTCGTATTCAAAGATCTGCAGTCTGGTTGGAATGATACGAACAGCTGCATCTGACACTGAGCAACAGAGAACAAGATTAATTTAGACTTAGTTTACTTACAGTTATTGTGCAAATATGTTTAGAAAGTAGACGTGAAGCAATCAAATAGTCTTGAGGCATTAGACTGTCCACTCAATTACACACTTGAAGCATTTCTCATGGCAGGAGGTTTTTTGTGCGTGACTCACAATAACAGTACAAAGTGCTTTGTGTAGTGTAAACAAAGATAGTAATAATTCGAGACCTTAATAATACAAAAGGTAAAGCAGTAAACCTGAAGAATGCAGTGGAAATACTTGTCATCAGAAATATATCTTAAGAAGGGATTTCAACTGCATGTTTAAACAGAGGAAGGCTGATGCAAAAAAGAGTCTGAAGCCATTGAGCTCTGATAAGTCAGAGTCAGACATCTCTAGTTGCATGCAGACAGAACAGTTGAACACAGGTTATGATCTGACTAAAATGGGGGTTAACAGTTCAGAAAGGTATAATGGGGCCACATATTGGTTATTGCTGTCATTTACTGTCACAAAGCAACTAGACTGCTAGAATTCCCAGGAGAGACTGATAAACTATCATCAGTCATCGGTGTAAAAGTCAACTTTCATTTGTTGTATCCCATGACATTTAATGAAGCAACTTGTACTCACCAGATTTCTGAGAGTAACTTGGCTGAACATGTGCAACCAGCAGCATCAACAGACTCACCACTGTGGGGCAGAAAAAACAGAGCTTAGCAGTTGCTTATAATTACTAAATCATATGCAAAGACACATCTGAGTAGCTTACTGTTATTTACTGTGTTCATATGGAGACACAAGAATTGAAGAGGACAAATTCAGTACTGATGCAGAGAGCTGTAACCTCCATGCTGTCTCGCTGCTGACTGACAGCACTAGACTGAATCAAGCTAAATGCAGCACAGTGCAGCTGAGAACCTCCTCTTCCTGTGTACATTATTTCTGGTTTTGAGCAGCCCTCAGCTTCAGTGTCACAACCACGTCTGTCAGGCAGATGTACTCTGGGTAAAGAATGAGCATGGTAATATTTGGTATTTAACACAAATCTCCAGGTACACATTGTGAATTGTCATGAAAGTACATGCAAACACCAATTGGAATCACTCCAGTACTTCTTAGGGTATTTTACTGACTGCATAATTGAAACCAAAGATTCACTGATTGGATAGCCGTGAAAAGAGAGAACAGCGAAAGAGCTGGAGTGTAAATAGAAGTGAGGAGTTAAATCAGGAGTCAAGACTATCTTCCTGTTTGAACTTCTGTTGACCTCCTAATGTCTGACAGTGACAGACTTTACAGTTATTAGCAGTCCTTTTCTGCCCCCTGCAGACCTGTAACAAGAAGCTTATGCCGTTGCTCCAGTTTCATTGGATTTAGATGTGATTATAGTATTTTATACTCTTACTTACTTACTTATACAACACACATTAACACAGACAATGAATCCAAGTTTGAAGGCAGCTAATAATTTCCCAGCTTGGGATCAATAAAGTCTATCTATCTATCTATCTATCTATCTATCTATCTATCTATCTATCTATCTATCTATCTATCTATCTATCTAAAAGCTGACACAGAGACATATATGATGACACAGGTGCCAGGAGCCAATGGGTGGGTATCAGGAAAGTACTTGCACCTGGTCACTTCAGACTCGGGCCTCTTTGGGTTGGCTATCTTGTTGTCCTCTTTGTGTTCTCTTCTTCCCAGAGAAACACTGAGGATTTTTTAATGTTTAGAATAGACATTAATGAGTTGTTATTCATTAAATATTTAATAATGAATTAATATTCCTTCATCTAAATTAGTATTTACTTATAAATTATACTGTGAAGTTACTATGTGCTTGTATATTCATTAATGATTATTTTACCTTCTTTCCTAATCACTAACCTCTCAAAGTTATTCCAAGCATCATCCCTCCGAAATTAACAATTATTTACTCAGTTTATGATTAGAAATAAAAATGTATTCTTAACAACAAACCACAGACAACAGGATTAAAAAACATGATGATGATTTTAATATTCAAGCAGCATATATATTCACATCCACACATTTACAACAGATACAAACAAGCTAACACTACAGGGATCAACAACCAACCAGTATCTGTATCCAGGGAAGTAAGTTAGACTGTTGTCATTGTCAGTACCTCTTCCGACAATTACGTACCCAAAGGATAAGATTAGTAATGAAAGAAAGGCCCAAAAAAACAGCCAATGCAATGACAGTACCAGAACTGTGCTGGGTCTCGAAGATGTTATCTGAAATTTTTAAAAAACAAAACAAAAACAAAACACAGAATTATATTATGTGTAGAAAAATGTATATTTGTGTTTTGAAACTAAAACTGAAGAAGGCTTATAATCATAAAACATGTTTACCTTGAACTTGTATCTGTGTCTCTCTGATCTGGTTGGTGCTGTTCTGTTGGACTCTACAGGTGAAGCTGTTGCTGTGTCTCTTCTCCACAGTCACTCTGCTGCTGACAGTATAGAGGTCATCAGGACCTCTGACTGTCTCTGTAGGTCCAGCAGAGAGGAGGTTTCCCTCACCGTCCAGCCAGAACACCTCAGGTTCTGGATACCAGCCTCGAGACTCACAGTCTAAAACCACCCCATCACTGCCTCTGTCAATACCAACGAGGAAAAATGTAGACGCAGCATCTGATGGAGGAGAATATAAGAAATGATACTCTTTAACTGAAACTCAATATATTCTTTCACAGCCTTACATTTGTTGGAAATTTGACTAATCTTTTTTGGCAAAAAACTGAAGCAGAGCAACACCCTCCTAAATACCATCCTAACTGAAGAATGGCAAGTATCACGATGTGGACGGTTTACATGCTGTGTGCTCACTTACCAACAACGAGCTCCACAAATGATTCTTTGTTCCATCCTGGAATGGAGCATCTGTACTTTCCCCCATCAGAGGGTTTGACGTTAGACAGTTTCAGTGAAATGTCTCCGGACTTCAGTATTTCCTCAGAGATTGATGTTCTTCCTTTGTAGGAAGGATTCTGCAGCAGGTTCTCACCAGAATGCCACACATGGACAAATTTGGGGTTCAGGTCAGGTCTGGTCCATTCAAATGTAATGGTAGCAGCATCAACAGCAGGTTCAAGGCGGCACGGCAAGGTGATGTTATCACCAACAGTTGCTACGATTGGCTGAAGTGGACCAATGACTGCAGACTGACCTGAGGGAGACACAGAACTGTTTTTAGCTTGTGTACTTGTAAAACATGTCCCATATTATAACACGAGGGGATCTGCATCCCTCTGCAGGAGCCGTATTAGAGATGCACTGATCTATCAGAACATGTAGCGGAATATACAAGTGAATTTCCAATTCAAAAAGGTTAACAAGCATGTTGGCCAAAATGGAATCAGCAGGTCAGGCTTTTAAAAAAAATCTAAATTGGCCAAGTACATTGCAAGTGGTGCATCCCTGGGACACACTGTTGTAATGTAGAACGACATGACACAAACACAATTTGGAACTGATTAGGTGTCTATATGAGAATATTACAGCGGAAGTTGGAGTTATAGACAGCTTACTATACCCATCATAAACAGTCAAACTAAGGTAACATAGAAGAAACATATCATCATTATATGATATCAAACTATATATGAAAACTGAAATGATTTAGCACATTAACAACTATTTTAAACAAATTCATACACAAAAATATTTTATTACACTTTATAATGTATATGCATGTATGCTTCAACAGGCTCTGTCGTCTCGGGACTATGATACAACAGTGCTGGTTTACTATATTTTTCCTTTGTTTTATTTCTTTGTTTTAGCCAACATATGACTTTTTATTTGTATACTCTACCTCCACAAGAGTCTGGCAGGAGAAGTAAGACAGCCACAGCACTGAAGACAC
Source organism: Diplodus sargus (assembly GCA_903131615.1). Classification (NCBI taxonomy): domain Eukaryota; kingdom Metazoa; phylum Chordata; class Actinopteri; order Spariformes; family Sparidae; genus Diplodus; species Diplodus sargus. Next base: position 12,563 of record CAEMYA010000908.1, on the reverse strand, counting down.
TGAGCTGAGACAACATACGATGAATCATGTCGGAGTTCAGATCTAGAAATTGACACAAACCAGTTGTGAGATGTTACAGTCCAGGTAGACCAACCACAACAATGATGAATCTGAAATGGTGGTATTTGCAACAAACTTAACAAACAACAAACAAGGAAAATACAAACAAAAAAACACTAAACACACACATATGAGACTGCACCTTCTAATATTTTCAGTATTGAGATTCACTGGGCATCACACAGCGACAATATCAGAATGGTCGGTTCAGTATTATTTCTCTGTGCTAGCACCAGAGTTCCAGTCATAGCTGACCTACATTTTAAACTGCTAACCTACTTTGTTCAGGGAATTACAACTGAGCTATCTATCCAGGCTTTGTAGGTACTTTATGGATGTGTTGTTTTTGTAGTTCTATGTATCTGTGGTATTACTTCCTACTGACTTGTTGACGTCAAATATTCGTTTTAGGTTGTTCTTTATCATTAAACACTTCCTTAGCACGTTAGCATATATTGTCTCCCAGAATATAAAAAAACTACCACTGTTTAAGTTTAAGTTTTGTAATTAATAATCTACCTTGTAGTTTATATAATGTATGTAAGTAAGTAAGTATATAATGTTTCGATTCATAACAGTTTGTTGTATCAGTGTGTTAAACAAAGAGTCTTATCTGTGGTACCATGAAATTATGTTCATGCAATGAAATGTTGACAATAAAACAAAGAAAAACATCCACATTCATGGAAAACTACAAAACAGTACCAGTCATAAAGTCATGTTTAAACTTTCATTTCAAATGATTTAAATATTAAATGACAAATGAAGCTTATAATAGCAGACATACCTGTTTCGTGGCTTAGTCACCAGGTCTCAGAAAACATTATCTGACCAATAAAACGTAGACTTTAACCTTGAAGAGCTGACACAAGGCTTTGTAGGTTAATAAATTATTACAAGACAATCTTACTTTAAACCAACACATGTACAAACTATTTTTGATATTTATGCAAAATAAATTTTTATATCAAACTGAACCAACATTCCCTGCTGCTGAAAGTAATAAAAATCAGCCTGCAAGTTCAAAATAACTGTACCTGTATATTTCTACACTCAAACATTAGCATGACCATTTCTGTATGGACAAAGGAAACTGTTTATGATGATGGCAGGTGTGAAGTTTACTTTGCATGGTTTCTGTCAGCGCGCGTGTGTGTGTGTGTGTGTACATGCATATATGTGTATGTGTGAGTTATGTTTTATAAATTAATGCAGTAAATATTGAGTAAAATACAATAAGCAGCATTTGTTTAAGATAAGCTTATATGATAAAACTCAAGTAAGCACAGCACTGTTCTGCAACTGTTAGCCTGATTATTACCCTTTTATTAAAAAGGTGACACATAAACAAAGTTTCTTGTAAGAATGAAGCTAATAACTGCATTTTAATTACAGAAAAGTAGTGTGTTTCAACAGGGTTTAGTCCCCATTATTTAACAGTGGTTTTTGGTGTCCTTAACATTTTTTTCTATATTGTGCACTAACTCTTTTGTCCGAAAATGCCGTTTTCTGACTGTCCCAGTTAGTAATATCTCGGTCTAACTGATAGATGATAGACTGACATACAAGCCCAACAACACAAGAGTCAAACGTCACCAGCAGGTCGATTTATTATGTGTGTTTTCCGAGACAACACACATATTGAGGCATACAAAAAAAGCAACCAAGCCCCACTGACTCCACCTGAGCGTCACACTAAAATCACCATGTGGGCAGTTAGACCACATGGAGTGTATTTAACAGCTGCAGGAGCTGCGTTCTTATTATCAGCGTCTCACACGTGAGCAGACAGAACAATGTGGTTGAACCCAAAAATAAACACCAGTGAAGTGTCCTACTGCATATCTATTAACTACCAAAGGTTTGATATAGACGCACAGTAACACTGAATTTCACGTTATTTAAATAACTGACCTGAAAAATAACTGAATAAGTTCAACACAGTTATACAAACAGTATTTATCATTTGTTCCATCTTCTTTTCTCTCATTTCTTCCTCAGTCAGGTGACTCGGCTCTCTGTGTCCTGTGAGACAGAAAACACTACATATAATATATTAGTGGTGAAACAATCTAAGCTCAAGAGTTGCTTACTCAGTGTCTTCAGGAGCTCGAACAATTGGAACTTGATTATGTGTCCTCACATGATAGATTCTGAACAATGAAGCTTTGAAAGTTGGCAAGGACTTTGTGTCATCATACCAACTTTGTAATGTTCTGGTTGGTGCAGGACCTTAGGACCAAATTCACTGAAGCCTACGGCAGATGCATGGAGTAGACGCTGAATATCACAGCATCCTGAATTTGCACATTTATCCCTTTCATATTGTCAATTGTTGTGACTACATTTACATAATGGACATACTGACATTTTCTCATGTGGCTTGTGTCTGAGGAGTTAAAATTATCACCAGCAGCTGTGACACTTATTGACTGAGAGAAGTCACATGTGGCTTTTTAATAATAGTCAGTACAGCAGTGGTATTTTAACCTTGTATGAGCGAGAGAACATCTAACAGCCACTGTGAGACTGAACACATCAGAGAAGTCAAAACACCTTAAACACAATTTGAACAAAGTAAAAATGTAATCGCATTTTCAAGTGTATCTCTTCTGACCTCACAGATATACCCGAGAGAAAGCATTATGAAATGTTCTCATGATTTTAGTGACCAAACTATCTTTACCTGTATGAGTTATGTGTGTGTAACTCTGAGTTTCCCACAGTGAAGCAGAACCACCACAGGCAACAGCACAGCCACAATCAAAATGGTGAAAACAGTCCTTACGAGGAGGAGAAGACAGAAGGGGTGATCCAAGGAGAAACAGGTCACTCTGTGAAGATCTGTAGAGACGAGACAATATATCTGCTGTAACAGCATGCAACAGGCTGTCTCTAAGGGCTGCTGAAGCCTTACTCAACTAATTAGTAGCTGAGCTAACGAGAAGTTGAGCTTTACTCACACTGAGGGCATGCTAAAGTGATTTTAGCTTTTTTAATCCTAAACTGTGCATTGTTTACCTCTGACAGCCAGCCAGCTCTCTGGTGATTCTCCAGCTCCAGGCATTTTGCATTTGTAGAGTCCTTCATCAGACTTTGAAACTCTGTGGATAATCATCTCTCCTGTGGAGCTGCTCCTGATTAGAAATCCCTCTCTATAGAAATCAGCCAGAAGGTTGGAGGCAGTCTGCTTGTTTCTACATTGCAGAGTCACAGTGTCTCCTTCCATCACAGGAAGGGCAGGACTCTCCAGGATCACAGAACCATCTGAAAGATTCAACAGATGTTTCTGTTTCTGATGGAATCAACATTGATGGATAAGCTGTCCTTGCACTGCAGGCATGCTATAGCCGAACTTATACAATATTTTACCTCTGACAGCCAGCCAGCTCCCTGGTGATTCTCCAGCTCCAGAGATGCTACATTTGTACAGACCTTCATCAAACTTGGAAACACTGTGGATGGTCAGGGTTCCTGTGGAACTGCTCCCAACATGGATGCCATCTTTATAGAAATCAGCTGTGAGGTTGGAGGAACTCTTCTTCTTTCTACAGCTCAGAGTGACAGCATCCGCCTCTGTCACAGAACGGACAGGACCCTCCAGGATCACAGAACCATCTGAATAAAGTGCATTGACAGTATACTTGTGACAGAATCAGAGACTGGAGGTATCATTGAAAGATGAAATCCACATGCAGATTACCAGTGACAGTGATGTGAACAGTGTTGCTTCTCTCTCCTCCTCCACTTTCACACCAGTATTCTCCACTGTCGGGTCCCAAGGCAAACCCAATGGTGCAGGTCAAGACTGATGTCACTGTGACATTTGAACATGTTTTCAAGAATTCGTTGGCGTTTCTCACTCTCCATCCAGCTGAGACATTTACCCCCAAACAGGTAAATGAGACGGACTCGTATTCAAAGATCTGCAGTCTGGTTGGAATGATACGAACAGCTGCATCTGACACTGAGCAACAGAGAACACGATTAATTAAGACTCAGTTTACTTACAGTTATTGTGCAAATATGTTTAGAAAGTAGACGTGAAGCAATCAATAAGGCGTGGGTCATTACATTGTCCACTCAGTTACACAGCTGAAGCATTTCTCATGGCAGGAGGTTTTTTGTGCATGACTTGTCAAAATAACAGTTATAAAGTGCTTCGTGGAGCGTAAACAAAGATAGAAATACTTTGTAAAAAGGCAAAGCAGTAAACCCGAAGAATGCAGTGGGAATACTTGTCATTAGAAATATATCTTAAGAAGGGATTTCCACTGCATGCTTAAACAGAAGTAGGATGATGCAGAAGATGCAGGTAGAATGAGGCCTTATTGCTGAACCTTGACTGTTATTTGTAAAAACCAAACCAAGTTTATCATGAATGAAACAGAAGTATCTCATATTCACTGATGGTTCCATCAGAGAGCAAATGAACTACAATTTCCAAGGAAGTCGGATCAAATAGCGGAGTGTCGTCAAGCGTAAAGGTTGAGTTTATCTGTGCTCTAATTAATTTAAAAATACATTTCATGATTTCCATTTATAGAAGAAGTCCCAAGACTTAAACGTTTTAATATCCAAAACACAACCCTTCAATGGTGTTTGTGTTATGCAGGTGTTAGGCTTTCATTAAGCTGGCTCGAGCAAAAAGGGTTTGGGGTTAGAGCTAGTATAAGAGTTGGAAGGAAAATCATTTGTATCCTTTGACACTCATTCAAGTGCTGCTCACCAGTTTTCTGAGGGTAACTTTGCTGAACATGTGCAACTGGCAGCATCAACAGGTTCACCACTGTAGAGACACAAGTAGAGAGCTGAATATGTTGTGGCTTTCATCATGTATGTATCATTTATATCTAATGACGATACTGTATGATGTCATTGCAGACATATGAGGTCATGTTTGTAACCTACTGATCTAATCTAAAACATTTTATGACCTAAATATTAGAGAGTGATTAAACACTCAGGGCATCTGCTACACCCTATAAAACATATTTCATCTAAAATTTTGTAATTTTTCCTTCCTTTCTGTTGGTACTTGTAAACAATAAATGGCAAGAAAAGACCAATTCAGTACTTACACAGTGTGATGCTGGGAGCTGTGACCTCCATGCTGTCTGGCTGCTGACTGACGAGCGTCAGACTCAGTCAAAGCTAAATACAGCACAGTGCAGCTGAGGACTTCCTCTTCCTATACAGATTCTTAGACTTCAAATGTTTGAGTTCTGTCTCACCCTGCAGCTACATCTTGGCTCTCTCCTTGGGCATTTTATAGATTTGTCGTGCTTCACTGTGTGGCAATAACGTGCTCTTGTGTTTACTGTTTTGGCACTTCAATGATGAGCCCCAGCGTTTGACGTTTTACCCTGACAGGTGAAGTGAATGTCACTGATGACTTTGAAGGACTTTGTTGAGAAACCTTGAGTCATGGC
>CAEMYA010000907.1:80807-90902 GCA_903131615.1 Diplodus sargus | reverse complement strand
CTTTATCAGGTCCTTACAGTCACAAACATTAACATGTGGATCTGGTCTCTGGGTGTCATGGCTCCGCTCTGTGGGCTCCTCCATTAGGAACGTGATCAGGATCTCCACCCAGAGGCTCCATCTCTGTACCTGCGGGGGGTCTGACACCTGCAGCGCTGCGGGTCTTACAGACACTGACCAACCACAAACTGAAGTTACCGCTCATCTCACACACAGAAGAATGTGACCAGTTAGGCTTCATATCACTGCGCCACCGCTGACAGACACAAGTGGAGGCGCGTGCGGTCAATTCACAGCCCGTTACCTGATCTGTGGGAGGAGGGAGGTGACTCACCTGGTGGCTCCTCTGGTAGAAACAGGAGCAGATGTGGTACTCAGAGGGGCAGATGTTGTGGAAACAGGGGTAGATGTGGTAGTAAAAAGAGCAGATGTGGTACTGGTAGGGGGATGTGTGCTACTGACAGGTGCAATAGTGGTACTGACAGGGGCAAATCTTGTAGTAAAATGAGAAGATGTGGTATTGGCAGGGGCAGATGTAGTAGTAAAAGGAGCAGATGTGGTTCTGACAGAGGCAGAAGAGGTGCTGTCAGGGGCAGATGTGGTAGTAAAATGAGAAGATGTGGTAGTGACGGGGGCGAATGTGGTACTGACAGGGGAAGATGTGGTAGAAAAAGTGGCAGACGTGGTAGTAAAAGGAGCAGATGTGGTACTGACAGAAGCAGATGTGCTACTGACAGAGTCTTAGTCAATGCTGAAAAATCAAAAGAATCTGGCTGATGTACTCAAACAGAAATGATAGCTTGCACTACTTCTGCTGCTAAATGTTTCCTCCAAAAGAATCCAGGCTTAATAAGGAAGGACTAAAGGACTGGAACAATGAGAGCCACTTGCTGAAGGTTTACGAGGACAGCCAGGAGCACAATACCCACATGTCAACATGAAAGGAGGTGGAGGTGGTTTTACAAAGCTGCTGACAATAGATAAGTGAGAGACGGCGCTCTGAGGCTGAGAGATAATATGTTTGCACAATGCCTTATTTATATTGTATTTTTATCACTTGTTTCTTTCTTCAGTTTTTATTTGGTGAGATATGTTTGACTTAAAAGAAATAAAATCCTGAATATATACATGTAGTTTCTGTGTGAGTGTTTCAAAATTGATTGTAAAGTCGAGTGTGATGCCAGAGGGTGCCGGCTAAGATCTTATAGGGCAACTATGTGTTGGTGAGTTTCTTTGTCCAGTTTTTAGCTCCACACAAAGGTCAGAGGAGAAGATGATTGATTGATCCAACATCTCCATCCATGTGTCTGCTGAGATAAATAAATGTTCAACAGGAAGTCAGTCCGTCTCCAGTTGTGTTTGTGACAGTGTGAACGTAGTTTAAACTCCTCACCCTGCGTTCACCTGGTGTGCAGCCACACGGAGTGACACACACTCACACCGCGTCACCATGAAGCCTTGTTGTTGACTCTGTATGAAGGATGAAAGACAGTTTTCAGCGACTGCTGATGTGACGCTGGTGGACTCTGCTGCTCTCTTGGCTTCAGGCGTTTCTGTGCATGTGTTTGCTTTGTGTTTCATACCATGCCACATATTTGCTGACAGGACAACAAAGACGTGTTTGTGCAAAGTGTTTAACGGCTACTTGGTTTCTGTATAAGCTCACTCTCTCTGTCAGTGCAAGCAGAACTGACAGAGAGACATTTAATGACTTGATTTGTAACTTTGTGACTTACTGGAAAATCTTTAAAAACATTTTTCGAATGTTGGTGACTCATCCTGCACTCAGTAGGCCAGTGCTTGTTTTTCTGCAACCTGTGACCTGAAGACAAACCTTTGTTAGCAGCATCTGTCTGAGAATCAAACATCATCTAAGATCATCTCAGCCGGGTCAGCTACACCTCAATCACTGCTGGGCGATGATGGCAACAAAACCAGCACCCACTAACAGCTGTGAGAATTCTCTGGAATGTGAGCAGCTTCATCTACAAACGTGTTGCCTAACGGGAACCAGGTCAAACAAGTTCTCACTCGGGTCCAGAGGACAGCTCACCTGATGTCATGCACCATTAATGGCTCAGCGTGAAGACACCAACATGAGCAGCATGAAGGCCCCTTGTGATGATTTACAGTAAGAGTGTGTGCTGTTATGAGTTCACTCTCTCTCAGGAAGCACCTGTTATCTCTTTACGCTTAAAATCTTTCAATCTGACTCAATCTGTAAAGCAACCGAGCCATGATAAAGGACGCACCCTGCACTTGGTCCTCTCCCACGGGTTTCTGCTTGGATGATGTGTTTTTGACTGATTCTGTGGCCTCTGATCACTTGCAGTACTTTTCCAGACCCCTCACGTCTCTACAGTCCCGACACCAACCTCACAAATCTGCTCTCGTCCAAATACAAAAAGAAGACTCCTTCTTCATGTCCATGGTTAAGTACAGCACCTTGTAACATGCTTTTGAAAGGTGCTATATAAATAAAGCTATTGCTATTATTATTATGAGGGCACTCACCAACACATCAAGAAGAGCGAAGATAAATCACATGAAGCAACAAAATGTGCTGTCAGCAGCTCGACACAAGACTGAGAGCTGCTCTGACTGCCTGAAGTCGACCTCTGATGAAGTGTGAAAACACTAAGCAGAGTGGAACTACAGCTGGGGCGCAAATGGTTAGCATGACTAGGAGGCTTGTTGACAATGTTGTACCCGATTGCCACGGGCTGCTCTTGCCCTCATGTGGGCTCGGGAGGCCTGAGATCCAGCTGCCACTAGTCTGTGGTCTAGTTCTCCGGGCCTCACATGCCGGTAACGAGCCGGGAAACTCCGGAAAGCTCAGAGGGGAATTGACGGTGAATGTGTGGACGGTGATTAAGCAGGAGAGTGAAGACAGAAGGAGAGAAAAAACAAAGTACAGTGAGTGTGTTGAGATCACTGAGGCAATCGGTGAGGTATTTGGTAGATTTCCTAAGATTTGAAGGCTTGATAGGATTTCTGATTAGGCAGAGGGCGAAGCGTTTTGGCATTGCTTTTAAAATAGATTTGAGAACACCATGGCGGCCACACGTTGGGACGCTGGCTTGAGATCTGTTCCAATAAAGACTGCTCTATCATTCCATCCAGCCTCGCCTCCACAGAATTCTTTTACCAAAGTGCCTGATGTCAGACTGAGGAGCTGCAGAATGATCCTCTGTCACTTTCCTTCCATCTTCATTTATTTTTCCTCTTTGCAAACTGAACACATCAAAACTTAAGGAGCACTATGTAACTTTGGAGAAGAAGGTGAGACTTGTCATGTGACATATGAGGAGATCTTCTGAGCTGAGTGGAAGGAAAGTTACGCAGCCTGCTTTAGTCCGAGTGAGAAAATCTGAACTGTTTATGACATGTGACGTTTAAAAACGGTCCAACTACAACCCAGCTGCCCCTGTAGGAATGAGCCGACCGGTCTGTCAGCACGCTGCACTGACATCAGCAGCTCCAGCCTGCTGTAGGACAGTTGTGTTGGGGAGCCGAAACACACAAAGATGTCGACCCGGGAGGCTGAACATGTCAGGGTGTGATCAATCAAACAAGATGTGGTGCAGAGTAAGCCTGGAGGCTCGTTTCGCCTTGTGCCTTTCTTGAAACATGCGTTGTGTTTCATACAATGACACATATTTGCTGGCAGGACAACAAAGATGTGTATGTGTAAAGTATTTAATGGCTACTTGGTGTTTACATAAGATTTAAGGACTTAAGTTGTAACTTTTAGAGTTTGTGACTTCCTGTAAAATCTTTAAAAAACTACAGATTTTGTGTGCAAATTCAGGCCGAGCAGAAAAAAAGTGTTAGTTGCTGATAAGATAATGTTTTGAACCCTTGGAGAGCTCACTCTCACTGTCGATGACGGCAACGCAACTATCAAACCTGTCTTTCAACCCGGCAGACAATTGTTAAACGGAAATTGTTAATACAAACACGTAAACCTGGCAGCCAGCCCAGGCAGCCCAGCCCAGGCAGCCCAGCCCAGGCAGCCAGCCCAGGCAGCCCGGGCTGCGTTGGCAGCCAGCCCAGGCTGGGAAACAACTGCTGTTATCAGTTTGTGCACGATGCTGAATGGAGCTGATTTTACAAAGGAGTGAAGGGTGATGAGGTGATTTCCATTCAGTGACTGTCATGTTAACAGGAGCATTATGTAACTTTGGAGAAGAAGGGGAGACTTGTCATGTGACATATGAGGAGATCTTCTGAGCTGAGTGGATAAAAAAGTTCCCCAGCCTGCTTTAGTCCGAGTGAGTTGAACCGTTTATAACATGTGATGTTTAAAAAACAACCCGGTCAGACTAACACTGTCTCCTGTAACACAAGAAGCGAGTGTGAACAAAGAGACTTCTGTTCATTAAAAGCTGATTAAACATGTTTGATGGAGGCTCTCTCGGCTTCACGTCTTTCTTTGGAAGTGTTTGCTTTGTGTTTTATTCCATGACAAATATTTGCTAACAGGCCCATAAAGATTTGTTTGTGTAGCATCTAACGGCTGCTTGGTGTGCAGATAAGATCACTTAAAGAGACTCACAACCCCACAAAGGAATTTGTACAGTCCAGGTTTGAGAGGATCATTCAGACACACACAGACGCTGTTGATACAAGATAAAGAGCCTTTCACACTGTGTGACAGACATATGACCAAAGACAAAAACAATAGCAAAAAGAAACAACATGATTAAAAAGTCAATAAGTACAACAGACGTAGATACATGTAGTGCAAAATTAACAGCAGTGAATTGTAGTGCAATAAGCCTTAACAGACAAAAGACAACGATGAAAGGGAAAAATCTCCTCAAAGGATGTCAGGAAGTCGAAAAGAGGAATTCTTGAGCTTGAACCACAAACATGCACTCATGGTTGACTGGCAGCGGACAGAAATGTAAACATGATGAACACACACACACACACACACACGCCCAGCTGCTGAAGTATGCAACACACTCACACACACACGGAGCTGACACACGCATACGCACGCACGCACGCACACGCACGCACGCACGCACGTCTTTAGAGAGGCAGATGAAAGGTGAAGTCCATCTCTGACAACACACAGATCAACATCCAACATTTTCTGTGTGGAGTTTTCAGAGTGGAAATCTCTCATGAGATGTCGCCGCTTGTAGTAAAACATCTCACGACATTCTTAAGTTGGAAATTCTCTAATTTGCATGACTCTGAAGCTGTAATAGCAGCAGAGTATCTCCGACTGTCTTCATACATATTTGGGCTTCCTGTCATTACTTACAGCAAGTGGGCAGAGCTTACTTCACGTACATCTCGTAAAACTCTACACTCTGCCTGCTTCTTGAATGAATCGCTGCTTATAGACTACTTCTGTCATCACTCACTTGCTCTTAGCTCTTTTTTAATCACTTGGTGCTGCAATCATTAACACATCCCGGTCTGTTCTACCAGGTATGATGTCAAGATACTGTAATGTCTGCCTGTGTGGAACTGAACGGGATATTTTAATGATGTCAGCATTAGATTATTAAAAAGGCTGCAGAGTGAGAAGAACGAATCATTGACAGAGGCGGTCTGTGTTGTTCAGCGAAGGAAATACGGGGGGAAAAAAGGAGAACTGTCCACTTTTTATCAACCTTCGTGGCCGAAAAGTAGCGAGTATCTTCTATCTATTTTACGACTGTACCTGAACGCATCATGAAGTTTCTGTCGGCGCGTATTTGTTATGTGGTAGAGCGGAGCAGACTCACTCAGGGCTGCGCAGCGAGACGACACGGACCATGAGTTTCACCCTGCAGTTTGCAATGGTTTTCGGGATGATTCTCCGTGTTTATGGAGGATCTGTGAGGGGGATTGTGGGAGATCCGGTTCAGTTCCCTGTAAACTGTTCGACGGCCGAGCTGTACCGAGATGACGGGACGGAGAACCCGCGGCTTGTGGCTGCGCGTCGGGACGGAGTTTGCACGCCTGCTGATGGATTCACGGACCGGCTGGATCTGAACTCCTGCTTCAGCTTCCGTCGCTCGCTGTACACAGATACCGCTCTGTATGAGATCAGATGCGGCGGCATCGTGGACCGCGTACAGCTGCATGTGGTTGAGGCTTCTGAATCACCAGTCAGTGAGGGAGAACAGGTGGCGCTCAGGTGCTACTATAAGCCTGCAAGCGGACAGGTGGAGGCTCTGAGGTGGGAGAAGAACGGAGTCACGGTGCTGGAGGTGAATCTGTCCACCGGAGAGATCACAAACGGAACCGGGTTCGAGGGAAAGAGACTTTCACCGGCTGGTGCCACAGAAGGAGACTTTTCACTGATGTGGGATCAGGCTCAGCTCCAGGATGAGGGCGATTACTTCTGCTCCGTCCGCAGTCAGGGCGCCTGGAAGGAGTGGGGGCGTCCCGCTGCTGCGAGGCTGAAGGTCATCAAGAAACACCCGGACCCGACGACCCCCCGTCCGCCTCAGAATGTAAGTCTGACCGCTCACTCTGTGCGTAATTACGCACACGGCTCCATTATTTATTAATGTACACTTGTGCCAGTTTAAGACCACAAACGTATGAAAACATGTCCTGTGTATACATATTACCATGATAAGACACAATTATGAGATTAAAGTCATAAACATGAGATTAAAGCTGACACTTTATCTCATTGTTATGGCTTTTGTATTTGTACTTATGGTGACTCAGACAGAAAAGTAATCAAACAAAATCTCGATTGTGTTTGTCTGTAGATTGGCAACGTGTCATATCTACAGCAACATGTTATGACGACATCATCAGCTGCAGGGCAAAATGTGTTGCAAGTGTGCAGGTAGCACAACTGTTATATTTAAACACCCTGACCCTCCCTGATCAAGAGATAAGGGAAATGATTTACATGGTCTGTCACCATAGAAACGTGTTTGCAGAACTTGCTTTAGGATTCTCACATTTTTAAGTTTCCCTCTGTATCAGCGTGATTCAGTAGCAGCTGTCCACACATCTAGGGCAACAATAGTAACAGGAAGAGCTCAGAGATAATTCGGCATCATTTTAGTGCTGAAAATGTGCAGAAATCATCAACAGATGTGGGGAACAAACCAACACGTGTTCTGTCAGAAACCTGCACCATGTTTATGCTCCATGTCAGTGTCATGGTGTCCCACCAGCTCTGAATGTGATGTTCTGTTTGTTTCCTCTCTGTGGCTGATCAGGGAACCACTGGAGAAAGGATGGAGACTTGGACCACTGTCATCATTACAGCAGCTGTGACGTCTGTGCCCTGGGCTCTTTGCTGCTTTTTAGTTTGGAGGCTGAAGTTCCAAAGACCAAATTTGTCACCTGGACCTGATGGTGGACGACAACCGAGAGGTGTGGATATCGAACTTCTGCCCAATGGGAATTCTGCTGGTCCTCAAACCAACGGGGGTCCTAAAGCCTAGATTCAATAAACTGAAAAACAAATGGAATCAACAGCCATCACTTAAATACATCACATACAGAGTGCATTTTAATGCATGTTCAACAAATTAGACACTTCCTTCTGAAACAATATCCCAGTTTTCAAATTTGTCTCCGAGAACAGACCTCATCTATCTACGACTCCACGGACTCTGTCAGCACAGTTTTCCCCATCAGACTAAAAAACAAACGGGGAGGATTTTGGGTTGAACATTGATGATGATCAGTGGGGCAACATGCTTGATTGAGTCCCTTCTTCAGTACTCCACTGTTCACGATGCCCGTAACAGATGTGGCCAGGCCCCTGTAAACCTTGTACATGTGTTTTGATGTCGTGCCCTGAAATGATGATGAACTTTTGGTCCAGAGTTTTTGATACATTCCAAAAACATTATGATTCGATAATAACTCCAAATCTGTCATTTGGAGTAAATCTTCTACCAGTTTTAAATAAACTACCTTAATGTTAAATTGTGGTGTGGTCTCTGTGTGCTGACTCACGCGTCTGCATCAGGGAACGTGTCTTTACAACACTGCAGGTGTAGATTTCTGTTGGTTAACCACACAACTCAGTGATGATCCCACACAGACACAAGCTGCTGGAAGAGAACACCACCTGTTTCATGCTGTTCATGGTGTCGTTTAACTGCAGGACGGCTGATTTTACAATCCACTGGCCTTCAGTAGTGAAAGCTGAGAGGAGGAACGCTTCTGTAACAATTAGCCTGTGAATACAAATAGCTGCAGGCGTGTGTCTGCCATTATTTACACATGTTACATTGTGTCTGGGATCACTGACACCATAATTCTGAAACAATAACACATAAAGACTTGAAGTAATGCCCAAAAAACAACAAAAGTAGTTGTCAGCAGTGTATATGTGACACACAATAGATTTGACATTTCGATTTCCAGCAAGAGACTGAGAGACTTTACTGCTCCTCCTCCTCATTGTCTCCATGCGTAGTTCCTCTAGTAAACATGTTTTTCTTTTAGTCTTTTTATTGCATCACTGTCAATGGAATGCTGCACTGCAACATCTATGAAGGAATAAATATTACTGTCACATTTCCTGTTGGCTGGGAAACACCTTTTATCAGCTCTATGAATCAGACCGAGGAGTGTGAGTGTTTTTGATTTAACAAAAGGGCACATTTTCCTCAGTGTTCTCCATATTTCCCTGACATTGTGTTTTGAGACCAAGGGTTGTAAAACCAGGAACTACAGTTATGATGCGTTTCTCAACTGGAGAAATCCTCTGATACTGCAGGATTCCTCTTGTTTGGTGTGTTCAGCCAGATGTTAACAGAGGTTTGGAGGTTATTTACTGCAGAAGCTTTCATTGCTGTTAAAAAGAACTTATTATTTCATCTATTCTAATACATAAACCAGCTACATTTGGTTGCATTCCTTCTACGTTTTGTATTACAGACGGCAGAAAGTTTAATCTGTAGTCAGGGAGAAGCTGCACATCTCTGTTAGTAATTCAGGAGGTGAAATACTGTGACATGCTGCTTGTGGTGGTTCTCTAAAGCTGTCATGAGTCACAGAACCATATATTCACTGGCTGCTGCAGGTGGCTGCCAGATGTGTCCAGAGTCCAGATGCGTGTGAAGCATCCAGTTAAGTCTCTCAGAATCAGCTTTATTGTCCAAACACGGGAACACACAAGAGGAATCTCTCATTTCAGGTGGTAACTGTGTGTGGAGGCTCATTTGTGCCAAAAGAAACAAGCAACACTTCTTAAATGTCAAACAAAGATGGGAATTTGAGAGACCATAAAACTCATTTCATAAATAAAACTGGGAACTTGCAATGAAATAATTTGTCAAATAGTGTAAAATATTGGTCTTTTCCTCTTCTAATGATGCATTATTAGTGGGCTGTACTCGCCAGCCCACTATGGACACCTCTATAGCAGAGCTGTAGGTGTCCATAGTGGGCGGTGCTTCGCAATGTGTCTACTTTATCGGCAGGATTTACCGTTTTTGAATTAACTGTCTCTAACCGACAAGAGTAGCTCTCAACAGTCCTATTAACTCCAATGTAAATCGGGAAGAGGATTTTCCAAACTGCACCTTTTTTAAACTCGCTCGTATTTCCACATTTCTGAAGCTAGGACCACGAAACTTCATGAGTGTCTTCCTTAAGGCCTTTCTGGCTCGATCGTGAAAAAAAATTGCCGTCATGTCATGTATGATTTGGACTTAATAGCACTAGTTTGACGTCCTGGATTTGAGGCAGAAATCAGTCTCAAATCAGTCTGGGACGGCCGTTGCTACGGGCCCTCACCAACTGTCACCTAGCAACCGAGATCAGCTGGGCCAGCAGAGAGAGTGATACACACTCACATGCACACAAACACACACAGACACACACACAGACAGACAGAGAATATTCATGTTTTCGCGACATAATACATCGCGAAAACCTTCATTAACTTTCCCATGAGGAATGAATGGGACGAGGTCAAAAAAGTCGCAGACACACAAATACACACACACACACACACACACACAGATTATTAATCAGTCTTCTAGAATGTTCATGTTTTCGCGACGTAAGTCGACGTAAGTCACGAAAACCTGCTCTCTCTCTGTCTCTCTATCTGTGCCTGTCTGTCTCTCTCTCTCTCTCTGTCTGCCTGTCTGTCTCTCT
>CAEMYA010000907.1:68667-80621 GCA_903131615.1 Diplodus sargus | reverse complement strand
TGTGGAGTTTATTCTTCTGTCACACCTGACAGGTTTGTCACCACAAACATAGCTGGAGACGGATTTACCCCAGAAAGTACAGACAAAAAAACCCCACTAACGTCTGCCAACATCTGACTTTTGTGTGCGACGTGAACCAGACTACTAAAGAGACAAGAGGAGCAGTCCAGAGGGTTTATTACCTGTCTGTGTGTTCTGCCACCTCACCCAGCCTGCCAGGTGCACGTCCACCGTCAGAGTCTTATCTGAGTGATTAGTTGACATTAGGACGCTCACCAACACATCAGGGAGAGACACAATAAAGCAAACACAGTTCATCAAACAGCCGTCTGTCCCCTCTGATAGAAACAGCTTTCCTCTCTGAGTGACTCGTTGTGATACAGACTCACAGATTGTGTCAAAGATATGAAAAGAATCAAATGAAGCAACAAAATGTGCTGTCAGCAGCTTGATACAAGACTGAGAGCTGCTCTCACTGCCTGAAGTCGACCTTTGATTAAGCGGGAAAACATAAAGCGGAGTGGAGCTACAGCTGGGGCACGAATCATGTTGAATTCTCCGGCCTCACACGCCCGTAGCAACTCCAGAAAGCTCAGAGAGGAACTGTGGGTGAATGTGTGGGCGGTGATTAAGCAGGAGAGTGAAGACAGAAAGAGAGAGAGAAAAGCCTGAAGTTGTCCTCCTTTGTCTCACAGTACTAGAACAAAGTACAGTGAGAGTGCTGAGGTCACCACTGCACCTCCACGTCCTGTAATGCAGCGTGGTGTAACAGCCTGAACAGCAGCTCCAGCAGGTGAAGTGCTGCTCTGACAGACAGACAGCTGGTGGACTGGAGAGGAAACACAGGATCGTGTTGAGGGATCGAGGCCGACCACAGTGAACCGCGGCTGGAACTCCTCTTGTGTGATCATGATATTGCTGGAGCTGCAAGTGAAAACTCAAACGTGGAAGTCATCGCTGGCCACAAACCACAAGATTACACGCCGTCAACTCTCCCAATGACTCACTGTGAATTCTCTCCAGACATTTATCTGCTCTCTCTACACATGTGGTCCGGTCAGACTGAGGACTGAGGAGCTGGTGTGACCATGACATGTAATCAGGAGCTGCTGCCTCTTAGAGGACTTCAGCTGAAATCCTCAGTATGTCTGCTGCTGACCAACAAGAGGACGCATTAACCCGTCACAGGCTCATGGCTTTCAGCTCATGGCCAGAGTGACTGTGTGTGTGTGTGTGTGGAGGGCGGGCTGTTTGTGGAGGGAGGACAGAGAGGGAGACAGTGTTTGTCTGACCCATGGGTCAAACTAACACTGTCTCCTGTAACACAAGGAGACAAGAGACAGCAGCACATGTGAAGAACTGGGTCCCTCTGCATGAATCCAATGAGCCAACACAGGAAACAAACAGACTTGTGTTCATTAGAAGCTGATTAAACATTTTGTATGCAGGAGTCTCACAGGATGGAGTCAGGAGAAGGTTTATGAAACACAGTGTAGAAGGTGCAGTGAGGGCTGATGGGAAGGTGGAGGTGTTACACCCCTGTAAAGGGGAATATTAAATGAGAAAGACACAGACACGATGTTGCTTCATTCGCGTCCAGTGTTGTAATGCACTTTTTCAAAAATACACAATTTTCTCAACGTCACATTGCTCTCAAATCAGCAACTGTACTGGAAACATAAAATATCTGTACAATGGTTTAAATCAGAATTGACAAACCATATTTTCAAATGGACAGCAAACTGTACAGTAATATAAACTCGTGTTTCACATCTACTTCTGTTCAAATATAAATGAAAGCATATCACATCTGTCATGCATAGTAGTCACAACCAACTTATATCCTGCAAAATGGAAGCTGTTAACATCACTCTTTTACCCTTACAAATAAAAGAATAACAGTGCTACATAGTTACCATCAAATATTCTCGTTAAATGTCGAACATTGCACACAAACGGCACAACTACACCTCTGAAACAATGTCGTCCGCTCCGCACCACGCAGCTAGCAAGAAAGCTACGGTGGGTTAGCATTCAAGTGAACAAAACTTATTAGCTCTCAAAGTTACTGCAAACTCTAGTATTTTACTTCGTATTTATCTTTCACAGCACAGAAAACATAGAAACATGTCAAAAGCTGATTATGTTCTTTTTTTTTACCTGTAAAGGGGAATATTAAATGAGAAAGACACAGACACGATGTTGCTTCCTTCACGTCCAGTGTTGTAATGGACGACTGAAAACACCGTCTTCCCCTCTACCGTCTTAGCTCAGACACAAGCAATCAAAACCCGAACACCAGCGGTGATTTGAGGATTAGCTTTCAAGAAATAACTTAGAAGAAACACTTTAAGAAACAATATAAAACAGTAATCAGAGAGCTTTTCCAAAATATCATAAGGAATTAGTTATGTTTTAAACACAGATATCCCTTTTAACTTATCACTGTATACTTGTTTGTCTAGAAGACCAGAGTAGCAGATAACGGATCACTCGATCAGCAGATGACCATGAATTTCACCTTAATCCACTTTTTTAAACTTTATCATTACTTATGATGTTATGTTTTTAACCATGTACTTTCATGAATTAAAGCATTCTTTTGCTTACTATTTTTAGCAAAATCACACAAGTTTCAAAAGCACTTTAGCATTTTTAACAGCACTTTTTAAACCATTACAGAGGCTCTCTAGGCTTCATGCAGTTCTTTGCTTTGTGTTTCATACCATGACAAATCTTTGCTGACAGGACAACAAAGACCTGTTTGTGTAAAGTGTTTAACGGCTACTTGGTGTTCAGATAAGATCACTTAAATCTCTCTCTGTCAGTGCATGCAGCACTGACAGAGAGAGAGATTTAAAAGATAAACAGAGAAAGATTTAAAAGATAAATTTGTAACTTTTAGAGTTTTTGACTTCCTGGAAAATCTTATCTTGAAGGGAAAACGGAGTCGTGTCTCTACAGCACTGTAACGATTAAGTGGACATGTTTAAATAAAGCAGATCTTCCTCACACTTCCTCTGCCTCTTCTTTATCTTTTTTTTTTTTTTAATCTTTTCTTGCTTCACATCAACACCAGAAAGCCTCTGAACACACAGTCAGGTACTCTTTGTGTCTCTTTGTAGTCTGGGTAAGTTTAAGGAAAATGTGACTGAAGGAATCGCACATTCCAGTTTTGAGAGGATCATTCAGACACACACACACTGTTGATACAAGATAAAGAGCCTTTCACACTGTTTGTTCTTTGATAGAGCTGACCTGACCTCTGTGCAGCCGAGCCGAGCCGGGGAGGTAAATCCCCTCGACTGCTGCAGGGTCAGCTGACCCGACTGGACACATTCACAGTGCTCATAAAAGTCGGATGTTGGCAGATGTTGGTGGGTTTCTTTGTCCAGTATAAAACTCCACACAAAGGCCAGAGAGCCTTCCAACATCTTCATCCATGTGTCTGGTGAGTAAATAAGGAAATGTTCTACAGGAAGTCAGTCCGTCTCCTGCTGAGTTTGTGGTGACAGAACACGTTTTCTTTGGCCGCTGTGTGTCACAGAGAGGCAGAGAGTGACAGTGAAAGCTGAGAGGAGGAACGCTTCTGTAACAATTATGCTGAATACAAGTCGCTGCAGGCGTGTGTTTGCTAAACCCTCTGCTATTATTTATACATGTAGCATTGTGTGTCTGGTCTCACTGACAGATCAACAGATTATCTGAGCTCCAGGAAAACATCAGTCAACTCGTTTGATCAAGTGTTTAATCTTGTGTTGACTTTCACATCACTGCGACCTTTACAGAGACCGCGGCATCATTTAGTGTAAAGGTCATTTCATTTGAATTGACAGAAGGCTTGATAAGGGGAGGGGAGGGAGGAGGATGAAGGAGAGGAGAGGTCGAGGGTGAATCAAGGTGACGTCAGCTCCATAACTGAATAACAAGCTGTTCTCAGAGGAAAATGAGATTCCCAGAACACTGTTTGAAGTTATAAAAGGTGGCAGGGTCCGCCACATATAAACAACAAAGTCAGACAGTAAGTGAAACTGTGCTGTTCTTTAAGGTCAGTTTGCTTATCCAAGTTATTCAGCCATGAATTTGTTTATTTAGTTTATTTAGTTTGATCGGGCATAAAACAAATCATAGAAGATCTTCAAGCTCGTCCTCACAGCTACGTACTGTCACAGTACTGCTACGTACTGTAAGCGTGTTTGGTCGCCGAGGCCGACACACGGTGTTTGTCCTGGTCCCTGCTTCTTCTTCACCACCTGCTCAAAGCCTGATGGTCCCCAAGCAGAGAGAAGGCAACGCTGAGCAGAGCGGATGGAAAGGTACCCAGCCTGCTTCAGTCAGAGTGAGAAAATCTGAGCTGTTTATGAGACGTGACGTTTAAAAACGGTCCAACTGTGACTCAGGTGCGAGCCGGCCTGTCGATCTGCATGCTGCAGACTGCAGGCTGCACTCAGCTAGGAGTCTGAAACTCAAAAATACCGATCATGTTTCTACAGGGAGGTATTTCGTAGAGACGGGGGGTGAGGAGGGAAAACAGATTCAATCAGACCTGGTGTGACAGTGTTATCTCTTTTCATCTGGCCGACTGCCTCCCACACGTCCTCCACCAGCCAGCTTCTCCCTCCAGCACCAAGACTTCCCCTCCGTCAGCTGCAGCCAGTGCGGCGAGAGTCAGGCCGGCTGCGTCTGCATCGTGTCACAACACTGCAGGCGTTTGTTCCTGTTAGCTCACCACTTGTAGAGTTCAGCTCAGAGTTCATGGTGCTGTTTGACTGCAGCATGGCAGTAGTGAAAGCTGAGAGGAGGAAGGCTTCTGTAACAATCAGCCTGTGAATACAAGTAGCTGCAGGCTTCTCTAAAGCTGTGTCACTGAAACAAGTGAAACCACAGTGAGCCGCGGCTGGAATCCTTTTGTGTGTGGTCACGACGCTGCTCGAGCTGCGAGGAAAATTCTTTGAGAGTTCGCCACTGGAAGCAGCTGTGTGACCCGATAGTGATTTATTTACAGGCTGCAGCCGCGTGACAGGAAGCATCAGCACCGATGAGAGCAGTGCTTCACCAAAGTGCTGCTACTTGACTCTGTCTGTGTGCACATGGGTGCTAGAGAGACGTTAACAAGCCAAAGAACACACAGTGAAGTGTTTGTGTTCACAGCACAGTCGGGCCGAGCAGGTGATGCTGCTGAGCCCAGGAGACGACCAGAACTGACGGGTCAGAGGACCCGAGAGTCTCTGTGGGGTGAAGGGAAGTCAGAGGAGGAGAGTTTAAAAAACAAACCATGAGGGAATAAAAGAGTCACAGTCCTGTGAGTTTCCTCTCGACTGTTTTCTAACTTCTGTCCGATCCACTGACTCTGTGTCTTCTCTTGTCCTGCAGTGGAAACACAACGTGTGACGTTCATGATGAAACACATTCTTGTCTGTAATGACTCTAAATCAATCTGTGCTTGTTGTGTTTCATCACTAATCACAGTTGTTCTAGTGCAATAAGGCACTTTAGGCCTTTACAGACGCTGACGTGTTGAGAAAATGGTGAAAGGGAAATATCTCCTCAAAAGATTTCAGGAAGTGTAAAAGAGGAAGTCTTGAGCTAAATATAATGTTGCTCAGACCGACCCACTCTGCAGGTCCTCTGAGATTCACTGGCAGCAGACAGTGGGGGGAAATTATGACACCGCGAAAACACACACGCCCAGCCTCTATAGCATGCAACACACACACTCTCAATCGCTCTATAGTATGCAGATCACACACACACACATTCCCAGATCCCACATTAAATCTCTCTCTGTCAGTGCTGCAGACACTGACAGAGAGAGATTGAAGTGATCTTATCTGAACACCAAGTAGCCGTTAGATACTTTACACAAACACGTCTTTGTCGTCCTGTCAGCAAAGATTTGTCATGGTTTGAAACACAAAGACGTACGAAGAACTGCGTGAAGCCGAGAGAGTGTTTCCAAGTGTTTCCTCCGTCTGATTCCTACGGCAGGTTTCAGGTTTTCAGGTCGTGCTGCTGTGAAATGTGAAGTCTGCGTTTCATTCCAGAGTCACGACACTGAGCTCCACACTTGTCTTACAGACACTGTGCAAACTAAGCCGAGCGTCACCGGAGGGCCCCGAGTCGTACTGGAGGCAGCTAAGTTGCCTGTTGAGTGCTGCACACATCCTCTTCGGTTGTAACAGCGTTGAGCAGAGCTGTCCACTTTGACCATGTTGTGATCTCGCACACAGAAGAGTTGGTGTAAGATGTGTTGCCACGAGCTGGTTAATATGTTTGTCTTCCTTCAGATACCTGTTCTAAACACATAATACTGTTCCGATGGAGTGTCTTGGTGGGTTGATGGGTTTTGCATCTGTTTTTATAGTTGTGTGTTTGATTGTAATGATGCAATCGTGCGGCCATTAGAAAGTACTACTTGATCTTAGATGTTATCGCGCTGCATTCTTTGCACCAGTGCACACCAGTGATCGGCTTATTTTACAGTCATATGACATTATCTTTATCTGTATATCATGCTAAAACATTTGTTGTAGTTTATTTGTAAATTCAATGAAACCACAACTCAACACATCCTGTACACTGTCAGTGTGGATTTAATGAAGAAGGATAACGGAACTCTCTGGAGTCGTTGCAGTTTTTCTAACCGGAAGACTGTGTTCACCGGCATCCAAATACAAGATAATCTACAGACATCTTTATTGTCCTGATATCAGCACGTTGTGTTCTGCACTTCGCTTGATAAAACAAGTTGACTGATGTTTTCTTTGAGCTCAGATAATCTGTCGATCCCTCAGTGAGCCCAGACACATAATGACACACATGCAGACGAAGGTAGAGACATTTTCCTTTTCCAAAAAAATGAAAGAAGTGTGTGTGTCCTGTCATGACTCGTGCCTTCACCACCCCACACACACACACTCAGGTAACAGAGGGGTGTTTAAGCTCAGAGGCAGTTAAAGCAGTACAGTAGAAGTGTGTATAGGAGCTCTGAGGTGGTGACGCCTGTCTTTCATTCTTCATACAGAGTCGACAACAAGGTGGTTGTGACATGGTGTGTGTGAGATCCCGAGTGTGAAAACACCTCGGACTTCCCACAGCTCAGCTGTGACGTGAACGCAAACGCTTCACTGCGTCTTCTTTGGCTTGTTAACGTCTCTCTAGTACTCGTGTGCACATTGGACAGATTCAAGAGGATTAAAGGAATAAAATGCAAAAGAAACGGATGTGAAGGCAGCAGCGCTGAGGTGACGCACCGCTCTCACCTGTGCTCACTGACTGTGGCCTCCTGTCAAACTGCTGCAGCGTGTAAATAAAAGCACGTCCATGTCAGCAGAGCTGCTGTGAGTCAGACTGTTGGCATGTGTCACCATGGGAACCTGGCAGGCTGCACTCGATGTTTAATCTACATCGCCTGCAGATTTTACAATGTGGAAGCAAGCTCTTTGTCTTCTGTGACTTGCGCCACGGAGGCCAGAGGTCAGGTCAGCTCTATCAAAGGACACACAGTGTGAAAGGCTCTTTATCTTGTATCAACAGAGTGTGTTTGCTTGTTGCAGCGCTGTATGAGACGCGACCCCATTTCCCATCAAGACGAGCAGAGGAAGAGGCAGCAGCTCCCCTCAGCAGAGAGCCCGGGGCAATTTGCACCAGGAGTGAGCAAGTGAGACAAACCAACTTCAGCTTCAACTTCAACTTCCTCTCTCTTTCTTTCTGTCTTGATCACACGCCGGTGAACGAGTCAGACCTGGTTCTCATTGCGCAACACATGATTAATGTGACCAACAAAGATGTTTGTAGAGGAAGCCGCTCGCATTGCAGAAGTTTCTAACGGAACAAAAACAGGTCGCATGTCTCCTCTGGGTGGAACATCTTGACACATTAGCGCCACTTTAACTAGCTGAGTGAACTATCACCCACTCCCGCTGTTAACGTGCCCACAGATGTCCAGATGTGATAAATTGTGATGCATCAGATGATACTCTGGAGTTAGAGGGACCGTCCTCTCTTCTGCGACTCCTTAGCAGGTTTGCAGACACGATAGGGTTGAATGTTCACGATAGAGAAAATGAATAAATGTCAAAAACACTCTGGATAATGATGTTAATGAGCCCACACAAAAAGAAACACACATGCAAAGAAAGGCCAGTTCAGAACGTTATATGTGGAGACATCGATGTGGTTTTATGGGCCATTTCCTTTTGACAATTATCTGCACGGTTCTGAGTGACTGCAAGTCAGAGTGGAGATTGTTGGAGTGATGTTAGACACGGATCGAGGCAGCTCAGGGAAAAAAATCCCCCCGGCTGAGAACTCCTAAACACTCCCAGCTGTTATCGTCCTGTTTCCAAGTGGCTAAATTAGGCCATTAAATCTCTGTCAGTGCTGCTTACACTGAGAGAGAGAGAGTGATCTTATCTAATGACCATAAAGCTGTTAAATACTTCAATACACACCACGTCTTTATTCTCCTGTTAGCAAATGTTTGTCATGGAATGAAACCCAAAGCAAAGAAAGACATGCAGCCAAGAGAGCGGCGGCCTTGTTGTTCTGTTAATCAGCAGCAGCTGAGAGCTTTGGAGCTTATCTGCTGCAGAACGCTTCATTATTGTAAAAAAGCACTTCTTTTTCATTGGGTCGAAGCCTGAACACCTTGGTCAACCTGAGCCTCAGACAGGAAACAACACAGAGGCAAGAAAGATGAAAAAGATTATCTGTGGTTTTACAGAAACACACTCAGCTGACATTTATTCTGGTGATAAAGCTGCAATCCATGATATTTCTGCAGCCATGTGCTGGATAAATGTTATAAATGTTCAAACATTCTGCTCCCTCATCAGAACCATTCGGTAGATTCACACTTGTTGTCAAGCAGCGACAGTAAAATGCTCACTGGTTGCCAACTGTTGCTCCACCATCGTCCCCTTGGCCTCCCAAATTTGCCTCAAGGGGTTTTTACAAACTGGAGCGATCAGCCTCCGCCCGTCCTGCGGTCAGCATGGAAAAAATGAGTAAGGAGCCACAAAGGAGAGATCAGTAATGAGGGAGAATACCGTTTAAGAGCTGCAGTGTCTGGAGGACAGAGGGCTTTGTGTGTCCGACTCATGTGGGAGCTGTAGCACAGGAGCCTCAGATCAAGTTGTGACATGATTTTTAAAGGTGACCGAGCAGCCGTGGCAGCGTATTAATGACCGTGTGGCTTCTTTTCTCTGGAGGAATGAACCGTCCGGCTGGTTGTTCTTACTTACGTTGGAAAACACTGACGTGTTGCTGCAGACATGAAGGAATTTAGACCCGTTACTGTTTGTCCACAGGGAAGTTTACTTTGTCAGAGCTGGGCTGGAAGGAGAAAAGCACTTTGTTTGTTTCTATACATGAATCCAGTCACGTCTTCACCCTGTAGAACAAAATGTCAGATCTCATTACTTTATGACTTTATTCACAGACTTTGGCTGAAACTGGATCAGACTTGATGATTTGTGGAGGTCACTAATGGGCAGATAGCTTGTTGCTACAGTAGCTGCTAACAGCGGCTAACTGCTCCAGGTGGACACGGACAGTTAGACACTGAGGTGGTTTACAGTTTGCCAAGAACTAAACCTGATGATTCAGTTTAGCAGCAGTTGGTCTTGGTTGCTGCCTCGAGTCTCACTCAGGTCGTGTTTGGTTGTTATTCTGCACTCACACTTCTGGCGGTCGACAACAATCCCTCCCTGTCTTTCCATTTTTACAAGAAACATCCAGAAGCTCACTTCCTGTTTCATGTGGACTTCTTATAAAACGTGCTGAAGACACAGTGACTGCCAGCCTTAAACCAGAGGAGGATCAGGGCCTCAGGTCCAGTTTGTTCCCCCTTAAAAACCCTAAAAACTCTAAAATCCCTGTTCACTGAACCCTGACAGGCCTTAAAGTCAGTCCAACTGGATCCTGCAGAATGCTGCAACTCTGTTTGTGCTGTGAAGCTCCAGAAAGGTCACGTCACCTGACAGCGTGAGGGAGAAATGATAGTGCCTGGATTGTCAGTCCTGAAAACTGTGTCCTTATGAGAGCCAAAAGCTTCAGCTGCAAATTTGCAGAGGCACACCACATCGGTCAGAGCTGTTATGACATTAAAGTGAGTGTCATGCCACTAAAATTAGTGCACACACACTACAAACCACACACACACACACTACAAACCACTGAGACAAATGACTCATTGATTCATTTGGCCTGGCAGGCATCATGAACGCTTCCTTGTGGCTTGTCATAATATGTGTGTGTGTGTGTGTGTGTGTGCCTAGACGAGTCACAAAAGCTGCTCTGTTGCTCCATTGTTCTGTTGTATGAAGCGGTAACACCAAGACGGACGGCCTGCAAAGTCAATCTCCTTGACAAACACCAGGGGGTGTGGAGACGTAGCTGCACCGTAGACGAGCTTCTCCAGGCAGCGAGCTGTTCAAGAACCCACCTGAGGACTCGTTCCTCCAGCTCTGGCCATCTTGCCTTCAGCCCACGATCAGCTTACTTTGTCTTCTTCATAGTTGCAAGAATAACCTCTGCTTTTTGCCAGTTTCTCACAAGTTTCTCTCTCACTCCAAACTTTCTTTCTGCTGCTCGATCACCGTTTTCAGCTGCACATTTTACTACCTGCAGTTTGTGATCTGCAGAATGTGATTTTGTTTTTGGGGGCATTTTGTTTTTCTCAGTTGTCTTTAAGTTAATGGAGCAGCATATAGTTGTCACAAATCTAGAGCGCCCTCATGTTGTAGATGGTATAGATTTTGATGTACAAGTCGCAGGACCAGCCAAACTATGATAAAAAGTGTGACCTATAGTCCAGAAAATACAGTGATATGTTCAATTTGCAAAGAGGAGAAAGAAATAAAGGTGGAAGGAAAGTTAGAGAAGTTTTCTCTGCAGCTCCTCAGTCTGACTGGACCACATGTGTAGAGAGATACAGATAAATGTCTGGAGAGAATTCACAGCCAGTCATCACGAGGGTTGATAGCGTGTAATCATGTGGTTTGTGGTCAGCGATGACTTCCACGTTTGAGTTTTCCCTTGCAGCTCGAGCAGCGTCATGATCACCAGGAGAGGAGTTCCAGCCGCGGTTCACTGTGGTCGGCCTCGATCCCTCAACACGATCCTGTGTTTCCTCTCCAGTCCACCAGCTGTCTGTCTGTCAGAGCAGCACTTCACCTGCTGGAGCTGCTGTTCAGGCTGTTACACCTCACTGCAATACAGGAGGTGGAGGTGCAGTGGCGACCTCAGTGAGATGCAGATGGATGTTTCTGCCTCTTGGCTCGTTGTCTCTGCAGTTGTTTTTGTGACACACCTTTAGAAAACACCTTTACATCAACCTTTATGTGTGCTGGTAACACGCTGCCCAACAGTCTGAGGCCTCGGCATCAGGCCAAGAGAAGCTCATGGTGGACAAACCCTGAGGCGACCTGACGGCCTCAGTCACCAGACTTTAGTAACTCTGCTGATGATTCACACTGCAGCTATTTCCAACACAGCACAGAGGTCAGAGGTCAGCTCAGCTCTGTCGAAGGACGACTGTCGCAGCATCCTCCCAAAATAAGACGCACGATTACTTTGTGGGTTTCTCTCTCAAAAAAAACACTTCCTCTTTCTTCACTCACATTTTCCGTACTTTCCTCTTTTCCTTTTCACTTCTCCTACCAAGTGAGGCAAAGGAAGTTTAGGCAGCTCAAAAGTGCTTTAAAGGGGAAGTTCAATTCAAAGCCTTGAAATTGCTCCAGTGAAAAGCAGCGGCAAACAGAAAGATCTTCAGATGATGGGTAGATAGATAGATAGATAGATAGATAGATAGATAGATAGATGGGTAGATAGATAGATAGATAGATAGATAGATAGATAGATAGATAGATAGATAGATAGATAGATGGGTAGATAGATAGATAGATAGATAGATAGATAGATAGATAGATAGATAGATAGATAGATAGATA
>CAEMYA010000907.1:45060-57038 GCA_903131615.1 Diplodus sargus | reverse complement strand
CATTGCAAGTGGTTTCTTTGTGATTGATACCATGACAAATATTTGCTGACAGGACAACAAAGACGTGTTTGTTTAAAGTACTTCACATGTCACTTCTCCAGTTGCTCTTTAAAGAAGAATGTGTCATTGTGCTGTCACAGTTAGCTGGAACAGTTTTGTCGTCGTCATATGCAGCTCTGCTGCTGTCGTCCTGTTTCCATTGTGACAACACAAAACTCATGGGTACTCTGTGGGTCCATTAGCACCAGGAATCGGTGATTCAGCTACCTTAAGTTGTGCCAGTGTGCGACAATGTTCATCTAAGAGGAACCATACGCCTGTTTTTGTTCCACTAATGAATCCTGTATCATGAGTCAGTGAACATCATGTGTATTTTACCAGATTCACTGACTAACAGCTGTTAGAGATCTCTGGAATGTGAGCGGGCTTTAGGTACAAACATCTTTGTTGGACACATTAGAATCAGGTCAGAAAAGTTCACCTGGGCCCAGAGGACAGCTCACCATAAATGGCTGCAACAACAAAATGAGAAATATGGAAACGTGATGATTTACAGTAAGTGTGTGTGTTGTTATGACTTCACTCTGTCTTTGTCTTCATCAGGAAGGACCTGGGGGGTGGACTTCACCTGGCAGACTGGGTGTGGTGGCAGATGACAGAAGCCGAGGTGGGGGGAAGGGAGCATTCTTCTTCATGACATCAATAAACAGTAAGTGGTCAGATCTGTTCTGAAGCAACAGTAAGCTGTGAGCTGTGAGCTGAGGGCCAACACATTCCCACGCTGACACCACCAGCGTCAGGGTTAAGGAAAATGTGATGGAGGAAGTCAACAAGAAGTGACAGCTTAGCCTTATTATATCTTCAGACTTGTTCCCAAGTTGTGATATTGACGACATGTTTCTGATTCATCGAAAAAGGAGAGGAAAGGAGGCTGATGTTGCATTTTAGAGAGGAAGCGTCCTTTAAGACTATTTAACAACTTCATCAAGATATTATCTGGGCAGCACGTTCAGAGGTTTTCTGCTGTTAATATGTGAAAGGAGTAAGATG
Source organism: Diplodus sargus (assembly GCA_903131615.1). NCBI lineage: Eukaryota > Metazoa > Chordata > Actinopteri > Spariformes > Sparidae > Diplodus > Diplodus sargus. The sequence goes on along the minus strand of CAEMYA010000907.1, from coordinate 55,988 downwards.
AGACAGAACCTCGTCAGAGGAGAGAACAACCTGAGAAACCATAATGGAGAGCAGGTGTTGGTGTAAAAGGAGGAAGTGACATGAACACACACGCACTCTCGAACCTGCACTCACCAACAGACTGACTGTACAAACAGAAACAGATCAGCATCATCAGAGCTCCTGTGCTGCCCAGATAATATCTTGATAAAGTTATCTTGATTTAAAGTTGTTAGTCTTAAAGGATGCTTCCACTCTAAAGTGCAACATCAGACTGTTCCTCTGGAGTGTGAGGCCCAGTCCCTGCAGCTGTGTACAGACCCTGACATCAGGCTCCATGACACCGTCAACAACCAGCCTCTGCTGATTCATACTCCAGCTATTGTTCCACTCTGTTGATGATTTCTTCCTTCAAAAGGACAAAATCACTCTGTCTGGGTGCAAGGTAGCACTAAACACAAGGAGAACACAGGGTGTGGAGTTTATTCTTCTGTCACACCAACATGTTTTTCCACTACAAACATGGCTAGAGACAGATTTCCCCCACAAAATACAGACAACAAAAAAACAAACAAAAAAAACAATAACATCTGCCAACATATGACTTTTGTGTGCAACATGAACCAAACTACTAAAGAGACAAGAGGAGCAGTCCGGAGGCTTTATTACCTGTCTGTGTGTTCTGAGGCTTTCTGACATTAACATGCAAGAGGAGAAAAAAAGGAAGAGGCAGACACAGGAAACACACCCTCCTTGGTTGAAAAACACCCTGAGAAACCATATTTCAGAACAATAGAAGTTGTGGAGAAGGAGGACGTTTGTCTCACACACAGTTAATGACACCAACACGCTCTCTGTACAGGCCTTGGACAGTTTGTTTTAGAGGAGTGAGACAAAGGAGGACAAGTTCAGCCTTTTTTTATGTCCTCTCTCTCCTTCTCTCCCACAGCCATGTTGCTTCCCGAACAGATCTGCTCAGCCTCTGTCTTTTTCCACCTCACCCAGCCTGCCAGGGGCACGTCCACCACCAGAGTCTCATCTGAGTGATTAGTTGACATGAGGACGCTCACCAAAACATCAGGGAGAGACAAGATAAAGAACAGAGACACACACAGTTCATCAGACAGGTGTCTGTTACCTCTGATAGAAACAACTTTCCTCTCTGATTGACTCGTTGTGATACAGACACAGATCATGTCACATGAAAAGAAAAGGATCACCTTCCCATTCCCTCGCGCAAAGCACCGGTTCCCCGTTCCTGTCCATTTGTGGAAAGCACTCGTACCCCCTTCCCGTTCCCCCGTTCAAAGCATTCATACTCTCTTTCTGTTCCCTTGTGCAAAGCATTCATACCCCCTTCCCGTTCCCTCGGCCAAAGCATTCGTACCCCCTTTGTGTTCCCCTGTGCAAAACGCTTGTACCCCCTTCCTGTTCCCTTGCACAAAGCACCGGTTCCCCGTTGCTGTCCGTTTGCAGAAAGCACTCGTACCCCCTTCCCGTTCCCTTGTGCGAAACATTTGACCCCCTTTGCGTTCCTCTGTGCAAAACACTTGTACCCACTTCCAGTTCCCTTGCACAAAGCACTTGTACCCCCTTCCTGTTCCCTTGTGCAAAGCATTCGTACCCCCTTCCCGTTCCCTCGTGCAAAGCACCAGTTCCCCGTTCCTGTCCATTTGCGGAAAACACTCGTACCTCCTTCCAGTCCATTCCAGTCCCTTTTCCATTCACTTGTGCAAAACACTTGTACCCCCTTTTCCGCCTGTTTGTACAATCCCCTCGAACCCCAGGCATTTCTCCTGCAATGCTAGGAACTAATTTCCACAACATCCAGACCCCTATCAACACGCCACCCTCTCGAACACTCCATCCACTCCCAAGACACCCTCTGATTGAACCCCCAACAAAGCAAGATCGACCGGTTCGGCCTCTCTCATTCCATATTTCTCTTCTGACTGAACTCGCACCCTAAGCCCTCACAAACACATCCTCCCATACTTACACTGGAGACTACAACAGCTTCACCCACAGCCACCTCTGAGTATCGACCAAAGAATATTTTTGCGTAATCCAGTAATACTTTTGGGATATGATGAAGCCACGCTGACCAAGACGTGTGCCCATTGAGACCTACCCCCATTCTGAGTCTCAGAGTCTCCCTTTTCTATCCTTTCCAAAATCTTCTACCAATTTAAATAAACTGCCTTAATGTTAAATTGTGGTGTGGTCTCTGTGTGGTGACTCATGCGTCTGCATCAGGGAACGTGTCTTTACACCACTGCAGGTGTAGATTTCTATTAGTCCACCACACAACTCAGTGATGAGCCCACACAGACACAAGCTGCTGGAAGAGAACACCACTTGTTTCATGCTGTTCATGGTGTCGTTTAACTGCAGGATGGTTGATTTTACCACCGGCCTTCAGTAGTGAAAGCTGAGAGGAGGAGCGCTTTTGTAACAATTAGCCTGTGAATACAAATAGCTGCAGGCGTGTGTCTGCTGAACCCTCTCACATTATTTACACATGTATCATTGTGTCAGGTCTCACTAGTGACAGGGTTAGATTAAAGTGAGACAGCAAGGCTGAATCTCAACACCATGACTCTAAAACAAGAAGACCTAAAGACTTGAACTTGAACTTTAAGCCCAAAAAACAACAAAACGATGTAAAAAAGTAGTTGCCAGTGTGTACTCTCACTGGCTGCTCTTATAAGTGCTGATCATTCCTGTGGCCTCCTGTCATGCTGCTGCAGTGTGTAACTAAAAACACGTCCATGTCAGCAGAGCTGCTCTGAAAGACTGTTGGCATGTGTCCCCATGGAAATCTGGCAGGCTGCACTCGCCATTTGAGTGGAGAAGCAGAGCAGATCGTTGTCTGGAGAAGTCACAGTGAGGAAGTGAGCGTTCAATCTTCTGTGACCTGAATGATTGCACAGAGGTCAGAGGTCAGTTCAGCTCTATCAAAGGACAAACAGTGTGAAAGGCTCTTTATCTTGTATCAACAGCGTGTGTTTGCTTGTTGCAGCCAGGGGCGCCGCCAGGGGGGGAAAGGTTAAGATGATTCCAAGGGCCCGGCACTGACAGGGGGCCCTCTGAGACACGGGCAACCTATACAAGGGCCCAACTAGATTTTTTTCATGGGGCCCTGAAATCCCTGCCGGCACCCCTGGTTGCAGCTCTGTATGATACACGACCCCATTTCCCATCAAGATGAGCAGACCTGGTTCTCATTAAGCAAAACACAATTAATGTGACCAACAAAGACGTTTGTAGATGAAGCCACTCACATTCTAGAGGTTTCTAACGGAACAAAAACAGGTCGTATGGTTCCTCTTAGTTTAATATTTTGGCACATTAGCACCACTTTAAGTAGCCGAATGAACCATCACCTACTCCTGTACCCACAGATGTCCAGATGTGATCAAATGTGATAAATCTCAGCTAAGTTCTGGAGTTGGAGGGACCGTCCTCTCTTCTGTGATTCCTTAGCAGGTTTGCAGACATTTGTTCATGATAGAGAAATTGAATAAATGTCAAAAACACTCTAGATAATGATGTCTGACGAGTATCAGCGAGCCCACACAAAAAGAAACACACATGCAAAGAAAGGCCAGTTCAGAACGTTATATGTGGAGACATTCATGTGGTTTAATGGGACATTTCCTTTTGACAATTATCTGCACGGTTGTGAGTCACTGCAAATCAGAGTGGATGCTGTTCGAGTGATGTTCAACCAGGATCAGCTGAGAACTTCTAAACACTCCCAGCTGTTATCGTCCTGTTTCAAAGTGGCTAAATTAAGTCATTAATTGTTTCTCTGTGAGTTCTGAATAGAGAGAGTGAGCTTATCTAATGACCAAGAAGCCATTAAATACTTTACACAAACACGCCTTCATTGTCCTGTTAGCAAATATTTGTCATGGAATGAAACACAATGCAAAGAAAGGCATGAAGCCAAGAGAGCTGCAGCCTTGTTGCTCTGTTAATCAGCAGCTGAGACCTTTGGAGCTTATCTGCTGCAGAACGCTTCATTAATGTTAAGAAGCACTTATTTTTTTAATCAAACTACAATGCTCACTTTTTCTTTTCTTTTTTTTAGTTCAGAAGCCCGAACACCTTGGTCCACCTGAGCCTCAGACAAGAAACAACGCAGAGGCAGGAAAGATAAAAAAGATTATCTGTGGTTTTGCAGAAACGCTCTTTGCTGACATTTATTCTGCTGATAAAGCTGCAATCGATGACATTTCTGCAGCCCTATGCTGGATAAATGTTATAAATGTTCAAATATTCTACTCCCTTGTCAAAACCATTCGATAGATTCACACTTGTTGTCAAGCACCGGCAGAAAACTGCTCACTGGTTGCCAAATGTTGCTCCCCTTGGACTCCCAAATTTGCCTCAAGGGGTTTTTACAAAGTGGAACTATCAGAAACCGCGATCCACACATCCTGCGGTCAGCATGGAAAAAATGAGTCAGGAGTGATGAAGGAGAGATCACTCCTGTGGAAGAACACCACTTAAGAGCTGCAGTGTCTGGAGAACAAAGGGCTTTGTGTTTCAGACTCATGTGGGAACTGTAGCGCAGGAGCCTCAGAGTGTGTCACAGTGTGTGACATCTTTTCTCTTGTTGTTCTTAATTACGTTGGAAAACGCTGACGTGCTGCTGCAGACATAAAGGAATTTAGACTCATTACTGTTTGTCCACAAGGAAGTTTACCTCGGGCTGAAAGGGGAAAAGCACTTTGTTTGCATGTTTTAATACATGAATCCAGTCATGTCTTCACCCTGTAAAACAAAATGTCAGCTCTCATTACTTTATGACTTTATTCACAGACTTTGGCTGAAACTGGATCAGACTTTATGATTTGTGGAGGTTACTAATGGGCAGATAGCTTGTTGCTACATTAGCTGCTAACAGCGGCTAACTGCTCCAGGTGGACACGGACAGTTAGACAACAGGGAATCTTGTGTTTGGTTGTTATTCTGCGCTCACACTTCTGGCGGTCGACAACAATCCCTCCCTGTTTTTTCATGTTTACAAGAAACACCCAGAAGTGTGTGTGTGTGTGTGTGTGCGCAGTAGATTATTACCACAAGTAGAGTGGAACAATAGCTGGAATATGAATCATCAGTAGAGCTTTGAGTGTTAGTTTCACAGACGGAGAAAAGGCATCCAGGGGGGAGGGAGAGATAGAGGGACAGGGAGGGAGAGAAGGCAGATAACAGGTTTTTCCAGCCAGTCAGATTAATTTATGCAAAGATTTTGCAGCGCAGCATACCAGGTTTAATCGTGAACTTTACACACATTGAAGATAAAAAGGCTCAAACAAAGATGTTCTCCAGAAGAATATAGGAGCAGTAAAGCTTTTTCAAACCATTTTCTTTCAAACCGTCATATGTCGTAAACAGTTCAGATTATCTCACTCTGACTAAAGCAGGCTGGGTAACTTCACGCTTAAATAAACCAAATACTCCTCAAGGGACAGTACGTAGCTTTGAGGAAGAGCTTGAAGATCTTTGATTTGTTTTATGTCCACATTTTCTAGCTTCAAACAGTGTCCTGGGAATCTTATTTTCCTCTGAGAACAGCTTGTTTATTCAGTTATGGGGGGAAACAAATGTGAATTATTACCTCATTAATATAATAAATATCAAGATTCTGAGTTTGAATATATTTTCCCAAAGCTACATAATGCTCCTTTAAACTGGCTTGTTAACATCTTCCAAGTGATCATGTGCAAACAGACAGAGTCAAGTAGCAGCACTTAGGTAAAGTACTGCTCTCCCCTGTGCTAATCATGACTGTGACCTCCTGTCAGGCTGCTGCAGAGTGTAAATAAATCACTTTCTGTTCCACACAGCTGCTGAGAGTGACGGCGCTCTTAAAGGTTTTCACTTGCAGCTCGAGCAGAGTCATGATCACACACAAGAGGAATTCCAGCCAGGGTTCAATTACTCAGCATGGTTTTCCTTAACACGCCGCCTGAAGCCCAACAGTCTGAGGCCTCAGCATTAGGCCAAGAGCAGCTCAGGCCCAATACTGTAAAAAAAAAAACACACAAAGAAGGGAAACCGAAAACTGGATTACTTGGATCTCTTAACTAAACTACTGAAAAACAGTGGAGTGCACAGACGTTTGAAGGGCAGGGGCGAAAATACAGTGTGTTCTCGCCACTGAAGAGGGAACTGTGGCGCGCGTTTTAAAACATGATTCACAGGGAAGCTGAGGACATTTCTGACAACATACAGACTCAAACTGCAGTCCAACACGTGTGCCTTGATATGACCTCATTTCAAACATACAGTGAGAATTCGCGAATTTATGTCCGTTGTCCTCGATGGACATTATCAACTGTTTTGAACATTTAATCATTGTCTCTGTCGTGAACAAATGTCCCTAATGAGAGAATATGGTTTCTCAGGTTGTTGTATCCTACACGGAGGTTGTGTTTTCTGCTTCTTCTATGTAATCTTCTGTGGTTTGTGGCAAAGAACTGAAAGAAAGAAAGGGAGATTTCCAGTCAACACTCCCGTATTTCCTGCTGTAGTGTTTAAACTTCAGTCTGTGATCTGAATGATTTCCAACACAGCACAGAGGTCAGAGGTCAGGTGAGCTCTTTACCTTGTATCCGCAGCGTGTGTGTCTGAATGAAAACAAACATACACACACACCCTGCTGACACACACCTGCACAGCTGATTTGAGTCACAGTTCGCTCTGAGAGACTTTCACTTGCAGCTCGAGCAACAACACGATCACACAGCAGAGGAGTTCCAGCCGCGGCTCCCTGTGGTCAGCCTGCTGACTGATACAGACACACAGGAGCTGCAGATGTGGATGTTTCTGCCTCTTGGCTCGTTGTCTCTGCAGTTGTTTTCGGGACACGTCTTTAGAACGCACCTTTACATCAACGTTTGTGTCTGCTGGTAGCACGCTGCCTGAAGGGTGGCTGGTTACTTTCAAAGTCTCGATGTGACCTGAGGGCCCAGGTGGACACAGGATGTGGAGTGGAGATCCTGAGCTCTCATTTAAAACACCTTGGACTTCCCACAGCTCGGCTGTGATGTGAACACAACATTGTGTGTTCTTTGGCTTGTTAACGTCTCTCTAGTACTCGTGCACACAGACAGATGAAAGTAGATTGAAGGAATACAGTGCATAAAACAAGGAAGTGAAAGTAGCAGCACTGAGGTGAAGTACTGCATCTGTGCTAATTATGACTGTTACCTCCTGTTATGTGGCTGCAATAAAAAAAAACGGAGTCTGCTGTGAGTCACGGCCTTCCTGCTCTGAAAGACTTTACACTGAACAACACTTCGCCTACTAGAGCTCCTGTTCAGGCTGTGTGAACCACGCTGCATTGGAAAATGATTCAGACAAAGTATTTTAATTTTACTCATTTAAAAGAGGAAGTCTTCAACTAAAAGAGGATGTTACACCACACATTTAATGCGACATATAAACCAGTTCTTCAGTTCTGTCTGATGTCTCTAGTTCATCCTCTCCTTCTGTGGTAACTGTCTTCCCCTCTCCTGTAGAGATCTGCATTGATTTTCTGTTGTGTCATGGTGAAACAGCACTGCTGAATTCTTCTTTTCCCGTTTGCCCCCAGAACGGGTGTGTTCACAAACTCCGAGGCTATGTGACAGCTATAGTTCCTCTGCTGATGGGAAAGTACGTCTCTGCAGAACCACAGATACATGCAGCCTTCTGGTGTTCATTTCACATCTCTGTACTTGTGCTCTGGTTTGGTTTAGGCAGATATCCATCAGGTTTGGGCTTCAAACCTGAAGCAGTGTGTCAGCAGCTTGACCCAACACTCAGCCGCTCTCGGCCTTGTGGCGAAAAACCCGAGTGTTTTGAACAAGACACCTCAGAACGACTCGATCTCTGTTTGTAGTGAGGAAACACAGACGTTTTCTGTCCTTCAGCCATGTTTGTGGCGACCAGAACAGGTGTTTGAAGCCCAAACCTGATGGATGTCTGCCTAAAACCAAACCAGAGCACGAGTACAGAGATGTGACATGAACACACCTGAAGCCTCGAGATTGTGAAAAGTTTGCACAAAGGAAATCAGACAGAACTTAAGCAGCAGTGAATCATATCTGTCAGAGAGGACCTGCAGAGTGGGTCAATCTGTGAAAGTGAATGTTTGGTCTAACATCCTCTGTTAGTCCAAGACTTCCTCTATTAGTGGGAAAACTCATCAACTAATCTTCAACTTTCATTTTTTTCAAATTGTTTGTTGTTTGCAGGAACGTTTTTATCTGTTCTACTTCTTACTGTTTCTCCTGCTGCTGTGATTCAACCCAGTTATGAGTCAGTCTGAGGCTGACTGTCTTCAGCACAGACCTCTTCCTCCTTCTCTTCCTCCATACCAGACTCAGACTTTGGCTGCTCCTCCTGCTGACCCTCCCTGCTCCTGGTTACTGGTCCTTTTTTGACCTGAGAACCACTATTGTCGTTCACTTGTTGTCTTTGGAGAACAGGGACTTTAAACACATTATCTTCCTCCTCCATCAGGTCTTCATCACCGTCCCTCACTGTGCTGCTCTATCTGCACTGTTCACCACAGTCTGCTCTCCTTCTGCTTTCTCACTGTTGGTGCTTATCTCGTCCTCTTTCTGACTGACAGCTGCTTTACTCCTTTCATCTTTTTCCAGCCTCACTGTTTTCCTGTCTCTGCTGTGTCTTTTTTGTCTCCTCACCATCTTTAGTCTGTCTCTGTGTGTCTCCTCGGGCCTCCTCCCTCTGTGTGTCATCATCAAAGGAAACTTTCTCAGGACAGGCCCGGACTAAGTGACCCTCTCTCCTGCAGCCAAAACACTTCAGAGTCCCCGAGGTCACAAGCACATTTTCAGCCACGTCTGGTGAATATTGTTGCAGTATTATTATCTATACATCACAACATGGTACTGTGTGCTGAGCTGATGAAGGGTACTACTTTTGACTATTAGTAATTAGCTGTTGCTAGTGTGCTCTTCTGCTCTGTGTATCAGTTTCGGCTTCATGCTTTGTGTTTCACACCATGACACGTATTTGCTGACAGGACAATAAACATGTGCCTGTGTAATCTACTTAACGGCTAAGTGGTGTTTAGATAAGCTCACTATCTCTATCAGTGTCAGAAAGCTCGATAGGCAGCCCAGTGTTAACCACCATCCCACATCACACCCAATTCTCATTCGTAAACTCACAGATTAAAGAGGGAAGCCCACGGCAGCGTCTCACTCAGCTGAGCCTCTTCCTCTCTAGACTCAGAGCTGCTCTCACTGCCTGCCAGTTGTCCTTGTGGTGACAAATCATAGTGTTTTGAATGAGATACCTCAGAGCAACTCGATCTCTGTTTGCAGTGAGAAAACACAGATGTTTTCTGTCCTCCAGCCATGTTGGTGGCGACCAGAACAGGTGTTTGAAGCCCAAACCTAATGGATGTCTGCCTAAAACCGAACCAGAGCACGAGTACGGCGATGTGACATGAACACACCTGAGTTCTTGAGAATGTGAAAAAGTTTGCCCAGAGGAAGTCAGACAGAAGTGAAGCAGCGGTGAATCACATCTGTCAGAGAAGACCTGCAGAGTGGGTCAATCTGTGGAAGTGAATGTGTGGTGTAACATCCTCATTTAGTCCAAGACTTCCTCTATTAGTGGGAAAACTTCCTCTGAGAGTTCCTGAAATCCTTCCAGGAGATTTTCCCTTTCATCATTTTCTCAGCACACAGAATGTGTTTCTTCACTGCTGAAAGAAAAAAACAATTCTTTGTCTGCAAAATAATCTTCAACTTTGATTTTTTTCACGTTTTTTGTTGTTTGCAGGAACGTTTTTATGTGTTTAACTTCATACTGTTTCTCCTGCTGCTGTGATTCAGCAGACAGCTGTGAGTCAGTCTGAGGCTGACTGTCTTCAGCACAGACCTCTTCCTCCTCCTCTTCCTCCTCCTCTTCCCCCTCCTCTTCTTCCTCCTCTTCCTCCATACCATACCAGGTCTTCATCACTGTCCCTCACTGTGCTGCTCTATCTGCACTGTTCACCACAGTCTGCTCTCCTTCTGCTTTCTCACTGTTGCTGCTTATCTTGTCCTCTTTCTGACTGACAGCTGCTTTACTCCTTTCATTTTTTTCCAGCCTCACTGTTTTCCTGTGTCTGCTGTGTCTTTTTTGTCCCCTTCAGAGTCCCAAACACAATATGTTCTAAGTCACCTGGCCTCAGATTAAACACCAGACTGAGTTCCTCATCTTTCTTATTGAGGATCATGTGAACCTGCCGTCTGTGTGAAACAGCGTATTTCAACAGGCAGCTTCCTGATGGGGGAAACTATCTTCCCGTGCCTCGACAGTTCCCTAAACATCACATCATCACTGATAAATGGCGGGATGTTAGACATGATGGCTCGTCGTTTAGCAGGTTTAATGAGAGGAGACACTGATATAACCCTATCGTTATCAACAACGCCGGTCTCGATCGCTTAATTTACTTTTTCAGTATCATCCACAAAGATGACCACCACGCCGTTCACTTGAGCAGCAGATTTAATGCTGCTGTGACCAACAACTCCAGTCCACCGCCAGAGTGATTGTAAACATTTGGGTTTGTGTTTTATCAGTGAGCCCCGACACAAAGAAAACACCTGCAAAGAAAGGCCAGCTCAGAACGTTACATGAGTAATTTATGTGCTTTTATGAACAATTTCCTTTTAACAATCATCTGCAGAGATGAAGGGCAGATTTTACTAGTTTGGTTGCCGTCATCACCCAACAGTGAGAGTGAGGATTCAAGGATTCACAACGTTCTTATCACCATCTAACCTTTTATCTGCTAAGCCTCTATTTGCGTCCCAAATCTGTATATCTGATGTAAAGCATCATATTTAAAACATAACGCACAGCTGGAGCTGTAACCCTCAGCAAACCTCAGCAAACACACAGCTGCAGTTGTACTGCAGCTGTGTGTT